>CM062809.1:715628656-715948656 GCA_031772625.1 Pinus tabuliformis
CAGGGGTAGGGAGGTCATCTTTCAGGAGATCAAAGATTACATTGAAGAAATCAAGCAAGTAAAAAAACAAGAAGGCTTGGAAGTGACCAAAGATGTTATTCAACAGTATGCCTTTGCACCATTCAAAGCGCACATGAAACTTTCATGGTTGTGGAATAATGTTCAGTCAAGCTCCAAGAACATACTATCAGAAGCATTGGAGGTGAGGATGTGCTACAAAGGAGACTTACCAAACCGGATCGAAACTATTGCAAAGGAGTTCCAAGCATTGAAAACTTGTATCACAAATGAACTCCATGAAGAAACACATGATCTATCCATTTCATGAGTTTTGTCTTTTAGCAATTTTGTCTTATTAGGCCACCATCTCATGTGTAAATTGTCTTATGTAATAAATGTTATGTAATGAAGTCCAAGAGACACAAGTGGAATATGAATGGCCATATATTGGAATGTAATGGGTCATATTAGAATATGAATAGTCATAGAAATCAATGAGTCATGAGAAGCTCAAGAGTAATTGTATTTGTTATAAATAACTCCTCATAACTCAAACAACAAGCTTTTTGGGAACCAAGCGTTTTGTCGGGCTTTTGGAGGCCTAGCCTTAGTTTATCTTGTACTACATAGGAGATAGATTATTCTTTGGAGAAGCAAGTTGTGGTTTTGTCTTCCACTATTGGATATAGTGTGTCACTCATGTAACGATGTTCTTGGAATCTTACACCTATAATCAGATGCTCAATGCACCGACATTCCTTCATACATGTATCATGTATATAGTTGGACTATTCTGGTTATGTGTACGATATATGTCGTTTTATTTACATGTTATGTCAATGAACTATTTCATTGTTTGGTTATGGATGTTATTGAATGAATGTTGTTATGCTTCAACGATTGTTGTTTATTATGTGGACTAATATGCAGGTACACAACAACTCTTTCTCTTTACCTCGGGTCCCCCTTTAGGATAATACTATTACTTTTCTAACAGGTTGTAGAAATTCTCACTGTAGATTAATCTGATCATGCAATGTACTAATGAAAAATACTTAATCTAATTCTACAATCAAACTTGCAGAAGCTTAATCGATTTTGAGCAAGATCAAATAGAACACATATAACAGAGAAGAAGAATCAATACACATGAAACACATAAGAATACTCTGCGGAAAGCCTCAGCTAAAAACCCCGCTATCTATATTATCATACAAGTGGAAATATCTCAGGATTACACAAAGCTTTAGCTCTCAAGCGATCCAGCTCTTAGTACAATCCCTCACTGCTGCTCATAGACAAAATAGGCAACACATACGCCTTCTCCTCTATCCTCCAAGCCTCCTATTTCCTTGCGTTGTTTCTTTTGGGTGATCCTACTGTTACCAAGTGTAACACTGATCACTCACACTGATCTCACACCTTGTAAAACTGTGCAATCCTCAAGGAACCTTGTTCTTTCTGCATGCATGAGTTTCCTTTATAGGAGAAAACATGCAATTGATAATACAATGTCCCTATCTTTAATCTCAACTAGGTCTTTATCTGAATAGAGATGCATGAGTTATTTATGAGAGAATTTTTAGTTATCTGGAGTACACTAATTTGATGCATGCATGTATTAACTGATTGAACTCACAATTAGTTCCTCAAACAGTTTGGAACTAATTTAATTGGACATAACTCAATTAACTGAGCTAACTAATTACAACTCAAATACAACTCAATCTTATCTTCTTAATTAAAGGATAATCTCCTTAATTTAAGAGATAACTATTGCATGACTTCACAAAGACTTCTAGCTTGAATTTCTCCAACTAATTAACTCAAGATGAATTAATTAATTATTTTTCAAGCAGCTAGTGAGACTAAATTTGAATTTTAATTCAAGGACAAATTAAAATTGGAATATTCTGAATGCTATTTTTAGCATTTCTTGTTGCTATTCTCAACACTCCCTCTCAACAAGAAAGATATTCAACTTGATCCCGATCCTGAACCTTTGGAATGTTCTGCATGCAACACTTCTCTCTAGTGTTATTTCTCCAGCGACTCTAGAAACAAAAAATATCCAACCTGAATCAGTATGATGCATTTGTTATCAAAGTCTCATACTGTTATTGCCTCTGTCAACTGAAAAACTCTGCGCTTCTGTTGACTCTGTCTTTCTGCATTGTTGTCAATCCTTCTCTGCGCTCTTCAGTATCTGATTGCTCTAGCCTCTGTCACTTTGATCTCTGACTGCACCAATCCCACTGATTCCTCCTGCTACTATGTACTTTGAGCTCCCGTAGCAAAGTACGATCCATGAGATAAAACCTCTCAATGGACTCTGCCCAATTACAGCTTTCTTGAGACTATCACTTCACAACGCCCCACCTCACACCTGAAGGTATGGCTGCATGTGCTCCCTCTGCCCGCTTGGCTCGAAATTTCCCCCTACTAGAGGTCTCTGCATGAGTGGATGCCTCCACTCGGTCTCCTTTCAGCATCTCCAATTGTGGCTACTCCACAATTGTCTGAGACTTTTTCTGGATCTGCATGTTGAGAGGTAATTTACTCTCCCTCTCAACCACCAAGTCTCTAACATTTTCCTTGCTCCTCAAGGCTTTGCATGCATCTTGTACCTCAAGTGCATATAGGTTCTTGGCTAGCACACCAATCTGTTTCATCTTTCCTGTCGTCACGAAATTTTCTGGAAAATTAAAAAAAATAAATAAAATAAAAAAAACTGATTTTAAATCAGCGATATCTCCCCCATCCAAACTCCGATTCAGCCGAATTGTTTTTTGAATTCGGGTATTTTTTTGCAAGGAATCCAAATCAGCTATTTTTTTCTGAAAATTTTGCACAAAAATTTCCAGATTTGCTCTACAAACTCGCGGCCCAAATTTATTTATTTATTTTTTTTTTTTTTTTTTTACTTACTTCGAATTCTCTTCTTCATATACTATTCACAACTCCGATAAACTTTGCTCTGATACCATGTAGAAATTCTCACTGTAGATTAATCTGATTATACAATGTACTAAAGCAAAATACTTAATCTACTTTTACAATCAAACTTGCGGAAGCTTAATCGATTTTGAGCAAGATCAAACAGAACCATATAACAGAGAAGAAGAATCAATACACATGAAACATAGAGGAATACTTTAGGGAAAGCCTCAGCTAAAAACCCCGCTATCTATATTATCATACAAGTGGAAATTTCTCAAGATTACACAAAGCCTTAGCTCTCAAGCTATCCAGTGCTCAGTACAATCCCTCACTGCTGCTCATAGACAGAATAAACAACACATATGCCTTCTCCTCTGTCCTCCAAGCCTCCTATTTCCTTGCGCTGTTTCTCTTGGGTAATCCTACTATTACCAAGTGTAACACTGATCTCACACCCTGTAAAAATGCGCAATCCTCAAGGAACCTTGTTCCTTTTGCATGCATGAGTTTCCTTTATAGGAGAAAACATGCAACTGATATTACAATGTCCATGTCTTTAATCTCAACTGGGTCTTTGTCTGAATAGACATGCATGCAGTATTTATGAGAGAATCTTCAGTTATCTGGAATACACTAGTTTGATGCATGCATGCATTAACTGACTGAACTCACAATTAGCTCCTCAAACAGTTTGGAACTAATTTAACTGGACATAACTCAGTTAACTGAGCTAACTAATTACAACTCAATCTTATCTCCTTAATTAAGGGATAATCTCCTTAATTTAAGAGATAACTGTTGCATGACTTCACAAAGACTTCTAACTTGAATTTCTCCAACTAATTAACTCAAGATGAATTAATTAATTATTTTTCAAGCAGCTAGTGAGACTAAATTCGAATTTTAATTCTCAATTTTAATTCAAGGACAAATTAAAATTGGAATATTTTGAATGCTATTTTTAGCATTTCTTGTTGCTATTCTCAACACAAGTGGCTCGTTTCCTTCATCATTCACGTAAGTCTCCCTCGCACACCTTACATTGAGTGTCTCACAAAGCTCAAATTCTTGCTGACCCAAAGAGGTGTTGTGTTCTCTTATGTCTAATTGTAACGAAGGCATTTCTTGGAAATTCATTCCAACTGTGAGTGAACAGTATGACCAAATAGGACTCCTACACCAAACGGTGTGAGGTCTAGTTGAGACTTTACATCGGGGAGATCCCCTTAAAATGTTCTTGGAAATGCATTCCAACTGTGAGTGAACAGTATGACCAAATAGGACTCCTACACCAAACGGTGTGAGGCCTAGTTGAGACTTTACATCGGAGAAATCCCCTTAAAATGTTGGCAGAATCCACCGCCATCAACAAGTTCCCCGACCACTCCTATACCCAAAACACCCGTTCCAACTTTTCCAAGAAAACACCTACTCGAAAACACAACCCCAACTACGCTGCAAAACTTACAAAGACCCCAACCCTCATAATACAAGACACATTCACTAACTAAGACACAAGACTCCAAATTTGTATATCCACATAAAAACCACGCAGACCAAACTGCTCTAGAAACAATCGGACCAAAAGAGCATAGGGCATAACAATCTCTAAAGCATTAATACCAACATGTTTGTTGTCTATTACTTTTAGTGCATATATTTAATCATTTGATGCCTATATATTTAAGGCTTCTATAAATAAAGAATTTTTTATTATAGTTTGTGTTTAAGTAACGGTAAAGTTTTGTTTTAAAAATGGTTTTTACTTAGTTAAGAGTTTTTCTCGGATGTAACTGTAGTTGGTATAGTTGGTAGGAATAAATCATTTCAAGTGGCATGGTTTTCCTTGAATAATTGTGATAAGTCGTTCTAGGATAGTAGCCAGAAATTGAGGGCATTGTTGTTTTCACTGATGATTTGACAACTAGATTATGATAGAATTTCCCACCATTTGAAAAAAAAAACAGTAAATTCTAAGTCTGAAAACTATATTCACCAAGTTGCCCTTTTTATGTGTGACCACGATTGGCGGTAGTGTAAAGCAAAGGTGCAAAGTACAGCGAACCTAGAACTATCATCTTTAGGAAGGCTGTCTCCCTGTAATAGATGGCTCTTTCCTTTTTGTAAAGCGGGCTGTCAAACTATTCGATGGAATGCTTGTTTAACAATGGTTTGATCCAGAGACAGAACTAGGCTGGCCTGGTAACAACCTCCTCGATCCTTCTGACAACTCAGGAAGGAAGCATTGATACTTTTCAATGGACACTCGGGATTCTATTTTTTATTTACAGCCTCGTATACAAATTGAGGAGGTTGTCCAAAGGAATTCCTCCTACCCTTTGGCTCCCTCTTAAGGAACTCTGGAAAGCTCCGATTTTAATTCAGTTTTACAATTAGAGAGGTTGAAGAATTCTAAACGTATTAATGATTACCGAACTCATAGTCTCATTTGCATGTTTAATGGGTTGCGGTGTTCAGCTACCGCTTACAAAACACATGGTCAACGGTTTTTTACCCCTGTTTTAAAGGTTTGTTCATTGTGCATTTTACTGATCCTATTAGCTGCGAGATGCTCTTAGATGAGAGGTTTTGGTGTATAGCCAGTGGGCCTACTCCTTCAACCCTGGTTCCAAGAATTCAATCCAATGACCGTAGCTGTCACTAACACCCAGGGGCGGCTTTGGTTTATGGGCCTTTGGTTTATAGCTAGTAGAACTTTCCAGTTAAGCTACTCTTTTTCATTGCACCCTGGTTCCAAGAATTCAATCCAGCTACCTCAACTGCCTCAACTGCTATTTCGTAAGTTAGACTGCTCTTTTTCATTGCACCCTGTTTCCAAGAATGCAATCCAACTAACTCAACTGCCACTACCACCCCTGTTTGCTTGCCTAATCCTCCCGTTTATTTTTGGATTCCGCATGTTTAGGTAAATCAAGTTTCAAAAAATTAGTGTTACTTCTGTTCGCATTTACGCTGAGCTTGACTAGATCAAGGGTTTTTCACATGAAGTCGTTTTGGAGTCATAAATTCCGTTAGATTCAACAACTCGATTTCAAGAACACAGCTTTTGGTTGTTGGGTCTGTCAAGCGATGGATCATTTGCAGGATCCCTATCCTTAGGCTTGCGGAGACGTGGAATATTCCACTTGTGACTCATGAAGCAACGCTAAAAGGCTAACAATGCGGTCCCGTTCTGACTTCAGATGCAGGGGTGCTATGCCTGCAGCTACAGTTCGAACCGCTGAACCTATCCATAAAATGAAAATAATCTTGAATGATAACCCTCCAGGAGGTTGAGCCATATGATTGCTATTTTAGATCCACATCGGGACCTAGACCCAGACTCCAGTGATTGATTTTGATGTTGTTGAATCGGCAGTGCCCACTGCCCGTTGAGTCTCCAACAGATTTGCAGCAATCAACTGAGTAGAAAGATGTTCGAAAGAAGGGGTAGGAATATAATACCTATACACATTTCATATTCCACGAGTATTTGTTGCCTCTGCTAACACCTCTGTAGCCACTCTCCAGTGAACATTCTGGATTAGGATCTCACTGAGAAAACTTGTAATTAGCGCCTTTGCTTTAGTTGACGGGGCCATGCATTGAATTATCAGCCTCAGGATTTACTGCAATAAGGGTGAACGATCGAATCATGGTTATTGCTCTCTAAATTTTCTTTTTAGGTTGTATAATTTATGTGTTTTTGTTTATATTACAAGATACTGAACTAGAAGACTTTGGTAGAGTCATCAAAGTGATGAGTTATTTATTTGAGCTTTTGTACAGTCGTATCCAAACAAAGTGAGGCTAATGGTTGGAGATTAGCAATTGATGTTATGCTATATTCTTAAAATTCACGTATATCCTGTATCTTTTAATATTCATAAATTTGTTTGCATTAACGTCACTACTGTTACTATGACTATTTCTATGGTTATATTGCCATCAAATGAAAAGGCATGCAAATGAAATAATTAGCGGGTCCAATAAATGTTGCTATTTTCTGCTACTAATGGAAGTTTGACATAAGAAATGTTTCGGGCTTACTGTAAAATGAAGGGCATTAATGTGTCAAGATGCATGTTCATTGAAATGCAGGATAGGAAGTAAAATATTATTTTTTACCCTGGTTGGACTTTAATATCAGAAACGACAAAATTGAAATGCAGGATAGTAGTTCAAATATTCCCTTTTGCGCTCCTATCCAGTTGGGATTTAATAATAAAAATGGTAAAATAGTTCCCGTAGTTTAAAAAATGAACACTTGCTTGTTGGAATTTAGTTTTGCGATAGTCCATAATTGAATTTCTACCAAAATAAAATTTATGCCTACATGGCAATGAGAATATCAGGCAACCCAATAAAGTCATCCTAATTCCCGGTTGTATTACATTAAAAGCTTCAGCGTTCTGGTTGAAATTAAATGTCTCTGCCCAAGGAGGGTACGAGGGGAGAGAAGGAGCGTTTCAAAAGAAAGTAGATGCATGATGATGGCGGTAGTGCTCCCCACATGGTGTTTGGCAGGGAGTAATTCTGAGCCCTAGCCAGACCATCAGAACTCATTGACTCAAAAGGCAGATCTATTAAAAACACAGTTACAAAGGCCCACAAGTGGGTAGACACATGATCCTCTTCATTCATGAGCCTCTACCCATTCTATTCTCATAGTAAATATACCCTAAAAGTTACAGGGGGCAAGCTTCTTTTGGGTAACAGTATCAGAGTAAGATTTTAAAGTTGCACATGAGCAAGAGCTAAGCAAGCGCAGAAGCTACAAAGTAGCAGTAAATACAGAGGCCGAAGAAGAAAAGTCCAGGCCACATGCAATTACCATCATGCCTATACAATGCCAATGGTGGGTTCCTCGTAATAGTAAGGAGACAATTTTCCATCCTTGGCAGTTGCCTTGGCCTTGTGATGGGGGTTGGCTTCCTGCAGCATCTCTACCACCCTCCTCATTGATGGCCTGTTAATGGGCAGGACACTTGTGCAGAGAAGCCCTACTTTCATAACCATAGTCATTTCCTCCTTGAAGCAACCCACAAGCTTGGGATCCAACACTTCATTCAATCCATTCTTTGTCTCTATCTTATTGCACAGCCACTTCACAAGGTCTTTGTTCTCTCCAAACGCTGGATCTACTGGCCGCCTGCCAGTTACCAGCTCCAAGATCACAACTCCAAAACTATAGATGTCACTTTTTTCATTCACCTTAAGAGTGTAGGCATACTCTGCACAATAGCACACGTAAATTTCTGAAATACTATTCAGAACTATTTCAAATTCAAAATCTAAACAAAAGCAAGATTAGCATAAAAATCGACTTCCTATTCAATTTACAAAACAAGCTCTATAAGGCCAATTCAAGGTAGAAACTTCAAACAAATTCAATCTGTTGTTAAAATTATCACATATTAAGAAACAACGTCCTCAACAAAAATAAGTATGAACAGTATCAAAATCAGGATACTGTGCACCAATGTTTCATGGAAGCCTCAACATCAATATCAAGTTAAGAATGAAGCAATTAGTGAAGAGATCAATTTCATGGGGAGGCAAGCACAAGAAGATAAAGCTCAAGTATGAAATAAGATTATAACTCAAGTGGATAAAGTAGGCACAAGAACCCCAAATTCAGGAATAAAACATGCATAAAATCGATGCCACCTTTGGCAACGGAACAAGTACATGATCAAGTCGTACTGAACACTCAAGATCAACCTCAAATACATGGACAAAATGCAGCAATACCAGCCTTGAAGTTGGAAATCCAACAGAATTTGGAAGAACAAGAAGGATCAATCTTAAAAGAAAGTGACAATAAGGGCTCTTTTTCTCTTCTTCTCTTTTTAGCAAAACTGATGCTTCTAACATTTCCCCTGTCTACACATGCAAGTAGAGCAAGCCAATCTAAACTCGCATTTACATATATACCTGATCATAATATTTACATATATACCTGATCATAATATTTTCTTATGGTAAATACCCTAGCTAAACATTCGAGGATTTATTGCAAACAACAGTAACAAGCAGCCAAAATGTACCCAGAATTCCAAGGAGTGGAATCATGCAAAAACAATGAGATTGCTACATAAAGGAATTTGATATCTCTTGGCACATGAGAAAACCAGGGTTAAGATGGGTCTGTACACAGTTGGCGGATCCCCTTACCTAGGCTCCAGAACGGACCTAATACCGAAAATAATACTGGTAAACAACTAGATTTTAAACCATACACTAAGTCCTGAAAAGCCATAATTAAATTGCGTCTTCAAAAGCAACACCAAATGCAGGGTAAAAGACTAATCAGCATCAAGATCATCCCAGAAAATGAGAAAACAAGCAAATGATCTTCATGCACAGAAGTCAACATTAAAATGATGTGGAAAACACAAAGCATTTGCATCAAGTCTTGCAGAACTGATGCGATAAATTGAAGGACAAAATCCCCTGTTTAAGAATGCAAAGTAGGGTTGAAGTCTGAATCTCACCGCCTTAAGATCCAAATCAAAGCAAAGCAAAAAACAATTCTAAATGAAACGAAGTCAAGGTTAGAACGGAAATCAAACACCATATATAATACTTCTACAGTATGCAACAACACAAACCTGGAGCTATGTAGCCATAGGACCCAGCAATTGCAGTCATAGAATCAGCTCCACTGCCGCAGCTCTGCAGAAACTTCGCGACACCAAAATCAGCAACATGAGCCCCATAATCCTCATCCAGCAAAATATTATTGGATTTCACGTCTCTGTGAACAATGGATGGTACACAACCATGATGAAGATATGCCAGCCCCTGAGCTGCTCCAAGGGCAATCTTGTATCTTATGGGCCAGTCAAGAACACTAGCCTTAGGTCCATGAAGAAGATCTCCCAGACTCCCATTAGGCATGTACTCATAGACCAACAGATTGGAATCACTCTTACTACAACAGCACCATAGCTTCACGATGTTCTTGTGCCTGATCTTCCCCAGTGTATCCACCTCTGCTTGGAAACCATTATCAGTGGAAGCATTGGTTTTACCATTGCTCCAAAGCCTCTTGATGGCCACTAATTCACCATTGCTCAATGTGGCCTTGTAAACCTTACCGGCTCCGCCGCTTCCAATAACATTATCTTCATCCAAGCAATCCAGAATCTCGTATTCACTGAATCCCAACCTGTGAAATGAAGTCAGCATCCACGAAGATTTGTCCACAGATTTTTTCCTCTCTGCATTTGCAAAGTTTCGGTACCTTCTGTAAAACCACGCGAGTCCAAGGACGAAAATAATAATAGACAGTGCAAACAAGCAACGAAGCAACCACCACCAACGCTGGCGCTTAGCCTTTTCACTGCGTACTTCAGAACAGGACTTGGTGCCGTTAAAGACCTCGCGGCTACACAGCTCGGGATTTCCCAGAAAACTCTTTTCATACACCGGATTTTCAAAAGCCAAAGGAACTGCGCCAGACAAACGGTTGTCCGAGACATCGAAGGTATTCAGCTTCAGATTACCGAGCTCGGAAGGGATCGGCCCGGTGAGAAGATTGTCCGAGAGATCTAAATAATTAAGCACCGGCAAAGTACCGACACTGGCAGGAATCGAACCGGAGAGTTGGTTCTTTGAAAGATTGATCTCTCCAAGCTGTTTGCACGAACTGATTTCAGCAGGAAGCTCGCCGCTTAGCTGGTTATTGCTAAGGTCCAGCTTTCCGAGCAGTTGCAGCTTCCCCAAGCTGGAAGGCAAAGCACCAGTGAGTAAATTATTGCTAGCGATTATCTCGCTGAGGTTCCGTAGCTCACCGATTTCTGTAGGCAGGCTGCCGGTAAATGTATTGCCGTTGATGACGAGCTGTGAGAGATTTTTAGCGTCGGCGATGTCGGGAGAAATAAATCCTTCAAAATAATTGTCCTTGAGCTCCAGCAGTGAGACGTGAGGAAGTCCCCAGAATAAACTGGGTACCGAGCCGTTAAATTTGTTGCCTCCTAGCCGGACTCTGTTTAAGCTCGTGCAGATTCCCAAGCTTTCAGGTAAATTACCAGCGAGCTCATTGTTGAAAATGCTGAGAATTTCAAGCTTTTTGTTTTTGCATAGATCCGGAGGAAGCCTTCCGGATATCAGGTTGTCTGCAATATCCAGTGCTAGAAGATCCGAATTTCTGCCGAGGTTCTCCGGCAAAGAACCGGTTAAACTATTGGAGAAGAGCTTTAACTCTGTGAGACTCGTAAACGAACCCAAGCCTGGTGGTATTTCGCCAACCAGATTGTTTTGATAAAGATTCAGGGATTCCAGATTCAGGCTCCCCAGCCCGGCAGGAATTGAACCGTCGAGCATATTCATGGAAGCATCAAACCTCTTCAATGCTTTTAGCTCGCCCATGGCGACCGGAATGGGACCCGACAAAAGGTTCTGGTAAAGTTCGATCTGTACAACTTTGTCCAGCTTCGTGATACTCTCGGGAATCGAACCGGACAAACGGTTCATTGATAAATCCAAGTTTGTTAGCTCGGAGAGATTGCCCAAGGTCTCCGGAATTTCTCCGACGAGATTGCAGCCCGCCAGCCATAGATTTTGCAGCTTCTTCAGATTTCCGAGCTCAGGAGGTACAGTTCCAGTGAGAGGATTGTAGGCCAAATTGAGCTGCAAAAGATTTGGAAGATCACCTACAAAAGGCGGAATTGTAGTATTGAGAAGATTAGAGACGAGATTTAAGACTTGCAATTCCGGCAGCCGGCCGAACGCAGGGGGAACCGGACCGCTTAAGTTATTTCCAGAAAGATCCAGATGCTTAAGCCTGAAGAGCTCGGAGATGAAATCCGGAAGCCCGCCGATGATAAGATTTTGCGATAAATCCAAATACTCCAGGCCACGGCATCTTCTCAAGCCCGCAGGAATTGAACCGTTGACGTAATTATTGGCCAAAGAGAGCTTCTTGAGGCCATCGATTCTGCAAACGACAGTGGGAAACGGTCCTATGATGTTCTTGCTCGAAAGATCGACTTCTTCTACGAACTTTTCGCCGGCATCGCACGTAATTCCCGTCCAATTACACGGAGAATTATCATTCTCATTCCAGTTTCTGAACGCTCCTGACGGATCATCGAATCCGCGCTTCAATTCTTGCAAAATAAGCACGTCCAGCAAACCGCGAATAGCGAAGCAGCTTCTTATTGTCAGAACAAAACAGAAAAACAGAAAATGCAGGTAACCAGCCCGTGACATTTTCACGTCCACGGCTTCAAGTTTTCCACTTCAATGCAAGCTGCACGCAAGCAAAGACAACGCACGCTTCTCCTACCTCAAGCCTCCGATCTCCTCATCTCTCTCGGTTTCACAGCACAAAAATAGCACAAGCTCTACGAAAACCGCAAGCTTCCACGTTCTTTGAAAGCCAAACAGCATTTAAGGCCAAAGCGCTCTTCCGTCATGTTCCATAACTGGCCGGAACAGTTCTCTGTTTGCCAGCACACGCCGGGAATGGCAGACACTGTCATCATCGACTCTAAAAAGCACTGAATCACTCCGAGTCCCTCTCCTTGGGCTTATTAAGCTGCAAGAAAATGTGGCGGCAATTACTGAAGTCACTTCAAGAAGATACCTACCTCTCGCTCAAGTGTTGCTCTCAATGACCTGCTTTGACCGATAACCCTTACGCCTTTCGGCACAATTCAAATCGAGTACCTCGAAACGTGCATACGGTGTACGATATACGTAGTCTCGTAGACTATGCGCGTATATACGACTCTACGAGTTCGACAGTTTGTTTGCTTTATATCGTTTTTACCGTATAACCTGCCGTGAACGGTAAGCTTGTTTTGCTGTCCGACACCAGTGATTTCCATTTATTGCATGAGCTGTTGGATCCTTCGCTGACATTTGCAGAATGGCTGCTCTGGAATTGTCGTTGTCACGTCAACATCTCTGACATCATTCCTTTGGACTGCAGTAATGATTTGAAATGAACCTCTTTCAAAATTAAAATTTAAATAAATTTACCTTTTTACCCTTAAAATTTAAGTTAATCTTTTTTACCGTCAAATTAATTATCTCATAAATTAGTTTCAAGAGCATTACTTTTATTTAAAAAAATAATATCTAAGACTCCGCTGATAGTGACCGGTGCATGCTATGATCGATCGCATAAATTATTTTCAAGAACATTAATTTTATTTTAAAAAGTAATATAACACTCCACTGATGGTGACCGGTGCCTACCATGATCTATCACATAATTTTTTTGGCCATCTTTCCTTGGAAGCAAACAAATTACAAGTACTTCTCCACGGGAAAAGGCCATTTAATATAGGACACAAAATTCTCCCCACAAAAGATTATGAATTTGTTAATGTGGAGCATATAAATTTGGGTTTTTTTAGCACTCAATCTCATGTAGTTCCAGGGCAATGAGTAAAACAAACCAGTGATTATCATGGAAAAGTGACTATGATGGAGGCCTCTTCTTGGTTGGTACATCCCCTTTGGTAGTGGGAAGTGATGATGAAAATGCATTCCCCATAAATTATAAATGGTGTGACAGTGGGAGACCATTGTTGAATACCACTAAACAAAGATAATTTCAAGTAATTGATGACCCTTTCTCTTGAAGTTTGCTGGACAAGATAATTTCAAGTAATGGATGACTTGTGAAAGACCCGGTGGGTGCTTGGTCAGCTCACATTGTATTGTCATTATCCTAAATTTTGGCATATCATTTTGACAGCCACATTTATAACATAATTTATTGAAAATATCATTTCAAACCATGAATTTTGTAAAAAAAAAAAAAAAAAGCAAATCAACTCTTATGTATCTTTGTAAATATTGACATATCATTTTGAGAGCTACATTTATAACATAATTCGTTGAAAATATAATTTTAAACCATGATTTTTGAAAGTGAAAAAATATTTTTCAAATTTTATGTATCTTTAATTATAATTTATATTATTAGATGACAAAATTTTATGTGGATTTCTTTTGAAAATTTTAAAGGTGGTCTAAATATATGATGCATTTGGTTGGACAAAGATGAATTTTCAATGAGAAATTCAAAGAACGATTAATTTTACGATGATATTTTTATGAAAATTTTAAAGAAGATAATGGTATAAGAGAATTTTTTAAAGAAAAATTTATATAAAGATTGAGAGCCATGATAAATATCCAATTTCATATAACTATTGATAATAGTGATAATTATTCAATTTACCCATGTACATGAGGGGATATAAACTTGGTGGGTACAATTTCCTTAAAAGAGATAAGAGTTAATTTTTCATCTATAATAATATTAAGGAGAATCTTTATTCTTTATGAGTGCAACTAGAGGTCTTATTAGGGACCTTTCCCTTACTAGCCCAATGCCACATCCTGTAGTTATCATTTTCTTATCGCCACTCCCTCCCGTGTGTACTTGCATATATGTCAATCATTTGTAGTCGCTTTCCTTGCATGCTGGAGTTGTCCCCTCATTGCCATCCTCTCATCCTTTAACTAGCCTAGCCACATAAGGGTTTGATTAAATGACACATAACCCATCATCATGTTTTGTATTTCTCAGAAAGTTCCCCTTCTACAACATGGTTTGGCTATTTGGTTCTCATTCCAAGGATCGTCCCCTTGTTTTGTGGACATTGGTTTTCATCCATCTACAACCCCTTTGGCTCTAGTTCTAGTGCCATGGAGGACATCTCTACCATTGAGTTTGACAAGTTGATAATTAGGGTATTGTTTCATTGGTATAGTTTTCTCTTCTATGTGAATCCATTCAACTCTACCAAGGATTATGGAACTATTTTATTTCATGGGCATTGTTTCCCTTCTCTATGACCAAGTCCGACTCAAGCTCTAGTCTCGTTAGGGACGAGATTTATCCTTTTTCAACTTGGGGCTCCACCAAGGATTATCAAGTTGTTTTGTGGGTGTCGTTTTCCCTTCTCACTAACCAATTTGGGCACCACTAAATATTGTCATGTAGTTTCATAAGTATTGTTTTCCCTCCTTTGTGGTTGAGTTTTCCTTTAGCTCTAGTCTCGTCAACTTCATCTCCATCTTTGTAACCTCCCTATGTGACTAAGTTTAGCTTTGGTCATATCAACAATCTCATCACCCTATAACATACACAACCCTCTCAAGGCCTTTTTAAGGGAATGAAGTGTTTATACCCGACCTCAAAGGTTACCTTATGGAGATGGGGTTTTCATAATTTCTCTTCTAGTTCAACCAACTTGAAACTCCTTTATGAGATCATCATCTCCTTCTACTCATCGATAGCTTTCCAATAATATAAATTTCATTCAAATTCGAGCTTTAGACATAAATTTATGGCCTTTTGAATATTTTCTCTTTGCAAGAGCCATGTCAACATTTGCGCATTTCCAAATAGAAAAAATGTGGTAGTCATTTTCCCTCATGTCCCTGCTTACAATGCCATATTGCCTACACATGGAAATCCTTATCCATGTGTCGGCATTGCATAGGGCCACATCCTCAAGGGACACGTTGTCTTGACGCACACATCCAAATCCAAGTTTTCTATTGATCTTTGTTATAATAATTTTTAGATATCCTAACTTCTAGATACATCTAGAAACTCCACACATTTGAATCTATCCAGATCTGGGAATTTCCTTCTTTCCTACTACAACAAACAAATTGTCATTCTAGATATTTGGATGATTGCTATCCAAAATTTAGGCCATCCACGTCATCTCTACATCATTTTCCACCTAGCCTCCACCTTAACATCATAGTAGTCAACACGAGTCAAAACCCTGCTCATCCAAGTATCCATCTCTTTAACCTTTCTAAATCCATCAAAATCCAAAAAACCCAAAAATATTAATTTTGTAAAATTACATATATCTGGATTTTCGGATTCCATGTCACCCTTTTCTAGGTAGTGCCGCACCTGCCACAACATCAACTTCTTTGTACTATCAGTCCATGCAATTTCGTAATGTCAACATGCCACATCACCTTGAACATGCACTTCATGCCACATCAGCATGACATGTTGATCCTGGTGGCTCCAGAAACGCTCAGAATTAAAAAGTGGCTTTGGAAAAGCTCAAAAATAAAAGTCACTGGAGTTAAGTGGAACTAGGGTCAGATCAAGGAAAATTTTAAGAACCACCCTAAATTTATATGGATGATAAATGGGTGAATTCCCATGATACATAAGAAAAATGGGTGAATTCCCATGATACATAGGAAAAATGGGAGGCAATTTTATCAATAATATAATATGTATATATAATTTTTTTGGCAAATCTCTCACCATATTATATTATCTTGTAAAGTCATGGCGAATCTTTCACTGGATTATAAAATCTTGTAAGATCTTGGCAAATCTTTCACTAAATAATAAAACATTGTGAAGTCTTGGCAAATGTTTTGTTAAAGTATGAAACCATATATGATAATAGGAAAACATATTCATTAAACTGTAATACACTAACATACATGTTTGGAAAAAAGAAACATAATTTTATCTTCCTATAAACAATGTTGCAAGTTTTAGTGGTCGTGTTTGTCAAGGTTCTTATTGTACACTCTTTCATATCCTTCTATTAGTTTTGATAATATTCCACAACAAAGTTCTTGTAGGTGTTGATCTTCACCACCAATTTTGTTAAGGTAGGAGAGATTAATCTTTTCTCTACCACTTTTGTCAAGCTACGAGAGATTAATGTTTGTACAAATTTTGTTTTACTTTTCTCCCAACTTTTGTTTCCTTGAATGTTTCCATCACTACCTTGTTGATTCCATATCAAACCAATTTCTCAAATGCCAACCTAACTGTGACAAAGGACTTTCTTGCTTCTACAAATTTGCAGCCTCATTGTAAGGAGAAGTTGTTATATTTGCAAGGGCAATTTATAAACACTTTCATTTGCTCTCCGGGTAGTTTTTAAGCCATTGACTTTCAGGTAGTTCATCCTTCCATATGATATTTGGTCATTACACTCTATTCTTCAAGAAATATATAAGTTTGAAAGTAATTCTACCCTGTCATGAAGTGTTGAATCGAGGGAATCCCATGCCCATAAACCTTACCTGTGGTCTTATGATGCAATCTTCTGTTTTGAGTCATTGTGTTAAAGTCCCTCCCCTTCAACTAGGCTTTATGCAAGTAAGAAAATGAAACAGGGCCCCCTTCCTTACCGACCTTCCTTTCTCTTACCTGAATAGTTGTATCTTACCCAACCAAAAAATGGTTCCTACCTTGAATTATGGAGTTTAATAGACCAACAATAAAAGATTTATGTAACTTTGGTCCCCACCACCTGAACACCTTATGGCCCAACAAATGAAGGCATGTTAAGGATTTCTTCATTAGTCTTTGTAAAGATAATTTCAATTCATATTCATCATGGCTTCCGCTAACCACTCATGTAGTGTCACTTGGCTTGGCAATGAAAATTGCTCATTAATGCTTCCCATCACTCGACCACCTTAAATCATATTCATTTCAACAATTTCATTTTGATTAGCATTTGTAAAATTTGTATGTGGTATTTGACATAGTTCATTAAATGAAGATAAGAAGCTTATTTGCAGCAACTCAATTCACAAATGAATGTTCTAAACACATCCAAGTTAAACTATATTCAACTATGATCTGTGATTTCTTCACTTGGTCTTCAAATGGCAAGATTATCAAGGATGTCACATAGGCTATCTATACATGTAGCAATTTCAAACAAAAACAAATACATAAATAAATAAATCATAGCGTGAATTATGAACAACATGCACACCCGGGAAGTTGTAGGGTTGTGCCAACATGAACCCCAAAGTTTTTCCCATTGTCAAGCTTTTTGTGATACAAAACGATTTATGTGATGGGCACAGCCTCAAAGTTTCAAACCTCCTAATTTTCTTCTTTTATGTTGCCAAGGAACCCCCAAAACTAGTTGTGAAGTTTTGGGCATCAAATCTGCAGTTGGGTTCAAATTATATTGACCCAATAGGCCCATCCCTACCAATCCACTACCCATTATTACCTGCAATGAATATGTTTGCACCTGAAACAAGAGCTATCCTCTGTGCCCACTTCCAAATGTGAAAAATAATTAAATATCGGGAGACATGTGAATCCAAAACTTGATGTATTGTGGATAATTCTCTGGCAAAGGTAGACATCAAAGACACCAAAAGCGGCACCAGTTCGAATTTGCCTCCTGCACGTTGCTAACTTGGGTTCGAATCGTAAATAATATACAAAACAAGAATATCACACATGCAGGAGCAACTGACTTGGGTTCGAATCACAGATAATATATAGAACAAGAATATTATACATATTCACAGATAATATATATAACAAGAATATCACCTTGGCAAGCACTAACAAAGAAAGGCCATGGATAAGTTCTATCAACATCCAGACTGGAACTTTAACATTTGGAGTCATTTTTATGCCTTCATATAGGTATTTTATTTGATGATGTAACTGAAAAGGAGGGATCTCCTTGTCTACAAAATTTGTATTCCTTCTTTCCTATCCAAATGGCTCTAGAGGCAATCAGGGGCAATGACCTATGTTATTTGAGTGCTCTATCATCAAACGGTCCAGCAAGGAAGCCTCTGCCAAGTACCCTATCCTCAAATAAGGGGAGAATAACACCCCATACCTCCTGAGCAAAAATAAAAATGAACACTAGCACGTGGTTTATTGTTTCCCCTTCACATTTGCATAGAGTACAAATTCTAGGATCCTATCTTGCCCTATTTTGTAGAACCTCTCACGTAAAAACATTATTCGTTAGGGCCAACCACATAAAAATCATGGATTTCATTAAAGATTTAACTTTCCAAATCTTCCCCACCACCAAGCTACTACTACTACTTCATCATCAAAGATAGCCTTGTACCGCAAGCTAGTTGTCAACAGTCATATGGAAGGATCGTTGGACCATACAACTTTCTTGCGTGAAGAAGACATGGAGACAACTCTTTGCTCCTAAATGCAACCAATGTTGAGTTTAAAAAAAAAAAATTGCTTGATCTTGTACTGAGAAAAAAGAAAATATATAGAATTTCCTTGTGACAGAGTTGCTAATATGGAATATTCATCTACAAACTTTTACCTATTAGGATGAGAAAATGCAAATCGAACTTCTTTCTTATTCCATAGACTCCAACTACGAGATAAAAAAAACACATCAAGTTTGTTTACCCCAACATGCCAACAAGTAGCAAGGCCTAACTATATAATATAAGAAAGTAGTAGGTATCCCAAAGGCCTGAAGGGGATCTAATGCAAAGAAGTGACCGTTGTCAGAAGACTTCCAATCAATATATAAATATATAAGTGTAGATTTATTATTATTTTAATTGGAAATATTCAATTAAATAATAAAGCCTTTTAGGACAATATGGTGTAGTAGCCCAACCCCTATAGATCATTACGACAAACTAAGAATAACAGAAAAGATGAAAGCATATTTTTCAAACAACTAGTCCAACATCAATACCTTAACCTTTTCATGAAATATCATATTGAGAACGTTTGAAAAATGGTGGGAAAGCTGGGAAGCGACTATCTCTCTTCTGCCAGGGTGATGCAGAAAGAGTGATAAGATTTCACTGTTTTGAATTTTTTTTGTTAAATCAGAAAAACCAATATTAATGGAGATATTGGTATTTTTTACTAAATTTTGTGAAGTGACTAAATGTAGCTTTAACCATTCTCCTTAAGATGTTTTTTAGAATATAATTTCCTAAGTCTATTTAATTTCTTCATTATCATAAAAAATAACCTATATCCATCTTAACTCCACATCTACCACTCTTAGAGGGATGAAATCTATTTATCCCTCTGAGCACTTGGTAGACCCGGAATTAAGATGGATCTAAGCTGATAGAATTTCCCTTTAAATAGTCTATGCTCACATGAATACCATGGTATTACCATGGATCAATACCAAGGGTTATCATAAACCTGAAGCTTAAAAACTACTATTAGTAATTTATAAAAATTAATAAAATTAATAATTGATTTTTATTTTATATTTTTATTTTAACCGAGTTACAATGTTTAAGTGACATTGAATTACAAGATCCATTTTTACTCTTGATCTACCAAGCCTCCAAAGGGATCAAATATTATGGATCTACGCTAGTTTCATTCCCCCCTTTAAATAGGCTACATTCCACGTGAATACCATGGGTCAATACTATGTGCCATCTTTATTTGTATTAATATGAATATTAGGGTTAATAAAGTCTTTTTTGCATGGTATTATTACTAATTTGGCCCATGGTATTTGGCCCATAGTATTTGGCCCATAGGCTTCACCTAAATATAAAGCATTTTTTGAGTGTCCTTAAATATAAGGTGACTTATGAGTAAATATAAAAAAATGTCTTATTTATTTACCATACCTCTGGTTTATTTATATTTTTATTAATTTACCATACCTCTTTTATAAATATGGTATTTGGCCCATAGGATTGACTTAAATAAAACCTCTTTTTTGAGTCTTCTTAAATAGAAAGAGGGTTATGGACTAAATATAAAAAGAGGTTTTGTTTATTTACCATACCTCCACTTTAATTTTATTTTTATTTCTTTACACCCCGTAAATATAAGGTGACTTATGGAGTAAATATAAAAAAATGTTTTATTTATTTACCATACCTCTCGTTTATTTATATTTTTATTAATTTACCATACCTATTTTCTAAATATGGTATTTGGCTCATATGATTCACTTCAATAAAACCCTCTTTTTTGAGCCTTCTTAAATAGAAAGAGGGTTATGGACTAAATATAAAAAGAGGTTTTATTTATTTACCATAACTCTAGTTTATCTATATTTTTATTTATTTACCATATCTTTGGAATATGTATAAAAAGAGGTTTTATTTATTTACCATATCTCCACTTTATTTATATTTTTATTTATTTACACCCTTGCCATCAATGAAAACCATATTTGAAAACATGGAGCCGTTCACAGAAGAAATTAGGGCCATTGACACCAAATACAACCTCCCAAACCAGAAAATTGGCAATTGCAAACGAATTTAACATTGCAAAGCAGAAAATAGGGCGATTGTAATGGAATATAACCTCCCAAACTAGGCGAATCGGGTCAAATGAGTCTTTTCATAGTTTATCCTCCCCTTTTTTTGGGCTAAAATGAAAAAAATAATTATTTTTTAAATAAAAGCTGGGTTAAATATATGAAATGGGTGTTTTATAAAAATTTCGCCCCTCTAAAATGAAAACCCCTTAAATTTCACCCTTGGGCTAAACTTCACCCCTAAAATTTACCATGGGTCAGATCAAAGATCTCAATGCAAGATTTTCAATGATGTGAATGACACCTCAGTTTGAGTTTGTATGTGAAAGTTATGGTCGGTCATGGTCAAACTAGGCCCAGTGGTAGTGACTAATGAGGAAACAATTTGGCAATTTAAGTATTAGGGGGTTTACGCAGTGCATTATATTAGATATCATTTTGGGATTCAACTGCATTAAGTAAGTCATTCACATATAACCATTTCGATGAGAGGTAGTCGTAACTAACTAATTTCTCATGATTTTTGAATAGTTCACTTAAATTCAAAAAGAGCGAAGGGATCTCTTCTTGAATGGTTCATGAGGCACAATACTTGCTAAGGTTTTGCAAATGAGGTAACAAGCTAAGTGGTCTTGATTGTGGGGAAAACTCCACGGTTAAGCGCACTTGAGCCAGAGCCAATCTTGGATGGGTGACCTCCCGGGAAGTCCTGGTTACTGGGTGCAAGCCCCAGAAGTGATGATTGATTTCACTAGTTTCAATCCCACTTCTTCACCCCTATGAGCATCACCTGACGCAATGAGTGCTAAGTGAACTTTTCAAAAATCATGAGAAATTAGTCAGTTACGACTACCTCTCATCGAAATGGTCATATGTGAATGACTTACTTAACACAGTTGAATCCAAAAATGATATCTAATTTGGCAATTGTCGGTGCATAGATTCCAGCAACTGGAACCGGAAAATTTTTCCGTAAACCCAAAAAATTGGTTGAATTTTTTTGGCTAATTCATTTTTTTATAACAAAAAAAATATTAAAAAAAGGGTCGGTTGACCAGCAGTCAAATCTGGCCAACCAAGCCTAACCATGTTATATTGTATTATAAAAAAACAAAAAAAATGTGGGTTGGCGGGCCGCCACCACTTCCAAACATATAACATATATATACCCAATATATATGGGCCAACATGACAGTGAAGCCGGTGGGATTCGAACCCACCTGACCTAGTGAGTCGGCCCACCAATCGGGCGGCCCCAAATGGCATACAAACACATAATCGCCCATATAACAAAACGATAACCAAGAAAAAAAAATGCGCCAATGATTGCCAAGGTCAAGTTTTGAACCTTGGCCACACGTGCCAAACTAAAGGCAAATACCAATGACCCAACAGGCCTTTCATTAGTTAGTTCGCCCAAAAACAATGATATAAACCCATGTGTTTGCCATTCACTGGGGGGAGGACAGAGCAGGGAGTTTTGAACGAAGGATGATAGGAGGAGGCCTGAACCAGTCCATGAACCTAAAGTCAGATCCTTGCATGCACGGTTACCGAGGAGAGAATATTCTAGGGGAATATTCCATGCAGAATCAGTGAGAAATCTAAAAGACTCCTTGGAGGGCAATTTTTCACAATGACATAATCATTTCAACTTTATACTCAAATGAACCAGAATTTCGCCAAGAGTATGATGGCATGATTGGTTTCATCATCTGAGTAGCAGAATTTCCCTCAGTCACCAGTGAGGAATCTTTGTAGAATCTTGAGGAATCTAAAAGATTCTCTTTGAGGCTAATTTTTTATAAAGGCAGAATGATTCCAACTTTATAGTCACTTTTCTCAAAATTTTGCAAGGAACACAATGGTGTGATCAATTTTCTCATTTGAGTAGTAGAATTTCAAGCAGTCAAGAGTAAGGAATATTTGGGGAATCTTCGATATTCTCGTGGGTTCAGATTTTGATGGTGTCAAAAAGGGGTCGACTTTATAGTTGTTCGACACAATTTTTCACCACAAATTCAATGACGATGCCTATTTCTGGAGCAAAGCTTTTCAATTTCTGTCCATCCCTGAAAATGGAGGTACATGATGTAGTAATGTTATGTCTTTTTTTTAATTTTCCAAGATGATGATTTTGTTGTTGAGATCATTGTTACCATTATGTTGAAGGATACTTGTATGACACGTCATGTGAGAATTTAATATCTTGTCATGTTAAAAGATGGCCCATATGAGTGATATTTCCTATAGGAGAACGTCTCGTGGAGAGACATGCCACTCTTGTTGAGGGAGTTTATCCTTGTAATGACAAAAAATATACCATGTACATCATCATCATTTTGCAAAATGAAGTGGCCTCCCCACTCTTAACATCGGGCCCGGAGACGTAACCCACATTGGTTGAACTTCGTTATAAATGTGTGTGTGTTCTCTGATTTGATTATGTTTCCTCTTCTTTAAAGTATGCACATGTGGTTTTTCATACTCTTTCCCATGCAATTATGCTAACATCACAAAAGTCAAAGATCTTGGTTAATTCCAGTAGCTGAGAGATTTGGATCAAGTTTGATATCTTCTTGCTGATGTTATTTGTGAGTGTGAAGAAAGAAAATGGAGAACAACATATATCTTTACGAGGCCTTCTACATGATGGTCAACATGATATATTTAATGTATGTAGATTATGAGGAGAAGATGGTAAGAGAGGAACAAGAGAAAGAAAGAGCAGCGGAAAATTTTCGATCTCCATCTTCCAGTGATTATTCATCTTCTTTATCATCTTCTCATCATTCGGATGATGAGATCAATCAGAGCCTTCAAGCATAAAATGTTGAATTGAGGATTTTTCTACGAGAAGAAAAAGAGGAGAAGCAAAGATTTACAGCTTCAGTTACGAGCCACAGAGAAGGCATTGTAAAAGTTGAAGCACAACGAAGGCTTAGTGAAGCAATCATCACTTGCTTCAAAATCAACAACTGAGGTAAAAAGTGTTGATCATTCTTCACTTTCATTTTTACGTGACATTATTTCTGTTGGAAGCCTTGAGGTACCCATTTCAAGAATCGGCCTGAGACCCCTTACCAAGATGGGACGCATTGAAGGAGAGTGCTGAAAGGTAGCATAAGCTTCCAAGGCATTGTCAAAACCATCGAGGAAAGAGGACGATGAAAACACATCACAATAACATAAGCTTCCAAGGCATTGTCAAAACCATTGAGGAAAGAGGATGATGGGAACACATCACAATCATCCCGTGACAATACACATTGCAGAGGAAGAGCTAAGGCAAGCTCTCATCGTCATGATTGCACCAGAGACAGTCAAGAGAGGTATAAAAGGTTTCAGTATTCTAAATTTCATTTTGATTACAAACATATTTCTAATTATAAGCAAAAATCATGCCATAGAAAACCGTGTTGTTTTTATGGTTTTCATAACCATGTGGTTGTTGAGTGTTGGAAGAGAATGACAACAAGAAAAAGGATGATACGTGAAAGGCCTTCTCCACATCAGGGAAAGAAGAATACTTTTTACAGTCATTGCAATAGAGATGGACATCAAAGAACCACATGTTGGAGCCTCCATCCAAAGTAGCGTCTTAAGGACCATTAGGGGATTTTTGAGGTCTAAAATGGGCCTCCTAAGAAAAATGTACAACCAAAATAAACTTTATAAGAACCAATAGGATTCAAGATGATGATGTCAACGATGGGGGATGATTCACCATTTTTGGAGTAGAAAAGTACAAAGATTAAAAAATAATAAAATAACCAAACTACTTTTTCAACTCGTATTTTCAACTTATCTCCCTAAGTTTTTACTCAAATTTCGAGCAGGAGTACTCGTTGGATAAAAAATTTAATTCCTCATCCAAGGAGTACCCATGTTTCATACTTTCGATGGACCCTACTACATGAAAAATGAGAAATACATGAAAAACATGATTACATACTTTCAATGGACCCTACTACACGAAAAATGAGAAATACATGAAAAAACATGATTACAATCACGGTTTTCATGTATTTCTCATTTTTCATGTAGCAGGGTCCATCGAAAGTATGAAACATGGGTACTCTCTAGATGAGGGATCAAATTTTGCATCCAACAAGTGTTTCCACTCAAAATTTGAGTAAACCCATACGGAGATAAGTTGAAAATACGAGTTGAAAAAATAGTTTTGTCTTTTTTCCCTCTAAAATTTGATGATGTAATCTAATATTATTTTATTATTTCCACTATTATTTTATAATTTCCTTAGGAGGCCCATTTTAAACCTCAAAAATCCCCTAATGAAAGCACCTGTGCAGGAACCAATTGGTGAAGATGTTCAACAAGCGAATCTGCCACGGGGAGATGACCCATTCACTTTGATGAGTGGGAGATGGTTTTGCCACATATGGTAGCTTGTCATGGCCGCATTTTATAAATCATGTGTTGCAACATAATTGTAAAAGTGATGATGTTTTTTCCATCTCTTATTAAAGAAATGATGATTTTTTTGGCCTTTTATTGATTGCTAAGGTATTGGTTTCTATTATGATGTAAACTTGACCACAAATTGTGTATTATAAACTCTTGGCAAGTATGGGGATTATTGGGTCATGATTGGTCATTGAACATGTAGTTTGAAAAGAATGTACTATAGGTTTGCAAAGGCTACAGTTGTTGGTTCATCACTTATGGCTCCGAAGAATGAGGGTGAAGGAGAAGGAAGTGTGGTCTGTCGGACACTTTTTGTGTAGACAATGTAACACACCTTGATTTTCGAGGACCAAAAGCTCCTCAATGGGGGGGAATGATCCAAGTGGCTCTAGAAATGCTCATAATTCATAAGTGGCTTTGGAAAAGCTCAAAAATAAAAGGCACTGGATTGAAGTGGAACCAAGGTCAGATCAAATATATCGACGCAAGATTTCTAGCGACGTGAACGACACCTCAATCTGAGTTCGTATGTGAAAGTTATGGCCAGTCAAAGTTTTAGTCAAACTATGCCTTGTAGTGATCACTAATGAGGCAAAAATTTGGCAATTGTTAGTGCACAGATTCCAACAGCTGGAATGGGTGAATTTGTTTCCTCTTTAATTTTTTCGGTAAACCCAAAAATCGGTCGAATTTTTTTGGCTAATTCATTTTTTATAACAAACAAATATTAAAAAAAGTGTTAATTGACCGACAGTCAAATCTGGCCAACTGAGCCCAACTGTGTTATATTATAATATTAAAAATAAACAAAATGTTGCTTGGTGGGCCACCACCCCCACCAACCATATGACAAATATATACCCAATATATATGGGCCAGCATGACAACGGAGTCGGTGGGGTTCGAACTGCCTGGCCCAGTGGGCCGACCCCAAATGGCATACAAACACATAACCTCCCATATAACAATACGGTAACCAAACCAAAAAAAACCATGCCAATGATTGCCCACATCAAGTTTTGAACCCAGGCCACACGTGCTAAATTGGAGCCAAATACCAACATCCCATTGGGCCTTTCATTGGTTAGTATGCCCAAAAACATTGATATAAACATGCTTTTCCATTCATTGGGGGGAGGATAGAGCACGAAGCACTGAATAGAGGCCGAGAGGAGGAGGGTGGAACCAGTCCATGGAACCTAGAGTCGGAACCCTACACACACGGTTACTGAGACGAGAATATTCTAGGGTAATATTCTCTAGAATATTCCATAAAATATTCTATGCAGAATCAGTGAGGAATCTAAAAGATTCCCTGGAGGGCAATTTTTCACAGTGACAGAATCATGTAAAATTTATACTCGAATGAATCATAATTTCGCCAAGAGTATGATGGAGTGATCGATTTCTTCATCTGAGCAACATAATTTCAGGCAATCAGCAGTGAGGAATCTTTACATAATCTTGAGGAACCTAAAAGATTCCCTTGGAGGCCAATTTTTGACAGAGGCAGAATGATGTTGAATTTATAGTCATTTTTCTTAAAATTTCGTGAGGAAGGAAGATGGTGTGATCAGTTTCCTCATCTTAGCAGCAAAATTTATGGCAGTCAGCAGTGAGGAATCTTTGGGGAATCTTCGAGATTCCCGAGGGTCCAGATTTTAACGGTGTGAGGAATGGGCTGAGTTTAGAGTTGTTCGACACGATTTCACGCCACTAATTCAACGGTGATGTCTGTTTCTACAAAAAGGCTTTGAAATTTTAGGCCATCCCCCAAAATGGAGGTATATGATGTAGTAATGCCATGTCTTTCTTTTGATTTGCTTAGATGATGATTTTGTTGTTGTGATCCTTGTTACCATTACGTTGAAGGATACTAGTATGCTATGTCATGTGATAATTTAATATCTTGTTATGCTAAAGGAGGGCCCATATGAGTGAGATTTCCTATAGGAGAAAATCTCGTGGAGAGACATGCCACTCTTGTTGATGGAGTTTATCCTTGTAATGACAAAAAATATACCATGTAGATCGTCACCATTTTGTAACATTTTATGAAGTGGCCTCCCCACTCTTGACACTGGGCCCAGAGATGTAACCCACACTAGGTGAACTCTGTTATCAATGTGTGTGTGTTATTTGATTTGATGGTCGTCATTATGCTTCCTCTTCTTTAAATTATGCACATGTGGTTTTTCATACTCTTTCCCATGTAATTATGCTAGCATCACATAAGTAAAAGATATTTGTTAATTCTGATAGCTGAGAGATCCGGATCAGATGTCATGCTTCCATGTTAGCACTTACCAACCTATAGGGTCTTGTGGTGCTCACATGGGCTCCATGTGACCTCCACATGGCTTACTGTACTGATGTCTAGATTCAAGTTTTTCATTAAGATCATCTTACAAGAAAATATGAATGTTCGGATATGTGGATTTAAAGTTTCAAAAAAAAATTGATCTTTGGTCCATCACATAACACATGCCCAACTTTCTATCTTTGTTTATTAACGTAATCCATATTTTCCCTTGTTTGGTCCAATTGGTGCTTCATCGAACCACTAGCCCACTGATCACCGAGCCACTGGGAAAACTCAAAAGAGTCTCCATCATTCTAAGTCAGTTCCATTGACATACTTCCACTAACATAAATGAAAAACCTTTGTCATTCAATAGTTGTTAATCAAGCACTGGGCCATTAAATCCTTCACCCAACATTGATTTTCTGTAAATAAAGCTAGTCCTCGATCTCTCAAGTACCAGGCCACTAAGATGTATTACAAGATTGTATTGGGTTCAAAATCCTAGTGTAATTATTCATCGAACCACCAACCACTAAGAATCCCAAAAATGGTGCCAATGACTTAAGGCCAGTTCAATAGTCTCTCACACTCAATCCCCCTTTGTTTAAGCTCCCAGTCACAATGCCATCACCCCATGTGACCAAGAATTAGGGATAAAATCCCACAATCCCCAAATGTCCAAATTTATCCCCAAATATTTCTAAGGACGAATTAGTTTAAAAATGGGGACTTCTTATTCAATCTGGGAACTGAAAAAGATGGAATCTATGCATTAATTTATACTGAAATATTTTAGGAAACAAAAGTAATCACCAGTCATTAGAGGTTTCAAGCTATACTATTAAGCAAGCATCCTCACAAGAAGGAACAAAGGATGGCCAAAGGAGAACTCCACAACTTGACCCTAACATAGATGAGATTCTTCTCACTCCTTTTGGCTGCAAACATCAACTTCGATCTCCAAAACTTACAAATAGAAAAGCCAACATTTTGGCTGATCACTTGAGGAAACAAGGTCCACAAAGCTTCTTAACAAAATGTTTGTAACATATGCCTCATAAACATCACAAATAGGGCCTTAAAATCCCTTTCCAAGGTTTCCAATCAAAGGAACCTCCCGATATTCTCATTTCAACTTAAGGATACAACATGATTGTTCATTCCCACTACTATCCCAATAATGGCCAACCATACTACTAGAAACATGAAGAGCCTTAAGCTCAAATAATCTTGTGCATTTAATTCACAAAACCATGTATCTTAGATTCATTAGAGGTAACATCTTTTAAAGATTACTTCCTCATACAACATATTATATAAAGGAAGTAACACTAGTAACTAAGCAAAATACACATTACTCCAGTTTATCATTCCATCATACTTTATAAAATACTACAACATAAGTTATGAAATATTTAATAATAATACCATTTCATCAAAATAGAATAATAATACTTATCTTAGTCACTTAAGCTTACCAAAAACTGAAGAGGGAGAGTGACTCTCCACCCAACCATAGGCTTAGCTACAATACAATGTTTCTTTTAGTTGGCCACCCCTAAGCCAACTTTGATGCCTTGAGAGGAATATTCATTCAGAAAACATGAAGGCTACTCACTTTCATATACAAGAGTTCAATATCCTACCTTCTAGCCACAAATGTAGGGCCTATGGTTTTTCATGGTGTGTCCACACTAGGCATGCACATTACAAATGGAGCCCTTCACCGACACTAGTAGTCCCTTGATACCATTGGGAAATGGCAACAAGAAATTCCAGTTTAATTTGTCCTTGAATTAAAATGAGAATTAAAATCGAATTCTATTCTCATAGCAACTTGTAAATAGTTAATTAAGTTTAATTAACTTAATTATCTTAGGAATTTTGAGTTGGAAGTCTTTCTCTAGTCATGTATATGTTCTCCCTAAGTTTTAGGGGTACATTATGAGTTTAAATTGAGTTGGAAATTAGATCACTTAGTTTGCTAAGTTAAGTTAACTTAAATTAGTTCCCAAATGTGTGGAACTAATAGAGAGTTAACAGTCAGTTGGTGCACTAGTGCATCCATAAGTGTCACTCTAGTTAACTGAAGATTCCCTCATCAGAAACTCATGCATGTCGATCCTGAGAAAGACCCAGTTGAGACTAAAGTGCAAGGACAATGTACTCTCAGATGTATTATTTAGTAGAGTGTAGATATCATGCATGCATCAGAGATTGATACTATGTTTGGATTGCTTAGTTTTGGAAGCATGAATTCCCTTTAAATACAGGCTATTCATCCTAGGAATTACACAAGAGAATAGGGGTTTGGAGAACTGCAGAATTGGCTAAGTGTTGGCCAAGAGCTAGCTTGTGAGCTGAGGGTTGATTATACTTGTGCAGGGATTGTTCTAGTGAGAAAAAGCTTTGTATCTTCACTCATATTTTTGATATATGCAATACTCATAGTGTGGTTTTGAGCAGTGGCTTCCCCAAAAACATCTTTTGTTATGTGCCATTGATTTATCTTCTTCTTGTTCATATTGTTTTCATCGATCTATTGGCTTCCACTGGTTGAAAGTAGAAGTAGATTCTTGTCCTGTGATTTAGTACATTGCATGATATTGTGAATCTACAAGATTTTCTACATGGTATCGGAGTTGAGAACAATATACTAGAGGAGATTTCAAAGTTTTGAGTTCATGGTTACAGGTGAAATTTGAATTTGCATTTCATACTTCAAGATCAACAGATGGAATTCTATGGTTTGCAGCACGAGTATGCCTTGGATGGCATCTCGAGTTATATAGCCTAGAAGGACATGATGGAGGTTGTGCTAGAGGATAATGGCTTGAAGGAATTCATTGATAAAGAAACTCCTAAGCCAGCAACATCAGATGCACATAATTTGGCTGAATGGAAGAAGTGTGTGGCGAAGGCAAGGCAGATAATCCTTGAGGGAGTTCGAGACCACATTGTCTCAAGTCTCCATGGAAAGGAAACTCCGTACGCTTTGTGGAAAGCATTGACGGACTTGTATCAGAACATCAATGACCAAAGGAAATTGGAAATGAAGGACAAACTTTGAAAAATCAAAATGGAGAAAGAAGAGACGATTCCAAAATACTTAACCAACTTCACTCAATGTCACGATGAACTTGGAAGTGTTGGAATCACGATTTTCAAGGATGATATCGTGAGTCTTTCTCTTCTAGGACTCCCAAAGAGTTGGCATAGTTATCAGGACTCTGTCAATGGTCGGGAGAAGTTGCCGGATTGGGAACGACTATGGTCGGATTTGATGCAGGAGGAGATCAGGAGGAACACCAAGGATGGCTCTTCATCAAAGACTGATGATGAAGAGCACTGTGCCTTAGTGATTAAGGCGAAGAAGGGGAAAGGGGAAGATTCCCATTCCAAATCGGATTCTTATCATGGAGGCAAGAAGAAAGACATAAAGAAAGTTAAGTTCTTTCATTGTCATGAGCTAGGCCATTTTGCTACAAATTGTCCACTCAAGAAGTCCAAGAAGAAGTCCTCAGGAGGAGCGACAGGTGAGGCTTTGGCTTCTCAATTCAAATTGGACTTTTCCCTCATTTCATGCATGGTGTCATCAATGATGGGAAGTGCATGGTACTTAGACAATGGAGCTTCATTCCACATGACTGGCGACAAGGAGTTATTCAATGACCTGGAGGAGAAAGATCTCTAGATGCATATCGAGATGGGTGATGATGGGAAGTATATTTGTTGGATTGGGCACGATTACTTTTTAGAGGGAGCATGGGGCTCCATTCACCTTGAAGAATGTTATGTGTGTGCCTGGTTTGAAGAAGAAATTGGTATTCATTGCCATGCTTAAGGATAGAGGCTATGATGTGATATTCTCGAAAGGAAAGGAGTTCCTTCGACACATAGCCACAGTTCAAGTAAAGAAGATAGGGATTTAGATGAAGAATCTATATAAGTTGGGGATAGAGGAGTGTTCTTCTTTGAGCACAAAAGCAGAAAGGGTGCAGATCTGAGACGTTGGTGAGTTATGGCACAAGAGATTGGGCCACTTGCATCATGGGGCTTTGAAGATATTGCAGTAGATCTATACTGGTCTTCCCAAAGGTACGCTTGATCAAGTCGATACAAGCAATGGGTGTACTTTGGAAAAATTAACCAAGTCTTCCTTTCACGACAAAGATAGTCGAGCAGAGGCTATTCTAGAATGAGTCCATTCAGATGTGTTTAGACCATTCTTGACAGCATCCACGACCAAACATAGGTCTTATGTTATATTTTTTTATGACTATTCTCGTAAATGTTGGATATTTTTCATGCAGAAAAAGGATCAAACTTTCACAAAGTTTTGTGAGTTTAAAGCAATGTGGAGAAATTTTCAGGAAAGAAGGTTAAAGCTTTACAGAGTGATAACGGTGGTGAGTATGTTTTAAATGAGTTTGAGAACTTTTGTACAGCAGAAGGGATTAAACAGGAGTTGACGGCACCCCATAACCCTGAGTAGGATGGGGTGGCCGAGAGGAAGAACAGAAGCATAGTAGGGGTAGCAAGGGTGATGTTGCATGATCAGGGCCTACCACTACACTTGTGGGTTGAAGCATGCAACACAGTGGTTTATGTTCATAACCGTAGCCCACTTTTAATTATTGAGATGAAGACACCATAGGAGGCTTATTCTGGTATGTAGAAATTCCCACCTGTAGATCACTTGATAATGCAATAGACTAAAGCAAAATGCTTGATCTACTTCTACAACCAATTTAGCGGAAGCTTAATCGAACATGAGCAACGTCAATAAGAACACATATAACTGATAAGAAGGAATCAATCACACATAACACAAAAGATATAACCTGAGGAAAGCCTCAGCCTAAAACCCCAACTCTTTATTATCATACAAGTGGAAATATAACCAGTATTACAAAAAGAATCAGCTCAAAAGCTATCCTGCTCTCTCTGCAATACCTCTGCTACTCATAGATAGTTAAAGGCCTCTATCTAACTTTTGTTCTGCCCTCCAAGCCTCCTATTTCTTTGCGCAATTTTGATTGGGGTCCAGTGCAGCCACTTGTGTGAATTGGCCTCTTCACACACTCACTAACCTTTGATCCAACTACACAATCCTAAAGGAGATAAATCCTCATCACGGATGAGCTTCCTTTATAGGAAAAATATTCATCCAACTGATAGTACACTGTCCCTTCTCTGATCTCAACTGGGTCTCTGTCTGAACTGACATGCATGAGTTATTCATGAGAGAATATTCAGTTATCTGAAGAACAACAGTGATATGCTAACATGCATTAACTAACCGAACTTAGTTAATTTAAACAAATTGTTTAAATCAAATATAACTAGACTTGACTCAGTTAACTGAGCCAACTAATTACTACTCAATATAGAACTCATCCTTATCTCTTTAACTGATGGATAAATTCCTCAATTAATAGATAAACTGTTGCATGTCCTCACATAGACTTCGCGTTTGATTTTTCACAACTAATGAACTCATGGTGAATTAATTAATTTATTTTCAAATAGCTGTTAAGTTTAAATTCGAATTTTACTTCCTATTTCTAGTCTAGGGACTGACTAAAATAGGAATCCATATTGAACCACTAAACATAGAATGCTATTTTTAGCACTTCCATTTTCATTCCCTATTGCTCAATCTAGCACTGGTACCCAAACTACTAGTTTTAGCATTTCTTGTTGCCATTTTTCAACACTCCCTCTCAACAAGAAAGGCTTCAACTCGAACCCGATCCTATAACTCTGGACTGTTCTTGATCTGAAAATGGAATGTACTTGATTAAGGGTGCAAGGGAGCAAGGTATCCATTTTCATTTATGTAAATGAGTGCACAAATACTCCAAGTTTAAATATGCAAATATGTGAACTTCTTGTTTCTAATACAGAGATAGACTGTAGGGGCATTTACTGGATATGTCACCTCTAAAGAGAGGATGAGATCCAGAAGCTACCTGGCCCTTTACAGACTCTGCCTAAAGAAATAAAAAGTAAACACTCAGATTCAATAAAAAAATGACCTTGCTTGAACTTGACATTATGCGGAATTTTAGCTTGAAAGAGGTGTATGTTTTTTCCTCTGTTTATGTGTTTTAACTTGATTTGTTTCTGCTGATATTAAACATATATATCAGACATATAAGGCAGCAATAAACATCACACATAATAGCAAATTTAATAAGGAGTTCACCCCAAACTAGTGGGCTACATCTCCTATGAGCTCTAGTCAACTAGACTTGGCTCTTTGGGATTATGGCTTGAATTCTTTTACAAGTTCCATACTCAAATCCAAAAGGTTACTGACTGAACCTATGGGTTTAGAAAAACCATATACATCCCTATCATGGCTGTCCACTTTGTGCAGGCAGATCTAGGCTCCCTTGGACTTGATTCCTTCAGTAGGTGCACTAAGCTTCCCTGAGCTTCTTAATGGCACAAACTCCTTCAGAATGCTTCAAATGTCTTTGAAACCTCTACTACTATCTCCAACACATATCTGACATAAACAAATGATTGTTCATTTTCTCAAAATGAGCACTGCATCCCCAATCTAGGCCTTCTTCCATGGATGGCTCTAGGCTGCCTGAAACTTCTCTTCAGCATCTCGGCCTTTATAAGTCTCCAAATGATTCTAAAAACACCTTCATTGGATTCAGAAGGTTCCTTAAAATAGAAATAGGCTTTTGTTTCACCTCAAACAGATGAACCTAACCCAGCACAACTCAATCACTAAAATGGCCTTGGTGGCTCCTAGAACTTCCACGAAGAAAAAACACCTACAAACGACCTCAGATGGCTGTGAAACCTATGCCAATGGCTTTAGAAGGTCGAAGAGACCCAAAATAAAAAAAAAATCGTCCAAAAAGGACTTTCCTAGCCAAAGTTATGGCTCATTGAAGATTTCCTCCAGTTTGGCCTAAAATCACTCCAGCTAACTGTAGTGGAAGTTCAGTTAGCTCCGCCAATTATGGCGGGACCGCCCAAATTTGGCGGTCCACTAAGAATCCCACCAAACAAACCGTTATGGTTTAATGCAACTGGAGTTTGGGTTAAATGCATGTGATCAGTTCGTTGGCGGTTTTAGCTGCATTGGAGTCCGCGCCAAGACTTTTAATTAACGATGACATAATTGTGTTACCCCCGTTGCATCCGCATGTGAACGCAACAAACGCGGTGGAAGTTGCATTTTATATGCCGGCGGTCAGTGTTCTGGCCCACGGTTATGGGCGCATAGTCATATGTATGGGGGCTGGCCCCCTTGGGGCCCCGCCCAATGCAACCTTAAAACTCAAATGAATTTTGTTCCGCTTCCATAACAAGTCTGGTGCATATGGTTCAACAGTAAAGCGTGGGAGCTTTGTAAGACAGGTCGCGTGTTAAACCTCTTTGTTGCCAACATTTTAACATATGCCCAAAAACTGTGCTGACATCATGATGATGTCATTCGGGCCACGTTGCTATCTCTGGGCCTGCCACGTGGCAAACTTCCATTCGTTGCCAAAATAGAATATTCCAAAGAATATTCTCTTTTAATTTTTTTTTAAATTCAAAATTTCAATGTTATTGGGCAATTCTTCTTTTTGGCATAACTTTCTCATACGACGACCGTTTTCCGAACCATTCACGACGCTGGAATAAGGAAGACGAGCTCTATCCAGTCATTTTGGTTCAAATTAGTTCTGAGCACTTTCATTTTTGACCATTTTATGACACTTGGCCCTGAGCTCCTGATCAGTTCTGCATGCAACACTTCTACCAAGGGTGGTTGCTCCAGCAACTCTCGGAACAAAAAAACTCCCCACTGACCTCTCTGTTGGGCTAAGAACATACTCTGATGCTGAAGCTCTACCTGCTGCTGACAAGTGCTTCCTCTCTAACCTCTGAGTTGCTGCAACACTCCATGCATTTAGCACCATTGCACACCTCTCTGTGCCATCCTGCACTGGTGCAACACTCTTGTGCCTCTCGCATTGTTGCAGCTTGCTAGCTCTACACAGTCCTGGGATTCCTGCACTGTAGCTCTCTCTGTCGCTCCATCCGCATCTATCTCTACCCACTTAGCCAGTCCTACTACTCCTCATCGGGGCTCCTATAGCAAAGTCGAATCAAAGAGGTTAGGTACCTCAAGGATCTTGCCCCTATTCCAACCTTCTTGGGACGATCACTCCACATCGCCCCACCTCCTACCTGGAGGTATGGATGCATGTGATCCCTCTGCCCACCTGGCTCGAAATTTCCCCCTAATGGAGGTCTCTGCATGAGTGGATGCCTCCACTTTGTCTCCTCTCGGCTTCCCCAATTGTGGCTGCTCCACAACCTCCTGAAGCTGCTTCACCAATTGTGGCTCCTCCACAATTGTTTGAGACTTCTTCCGGTGCTGCTTGTTGAGAGGTAATTTACTCTCCCTCTCAACCACCAAGTATCTAACCTTCTCCTTACTCCTCAAGGCTTTGCATGCATCTTGTACCTCAAGTGCATACAGGTTCTTGGCTAGCACACCAATCTGTTTCCACTTTCCCGTCGTCACGAAATTTTTAGGAAAAAGAGCTAATTTTAAATCAATGATATCTCCCTCATCCAAACTCCAATTCAGCCGATTTTTTTTTTTTGAAATTGGGTCATTTTCCGCAAGGAATCCAAATCTGCTATTTGTTTCTGAAAATTTTGTACATAAATTTTCAGATATGCTCTGCAAACTCTCGACCCAAAACTCAAAACTTTGAAATATCCTCTCAGTATACTATTCTCTCCTTTGATCACCTTTTCTCTGATACCATGTAGAAATTTTTCTACAAAACCTCACTCTGATACCATGTAGAATTTTTCTACAAATCAGCTAGCTCTGATACCATGTAGAAATTACCACTTGTAGATCACCTGATAATGCAATAGACTAAAGCAAAATACTTGATCTACTTCTACAACCAATTTAGTGGAAGCTTAATCGAACATGAGCAACATCAATAAGAACACATATAACTGATAAGAAGGAATCAATCACACATAACACATAAGATATAACCCGAGGAAAGCCTCAACCTAAAACCCCAACTTTGTATTATTATACAAGTGGAAATATAACCAGTATTAAAAAAAGAATCAGCTCAAAAGCTTTCATGCTCTCTCTGCAATACCTATGTTGCTCATAGACAATCAAAGGCCTCTATCTAACCTCTGGTCTACCCTCCAAGCCTCCTATTTCTTTGCGCAATTTTGATTGGGGTCCAGTGCAGCCATTTGTGTGAATTGGTCTATTCACACACTCACTAACCTCTGATCCAACTACGTAGTCTTGAAGGAGATAAATCCTCATCATGGATGAGCTTCCTTTATAAGAAAAATATTCATCCAACCGATAGTACACTGTCCCTCCTCCTCTGATCTCAACTAGGTCTCTGTCTGAACTGACATGCATGAGTTATTCATGAGAGAATATTCAGTTATCTGAAGAACAACAGTTATATGCTAGCATGCATTAACTAACCGAACGTAGTTAATTTAAACAAACCATTTAAATCAAATATAACTAGACTTGACTCAGTTAACTGAGCCAACTAATTACTACTCAATATAGAACTCATCCTTATCTCTTTAACTGATGGATAAATTCCTTAATTAATAGATAAATTATTGCATGTCCTCACATAGACTTCACGTTTGATTTTTCACAACTAATTAACTCATGGTGAATTAATTAATTTATTTTCAAATAGCTGTTAAGTTCAAATTCGATTTTTACTTCCTATTTCTAGTCCAGGGACTGACTAAAATAGGAATCCATACTGAACTGCTAAAAATAGAATGCTACTTTTAGCACTTCCATTTTTCATTCCTTGTTGCTCAATCCAGCACTATTACCCAAATTGCTATTTTTAGCACTTCTATTTTTAGCATTTCTTGTTGCCATTTTTCTGTTGGGCCTTAGTTTTGGTCTTATTTTTGCTCTAAGAAACTTACTAATCCATCTATTTACCATCCATTTTCCCTTCATTCATCCCATTTTGATGTACATTTGATATCCATTCAGGTATTTAATTTTGATTTTTCAATTTCTAAAGTTTTTATGAAAGTTTGGTTTTAAGTGCAAAATTGGCAGATTCAGAAATTCCCGTAATAGCTCTATGGTTGATGTGGTTGCAGGACACTTGGGCACGAATTGAATGCATGGATGGACAGCTTGGGAACTAGGACTAAGCCAGCTATACTTAGTTTGAACAGAACAAGCTTTATTAGGCCCATTTGGTGCTAGTCAATCATGACTAGTCATTCAGAAATCCCATAGAAATAGGGCAATTTTGAGATTCTATGGGATTGGTCATATTTCTTGGGATGGGAGTAATGAATTCGACTTAGATAGATGGATGAGAGTAGATGGGTTTGTTTGAGTGAATATAGATCAGTTTGTTTCATGAGACTTCTTATTTAAGAGCCAAGACTTTGATGGCTTATGTATTGACTTATTATACTTTTATGCTGAGACACTTTTGGAAATTCGGAGAGTTAATTTGAAGACTTGTGCTATTGTTATTTTGCTGTTCAATGCTATGGATGTGTGACTGAATTTGAGCTTCTGATATCATTTCTCAAGTGTGCAAGGTGTAGAGCATTGGAAAGGTATGTTTTAACGAATAACTTAGTGGTGTTTCAAGCAATAGTTGTAACCTTTTCTTTGTTATAAAATAGGGAGAATGTAACGAGAATGAGCACGAATGACCCAATCACTAATAGTTATCTTCTCTATGCAGGTAAAGACAAAAGCGGGAAAGCGCGGTGCAAAACGAGAATTCCATGAGGAGATAACGGCTGTCCCTCCAAAACCAAATAAAATCCAGACCAGGGCGAGTAAATCAAGGCAGATCAATCCGGGACGAGATGAAGGTCTGTCAGTTCGGAAGGCTAGGCAGAGAAAAGAGAGGAGTTAACAGTTTAACAGATCCCTCAGGATCTTTGATCCTGAGGGATCGTTACTTTCAATTATTTTGCTGTATAGTTAACTCCGCTATTACTTGTATAAAAAGGGACAGCATCGAAGACTTAAGGGACTTTTGATTATCTTGTATCTTTACTTTTCGTTTACAGACTTCACAGTTGGCTAAACTCAGAATATCGAGTCTCTTTGAGACTTAGTTTTGCTATACTATCATTGATGCGTTAATATAATATATTTGGTGTTACTTTCTCCCTGCATCTGAAGTAAGTTACGGCGGTGTGCCATTGGAAGCTAAGGGCCCGGCTCCAACAGACACTGGCTGATTGTATCATTTACAGTTTGGCTTTGTGCGGTTTGTTTATTGTTTTTAATAATCTGATATACTTACATGCTGTTCCATACTTGTTCATCAGTAGTTTTCCTTTTGTAAATCTTTGTAACAAGTTTACATCATATTTCCAGAATTGATCACATAACATTGTTTTGAGCTATTCACTTCTGTTACAGAATTTATAAGTGGAACGTTTTAGCTACATATGGATGGAGTGATGATCATAAGAAGATGGAATTAATGTTGTGTGTGGACTACTAGTGATTATTTCAGATTATGTGTATATATGATTGACGTTTCCTGTTCATGGTGATTTGCTGTTCCATTTGATTAAGCTGTCTACTTGTACAAAAGGTTGCTCTTTCTTTGTATAGAATTGAGAGTGTTGAACTTGCGAGATTTAGTTTCTTTACTGCCGTTCCTTTTACTGCTGTTCCATTTCTGAATTGCCGTTCCATTCTGCTTTCTTGCTGTTCCTTTTTACTTGCATTCATTGGTTTGGTGTGAGAGGAGGATCAAGGCTGTCGTGAGACACAACAGACGCTATTATGCTCCCAGATCCATGATCCATACTCTAATTCCTTTTCCTTCATCAGTTTCTAGAGGGATGGGTTATTGCTTCCGTACCCTTGACTGATAAAATTGCCGTGTGTGATTCCTTTATGCAAAAGTAATTTAGCCATAGCTTAGCATCCTTTTACTCTTGTATTTCTTAGACCTATACTACTAAGCATTACTCTGACAAGTAGCCTCAAATTGAGATACCCTTTACAATAACAAAACGCTCCCGGATTGACTTGTAATGTGAGATAACTAGAGGTGAAAAAGACCCTTGTTACACCTCTACACAAGGCAAGGGTGGAGGGCCCCCATTCCAAGCTAAGTACACTTCCTTGTTAACTAGTTTTATTTCTTGTAATCTGGTTATTGTAGAACTGGTTTTTCAAAGCTTTATTTCAGATTGATTTATGATTAATGCATGGTGATTGATTTCATTAGTTCTTAGCTTATTCATCACTTTATTAAGTTGGAAAAACAAGTGTTCAAGTTGAGCATCCCTTCTACTAAAATGATGAATTAAAACTAGTTTCCCTTGATTGCATGCAAGTAGTTTCTTTATGTGATTTTGTTATTGAGATGAATGAATTATGATGAAATACCTTATGTGTCTCTTAAGTTAAGAGCTTCTTTCATTAATAATTTATCCATCTTAAGTTCTTGGTTTTAATCTCTGATTCATTAAGTGGTAATTGAGGCAAAAGAGGACTTCTTGAGTCAAGAACTATTTCAATATTTTTCCTCTTTTTAAACTAATTGAATTAGAGTTGTAGGATGTATTGCTTTAAGCTTTTGAATAACTTATCTTTCAAGGTTTGATTACATCTGATCTTCACATATAGTGAACTTGCCTCAAAGCATAAATAACCCGGATTGATAAGAAATAATTGTGTTATTTCGGTAAACAAATTAGCTCAACATTTTGGCGCTATTGTCGGGGAGGCAAATATCGGCATAGTCAATAGAAAGATAAATTTCAAAACAAACAAAAACATTAGTTACATTCCTTTTCAGTTATGTTTCTTTATGCCTAGATATAGAGATCCTCAAGGTAGATTTATTAAAAACCCCCCACAAATAGAGATAGGATCATCAAACACCCCAGTTACTGGTAATCCAATAATTGAGGAATTGGCAGAAAAACAAAGAACTGTACAAAGATTAACTCTGATTGAGAGGCAAACTTTGTTAGCTTGGGAAGCAAAACAAAAACAACCTTCAATTTCAGGAAAACAAAAAGAAATTATCAAAGAAAAACAACCTGTCTTTCCATCCATAAATCCACCTGTCTTTCAACAACCTGAATCTCCACTCAAAATTGAAACAAATAAACCAATGGTAGAAGAGGGACATGGATCTACTATTTTCACTCCTGAACAACGAATTGTGTATGAAAGACAACAAAGAGAATGGAGAAGAAAGAGAGAGGAGGAGGCAAAACAAGAAAATGATAGGAAAATAGAAAATGACCAGAAAAGACAAGAAGATGGTAATGATCAAGAGGCTACCTTTGGTTTTCCAATAGTAGACACAAGTGCAATATTAGGAGAAGAAGTGAAAATGAAAAATATTCCACCTTCTGTATTGCCAAATTTTTATGGAATGTCCACGAAAGATCCTGATGCTTTTATGTTTGAATTTGATATTCTATGTAGAACATATGGATACATTGATGACATTCATAAACTTCGTCTTTTCCTTGCTACATTAAAAGCAGCAGCTTTAAAATGGTTCATGGGTTTAGGAGAACAAACAATAGCTTCTTGGGATGATATGAGATCGGCCTTCCTTAAAAAATATCAAGCTTATTGTAGATCTAGAGATTCAAAGGAAGATGTTTTCAGAATGACACAACAAGAAGATGAAAGTTTAGAAGAATATTTGGAAAGATTTGCATATAATCTACAAAAATCTAAACAACACTCTCTAAACCAAGAAACCATTCGAACAATCTTTCTCAAGGGTGTAAGGGATGAATACCTTGACATTTTGAATGTGATGGGTAAATGAGACATTTCAAACCTACCATTCGAAGAAATTGTTGAGTTATGTCAAAAATATTCTAGAGGAAGATCAAAAACAGGAAAGAGAGAAGCAAGTTCAAAAGTAGCAAAGTCAGCTGCAGGAGGGATAACAAGAGTTGAAATAGGAAGCTTATTGGAAAACTTCAAAACATACCTCTTAAGTACATTAGGAACACAAGTAGATGTTCTAAAGGCAAACAAGAAGAAAGAAGAACAAGAACAAGCTCTAGCAATCTTTTGTTCCAAATGTAGAAAGAAACATCCATTGAGAGAATGTCCTTTGGATAGTATTCAGGTTTGTGGTCTTTGTACAGAAAATCATTCCACAGAAAATTGTCTAAGATTGAAAGAATTACAAATGAACTCCATGGAAGAAGTGCCAGGAATAGAAGGTTTTTATTATGTAGCACCACAAAGACCATGGAAACCTAGGATGCCTCAACAAAATCAACAACAATTCCCTCAACAAAATTACCTCTATCCACCTCAAAATCCTTGGACCCCTCCAATGCCATGGCAAGCTTGGCCTCCACAAAAATATCCACAACAACCTGCACAAGGTTGGAGAGGATATGGTTATGGAAACCAGCCACCTCAACAGTATCAACAACAATACCAGCAACAATACCAACAGCCATTTGCATATCCACAATATTCACAGTCCATACCATTTCAACAACAACATTCTGCATATCCACAATCCATGCCATTTCCACAGCAAAATCCACCACCATTGTTGACCCAACCACAACAGTTACAGCTACCCACAAATCAACCCAGACCAACTCAATTACCAGCCCAACCAATGGAAAATCCGAATAATAAGGTGGACAAATCTGCATACACTGTAGAGAAAGCAACATGTTTTCCCACATATTCGATTCTTCCTCTTAATGATGTCCATCTAAGGTCTGGAAAAGTGCTTAAAAAGGATTCTCCTCCAATCATAGAAGAACCAACTGAACAAGGAGAATCACCTGAAACATCAAAAACTGAGATACAAATTCAGAAAGGAAAAACCATTACAACTCAAACATCACCTTATCCTGAAAGGTTAGTGGAACAACAAAAAGAAATGACCCTTCCTAAATTTGATATTTTAGATGAGTTAAAAAATGCTTATGTAAAAATTCCTTTGTTGAAGGCAATTAAAGAAATACCAATATATGCTAAAACAATAAAGGAATTGTGCATTAAGAAAACAGGGAAAAAGAAGAAGGATCCTACTACAATCCAAGTCATTGGTAAATTAGCAAGCCTCATGTCTACACAAACCATTGTAGAGAAGTATATTGATCCTGGTATCCCTATGGTTACTATATCAATAAATAACTTCTCAGTGCCAAACACATTAATAGACTTGGGAGCAGCTATAAATGTAATGACAATGGAGACAATGAAAACTCTACATTTAAACAACATCAGATCAAATTCTACAATTTTAGAACTAGCTGACAGATCTAAAGTTGTTCCGGAAGGAATATTAGAAGATATCATAGTCTCTTTGGATTCATGGGAGTATCCTGTTGACTTCCTTATCTTGCAACCAAAAACAAATTTGGGAGGACATCCTCTAATCTTAGGCAGACCGTGGTTAGCTACCGCTGATGCCTTTATAGGATGCAGATCAGGAAGCATGATTATTTCACATGGAGATGAAAGGAAACACATTGCTATTTATTCACCTGCACAATCAACTTCTTTAGAATCAGTACTTGAAACTCAAGAAAAACAACAAACTAAATCAGTTTTAAGTATAAATCAATTCTTTGACTTTAGAGAAGAAGAAGAGAATGAAGACTTAATGGATCTTTTCATTTCAGAACCAAGTATTTCAGAGCAGCTTAGAGAAGTCCAATATGAAGCTGCAAGTAATATTTTGAATCAATGCTTTCAGGAAACTTGTACTGTTCAAACTTTGCGGAATTATTTTATAGACATCTTTCCTGTAAACACAATCTCCAATCCAACAATAAAAACAATTGAGGTATATCCTAGAAAACATTTGAACATTGGAAACTAGTTGCAATCAACACAAGAACAAGAGGTAATTGCATTATTACATAAATATTCAAAAGCTTTTGCCTGGGATTATACTGACATGCAAGGAATCCATCCCAGCACATGTATCCACCACATCTATACAGATGATCAACTCAAACCTGTAAGGCAACCTCAAAGACGAATGAATCCCATGATGAAAGAAATAGTGAAAGAGGAACTGCAAAAATTGTTAAATGTTGGATTCATCTATCCTATTTCAGATAGTCAATGGGTTTCTCCATTGGTTATAGTACCAAAGAAAAATGGAAAGTGGAGGGTATGTGTGGACTATCGGGAACTAAACAAAGCCACACTAAAAGATCATTTTCCCCTACCATTCATTGACCAGGTGTTAGACTCATTAGCTGGAAAGAAATTTTTCTCCTTCTTGGATGGGTTTAGCGGGTACAACCAGATTAGAATAGCAACAGAAGACCAAGACAAGACAACATTCACTTGCCCATGGGGAACCTATGCATATAATGTTTTGCCATTTGGTTTATGCAATGCACCTGCAACCTTTCAACGAGCAGTGCTTGCAATATTTGTTGATCTAATTCACGAATGTGTAGAGGTTTATATGGATGACTTCACAGTTTATGGAAACACATATAATGATTGCCTAAATAACCTTGAGAAAGTCTTGAAACGATGCATTGAAACAAATTTGTCATTGAGCAATGAGAAATGCTATATGATGTTGACAGAAGGAATAGTTCTAGGACACCATATTTCCGCTTCAGGAATTAAGGTGGATCCAACAAAAATCCAAGTCCTAGTTAACTTAATGCCTCCTACAACACAAAAAGAGGTAAGAAGTTTCTTAGGCTATGCAGGCTACTATAGACGATTCATTGAAAACTTCAATAAAATAGCCCAATCTCTGTTCAAAATATTAGCAAAAGATATTGAATTTCACTGGACAAATGATTGTCAAAATGCATTTCAAATTCTGAAAGAAAAATTATCAGTTGCACCCATTCTCCGTGGGCCAAACTAGTCTTTGCCATTTCATATTTCAACTGATGCATCTGATACCGCGATAGGTGCCTCTCTTGGGCAGAAAGAGAACTTGTTCAATTATGCAATATACTTTATAAGCAAGAATTTAACACCTGCAGAATTGAACTACACAGTCACAGAGAAAGAAATGTTAGCCGTTATACATGCAGTAAATAAATTCAGGCACTATATAATAGGTTATCAAGTTTGCATTCATACAGATCATTCAGCAATCAAATACTTGATGAATAAACCCATCACCAATGGAAGAATAACAAGATGGTTACTGTTATTGCAAGAATTTAATATCACAATACAAGACCGGCCAGGCAAGGAAAATCAAGTGGCTGACTTTCTGTCCCGCATACATTCACCCAACGATCCAAATCCGGTTGTAGACAACTTTCCAGACGAACACCTGTTTGCTATAACAGTAAAAATACCATGGTTTGCAGACATTGCAAATTATTTATCTTCTGGAAAGTTTCCAACACAATTCTCTAAAAAGCAGAAATGAAAAATTGTTAGAGAAAGTTCTAGGTATAGTTGGGTAAATGGTGATTTATTTTATACTGGTTCAGATCTGATGATTAGAAAATGTATGCGAGAAGATGAAATATTAGACATCCTGAGAGCATGTCATGATGAACCATGTGGTGGTCATTTTGCAGACAAACGAACAGCATATAAGATGCTGCAATTGGGCTATTACTGGCCATCCATCTTCAGAGACTCTAAGGCATATGTCAAGCAATGTGACAGTTGCCAAAGAACAGGGAGACCGATCACATCAGATGAGAAGCCGCTCAAGCAACAGGTCCTCATAGAACCATTTGAGCAATGGGCACTTGACTTTGTTGGACCTATTAATCCACCATCAAATGGAAAGAGGTACATCCTAGTATGTACAGATTATGTCACCAAATGGGTGGAGGCCAAGGCAGTGAGCAGAGCAACAGAAGATACAATGGTCACTTTTCTCTTTGAAGAAATCTTTGTAAGATACGGAGTACCTAGACAAATTGTAACAGATCAAGGAGCACAGTTTACATCAAAGCTGGTACGAGATCTAACAGAGAAATACAAGATCAAACACAGGAAGTCTACACCATATCACCCTCAAGCAAATGGGCAGGTTGAATCAACAAATAAAGTCCTAGAAAATATCATGACTAAAACAGTACAACTGAACAGAAGAGATTGGTCTGAAAAATTAAAAGATGCATTATGGGCCTACAAAATCACATGGAAGAATACAACTGGTTTTAGTCCATACCAGTTGGTATATGGAAAAGAGGCCTTATTGCCTATAGAGTTTCAGATACACACATACAGACTGGCAGCTGAACTAGGACTAGACCTGTCTGAAGCACAACAGCAGCAGATCATGGAACTGAATCAACTAGATGAGCATCGTCAGCAAGCCATAGAACATACCACATTGGTGCAACAACAAAGAATGAAGTGGCACGACAGATATATCAAAACTAAGACATTTCACAAGGGAGACTGGGCATTACTTTTTGACTCCAAATTCAAAGAGTTCAAAGCAAAGTTCACAACACACTGGCTAGGCCCATATGAAATTGACGAAATCTTTGACAATGGAGCAGTAAAGATCAGGACAATCGACTAGGACTCCACCTCATTTGTAGTAAATGGACACAGGCTCAAAGTTTACAATAGGCCTATCAGTAAGGAAGCATTTATGAAACAACTGGTAGAGGATACAGAACTGGAAATCATGGCACACCAGGCTCAACCATCTTCCAGTCTTGTAGTTGAATAATAATAAAGAAAAAGAAAAAAAACAAAAGAAAAAATATAAAAAATAAAAAAACATATAAAAGATAAATAACTTGTTTGCTCGTGAAAACCAGGAAACTGGCACTAAGCAAACACGAATTCATAGGGGAAAACCAGGGCAACTTGGACTCTATGAATTCCTTATTCTTGTTCTACTGTTCTCACATAATTTCAATGCAGGAAATTTTCCATAGACAACTGACTTGAGGACAAGTCAAATCTTAAGCAAGGGGGAGAATTGCACAAGAACTTTAGCTAGAAAGCTAAAGTATAGATGGAACTTGTATTGTCAACAGGGGGACCTGAAACAAGAAATCATTACAGAGGGACCTGAAAGACCTGCAAATGTCAAAACAACATGTACATATTCCATAAGCATTGCAGAGGGACCTGAATCAAGAAATCATTACAAAGGGACCTGAATAACAATTCAAGAACCAGAGCATGAAGAACAAGGAGTAGCAATAAAGTTTACTTTTCAATCCATCTACAACATTTGATCAACTGATTTCATCCCACTTGTACAGACATCATCCAGGGGAGTATGTATAGTCATTTTGTGCTTGAAAATTCAAATTTTCCTTAGAAATTTTTAGTCTTTGTTAAGTTGAAATTAGTACCTGAGGATATTCATTATCATTCCATATCCTATATTCCCTATACATACCCTATACCCCTTATACATTATATTCCATTTCATATCCATACATATCCCATATTTATTTCATGATCATTAACCCCTAAGTATTTTTCTTTAGAAGCATAAAAAGACCAAACTGGGACCTTTTCAACCTGCATATACAACTCAAGGATTAGTAATGGTGATAATTTTAAATATGACCCAAGATGGTCATTTTAAAATTATAAAGATGTGCATATAACCAAATAAGTCATGTGCTACATGAAAATCTATATATGCCATATGCGAAACAAACAAATGCAATATATGTGTTATAGTCCAAATGGTTATAATATGCATATATCAATATATGCGCTATAGTCAAAATGGTGGAGTAAGATTATATGCATATATCAAAAACTAAAGCGCATGTATATGATATAAGGTAAGGCGCATATAGCGCATATAATAACGAGAAGACTGTGTGCAATACATATGGCAAGACCGCGTACAAAGTCAAAACTATGATTGAATATGTTGCAGCGGGGTATTGTATATGGACTAAGAGTTAATTGCACATCACTCAAACTCATTGCATAAGAACACATTGTTTAAAATCATTGCATATAAGAATGAGTGCCGAGCAAGGTTATAAGCACACGACGGTCTATATGATGTGTGGCAATCATATTGCATGCAGCCAAGGTAGAGCATCCAAATCAAACGACATCAATAAAACGACAATCCAAATCAATACAGGCCAGCACACAGGTACGGGGTAAACACCGTGGCATGGCGACCATTTCCCATTGGACTGTGCGCTGTGAAGGGAGTTATGCGCATACATTCAAATTAAAAATATAATTCGGCCATCCTCATGACACAGTCGGGCGACTGGTCGACAGGACAACCATACCAACCTTACATTGTAGCACCAATAAACAGAGTGCACAGTACACCCATGAAACGGTCATGAACTGACCGATGGTTCTTGCACTGTTCAAAACTCATTCTTCATCGTCGAATAGCTCAGAACGATTGTGTTTGGAGCTGCAAGCTAGTAAAAAGGAAACTAAAGCGGGTTTGAGAGGATATAAGAAGGAAATTATCCTGAACTTAACGCCGAGTGATCACTGAATTTTCGTGATCTATTCAGGTAATGGTGTGGTTTGTTTAAGTTCAGCAACTATGGGATGTAATTGTCTACTGCCTGTGATTAATGGTTAATGATCCTGCCCTTGCCACCAGTCAGCTGAACGAAGCAACAGGGATTCGAAGCATCGTTTAACACTCCTCAGCGCTCGTTGACAACCAGGTAATGCCGAAACCACGCATTAACTCCAGCAGTAAGTCGGTTGACAACAGTTAATAAACATGAGCTTGGCGATAAGATTCACTGCGTATATCATGGCATAAAACACTAGTAAATAGCGCAGCAATTTAAGTTCAAACTTGTTGCATGGATAACACGTTAGTGGTATGGGGCTTGCATGTGAAGTTGTGTAAACCAAAACGGAGTGCAGTATTGTAAATCAAAACAAAGTCTATAAAACAGAGGAGGCAGAGTCTACCTCATAGCGCCGAAGATGTGATTTTTATGATATGTTTGTTTTGTTGCGCGCTGTTGGTTGATGTCATTATTTATATAACTGATATATCACATGCCTGTGTATGGAAATGGCCCGTATGGCAAACAAACATAAAGGATGTGTCTCTGTTCTGGAACCTTTTGCCACTGTGTGTCTTTGTTTTGATTAAAACAATGGGTTGAAGTCTGTGTGGGCCGAAAGAGCTGTGTAATGTTTAAGACCGAGCGTTATTGATTGCCAAAGAGAGTAAAGGCTGAGCCATTTAAAATTCATTTTAAATGTGCTATTTGGTTTTTCAATTTGTTTTGAGGCCGAAGCGTTGTTTTTCAAGCTTTTAGATAAGCAGGCCGAGAGCATTTTGTTGATTTTTAAATTTTTTATGTTGAGGCCGAGAACCATTTGAATGCACTACTAGTTTTAAGAGCTTGTATGTACATAGTAAAAATACTGTTTGTTTTTAATGACTGTATATACACAGTAAACATATGGCTTGATTTTGTTGACAGTATACACAGTGTAGGGTGATGGGCATACATGGAACAATATAAGAATAATGCCTAAACAAATACATTAGAAAATTAAGGACCCTTTATGGAAAATTGTTTTCATATGTATTTTGTTTACCAGAACAAGAGCTAAACAGCAAAATAACATGGCCATGCAGGAAAATGAAACATCTGTTATGTCTATTCCTAGAAGATTTAGGAATAAAAGTCCCATTGACTTAGACAAGGAAGTAGATACATATTCTCCAAGAAAACAGGAAGAAAATGAAATTGCACAAGAAGTATTTGAGAGGGATTCTTCATATGATGATGCAGCAGCAACATCATTAATGAAAACAACACAAGATTTTGAAAATGAAATCAATTTGGGAAGAATCAAGGACTTAACTGACCAATTAGAAATTAGTAAAATCTTGGAAAAACAATTAAAAGAGGAAAACAAGGCAAGTAAGAAGGATAATACTAAGTTGGTCAAGGCAAATGAAAAGCTAAATGAAGAGCTAGGGAGACTGAAACGGAAAAATGATCTACTTTCTAAGCAAACATTTAAATGGTTAAAGGAAAATAATATGTGGCAGGCAAAGTATGAAAAACAGAAGGTAAAAGCAGCTTTGTTCAGGGAAAGACATGACTCAGGTTTGGATTGTTTGGTCAGGGTAGCACAACAGGAAGCATCTACAGGTACAACATCTACTACAGAGAGAAGAAGATCAAAGAGGAGTAAGCAAGCATGGGGACATGCTCGATGATAAGCAAGGAAGAGATGTTGGGCCTTAGTTTTGGTCTTATTTTTGCTCTAAGAAACTTACTAATCCATCTATTTTCCATCCATTTTCCCTTCATTCATCCCATTTTGATGTATATTTGATATCCATTCTGGTATTTAAATTTAATCTATAAATTTCTAAAGTTTTTTATGAAAGTTTGGTTTTAAGTGCAAAATTGGCAGATTCAGAAATTCCCATAATAGCTCTATGGTTGATGTGGTTGCAGGACACTTGGGCACGAATTGAATGCATGGATGGACAGCTTGGGAACTAGGACTAAGCCATCTATGCTTAGTTCGAATAGAACAAGTTTTATTAGGCCCATTTGGTGCTAGTCAATCATGACTAGTCATTCAGAAATCCCATAGAAATAAGACAGTTTTGAGATTCTATGGGATTGGTCATATTTCTTGGGATGGGAGTAATGAATTCGACTTAGATAGATGGATGAGAATAGATGGGTTTGTTTGAGTGAATATAGATCAGTTTGTTTCATGAGACTTCTTATTTAAGAGCCAAGACTTTGATGGCTTATGTATTGACTTATTATACGTTTATGCTGAGACACTTTTGGATTGGAGAGTTAATTTGAAGACTTGTGCTATTATTATTTTGCTGTTCAATGCTATGGATGTGTGACTGAATTTGAGCTTCTGATATCACTTCTCAAGTGTGCAAGGCAAAGGTGGAGGGCCCCCATTCCAAGCTAAGTACACTTCCTTGTTAACTAGTTTTATTTCTTGTAATCTGGTTATTGTAGAACTGGTTTTTCAAAGCTTTATTTCAGATTGATTTATGATTAATGCATGGTGATTGATTTCATTAGTTCTTAGCTTATTCATCACTTTATTAAGTTGGAAAAACAAGTGTTCAAGTTGAGCATCCCTTCTACTAAAATGATGAATTAAAACTAGTTTCCCTTGATTGCATGCAAGTAGTTTCTTTATGTGATTTTGTTATTGAGATGAATGAATTATGATGAAATACCTTATGTGTCTCTTAAGTTAAGAGCTTCTTTCATTAATAATTTATCCATCTTAAGTTCTTGGTTTTAATCTCTGATTCATTAAGTGGTAATTGAGGCAAAGGTGGACTTCTTGAGTCAAGAACTATTTCAATATTTTTCCTCTTTTTAAACTAATTGAATTAGAGTTGTAGGATGTATTGCTTTAAGCTTTTGAATAACTTATCTTTCAAGGTTTGATTACATCTGATCTTCACATATAATGAACTTGCCTCAAAGCATAAACAACCCGGATTGATAAGAAATAATTGTGTTAATTTCGGTAAACAAATTAGCTCAACATTTTCAACATGGTAAGAGGCTAGATGTTGTTCACTTCAGGATTTTTAGGTCATTGGTATATTTCCATGTGACCAAAGATGCACGGAAAACGCTTGAGCCTACAGCAAAGTTTGGGATATTTGTACTATTAGGTGTACTTTCCGACCAGTGCGATGATAGTGGTTCACAGGGATGTCAGATTCGATGAGGAGAAGGCCATGCGAGTTTCCCTTGAAAGGGAGATTGAGCTAGATGTAGATGATGATATTTTAGCTCCTAAGGTTGAGGAGCCTCAAGTTGATGTGGAGCATCCACATGTAGAGGATCTGGGAGTGGAGACATCCACTCAGACATAGTCTTCCAGAGAGGGAAGAAATCACACCAGAGAGGCTAACAGATTGTTGGATGATGTACGAGAGAATGTGGGAGCACCCACTTCTCTGCACAGGAAGAGGAGGTCACCTGAGAGGTACACTGGATACATGGCTTTAATGGGTGAACGTGTTGTGACAAAACCATCTTCCTTTAAGGAAGCAATGTAGTAGCTAGTTTGGGTTGATGCCATGGTGGAGGAGTATGACTCCATAGTTCATAACAATGTTTGGGATGTGGTCCTGAGACCAAAGGACAAGTTAGTGGTGAGCTCCCGTTGGATTTATAAGGTAAAGCAAGCTGCAGATGGCAGTGTGGAGAATCATAAGGCTAGATTTGTGGCCCGTGGCTTTTCACAGGTAGAGGGGATTGACTATGATGAGACCTTTTCTCCTGTTGCAAGGTACTCGTCAATCATATCTATATTGGCACTATCAACACATATGGGTTGGAAGATACATCAGATGGATGTGAAGACAGCCTTCCTTAATGACATGATTGAGGAAGAGGTGTACATAGAGCAACGTGAAGGTTTTGAGACCTTTAATCTTGAGTCACATGTGTGTTGGCTCAGGAGAGTGTTGTATGGACTGAAGCAAGCACCCCATGCTTGGTACACCAAGATAGATAGCTACTTCACTAGGTTGGGCTTCACGAAGAGTGAAGTAGATGTGAAACTATACCACATAGTGGTGGAAGGTAAATTGTTGATCATTGTACTTATGTTGATGATATCATATTGACAGGTGATGATCAGTTGATCAAGTCTTGCAAGGAGGACCTTTGCAAGAGAGTTTGAGATGAAGGACATGGGGCTCATGCATTATTTTCTTGGCATGGAGGTATGGCAGGGATATGGGGAGTTTTTTGTGTCTCAGGGCAAGTATGCTAATGAGATACTCAGGAGATTCTGCATGGAGAGCAGAAAACCCATGGAGACTCCTCTAGTAGGTAACTGGAGGAAGTAGGATGTTACTTCATGGGAAGTAGTGGAAGCTACTGTTTACAGGAACCTTGTGGTTTCACTCACGTACTTGGTGAACACACGATCAGATATGTGCTATGCAATTAACCAGCTTAGTCAAGCGATGGTTAGGCCTACCAAGTTGTATTGGAAGGCGGCAAAGAATTTGTTTAGATACCTCAGGGGTACTTCTCAGTATGGATTATGGTACAGATGGATAGAGGGAGTGAAGCTTGAAGGCTTCACCGATGCATATTGGGTAAGGATTCCATCCGATAATAATATCACATAAGGAGGGATCTTCAGTATTGGGTCAGTGGAAATTTCTTGGTACAATAGGAAACCGAGATCGGTTGCACTTAGTTCGGCAGAGGTAGAGAACATGGTTGTGAGTTAGGAAACATGTGAGGCCATCTGGATGAGGAAGATCCTGGTTGGTTTGTTTGGCCAACAGATGGATCCAACTGTGATTGATTGTGAATCAGAGTTGTATCAAACTATCTGAAAATTCATTTTTTCATGATCGGTCCAAGCATATTGATATCTGATATCATCATCTCAAAGATTGTGTATTGAGGCGGATTATGTTGTTAGAGTACATTTCCACGAAGGAGCAAGATGCTGACATTTTGACAAAGGCATTGTCAAGATGTAAATTTGAGTTTCACAAAGATAGGATCGGGGAAGCTAATAATCCATTTCTTGTTGAGAGGGAGTGTTGAGAAATGGCAACAAGAAATTCCAGTTTAATTTGTCCTTGATTAAACTAAGAATTAAAATCAAATTCTATTCTCATATCAACTTGTAAATAGTTAATTAAGTTTAATTAACCTAACTAGCTTAGGAATTTTGAGTTGGAAGTCTTTCTCTAGTCGTGTATATGTTCTCCCTAAGTTTTAGGGGTCCAGTATGAGTTTAAATTGAGTTGGAAATTAGATCACTCGTTTTACTGAGTTAAGCTCAGTTAAATTAGTTCTAAACTGTTTGTGTAACTAATAGAGATTTAACAGTCAGTTGGTGCACTAGTGCATCCACAAGTGTCACTCTAGTTAACAGAAGATTCCCTCATCAGAAACTCATGCATGTTGATTATGAGAAAGATGCAATTGAGACTAGAGTGTAGGGACAATGTACTATTAGTTGTATTATTTACTAGAGTGTAAATATCATGCATGCATCAGGTATTGATCATATGTTTGGATTGCGCATTTTTGGAAGCATGAATTCCCTTTAAATACAGGCTATTCATCCTAGGAATTACGCAAGAGATTAGGGGTTTGGAGAGCTGCAGAATTGGCTAAGTGCTGTCCAAGAGATAGCTTGTGAGTTGAGAGTTGATTATACTTGTGCAGGGATTGTTCTAATGAGAACAAGTTTTGTATATTCATTCATATTTATGATATATGCAATACAGATAGCAGGGTTTTGAGTAGTGGATTTCCCTAGATACATATTGTGTTATGTGCCATTGATTTATCTTCTTCTTGTTCATATTGTTTTCATTGATCTATTGGCTCCCATTGGTTGAAAGTAGAAGTAGATTCTTGTCCTGTGATTTAGTAGATTGCATGAGCTTGTGAATATACAGGATTTTCTACAGATACGTCCCTTTCTTATTATTTTTTGTGCATAGCCTGAATAAGTTTCTTTTGTGCATAACTTCAACGAGATGCTTTTTGGGATTAGCTTCAACAATATTTCTCAACAATCCATTGGAACTTTAACTTACGCTAAAGGCTTTGAAATTGACTTCCTTCATCAAATAGGTAATATATAATTCCACACAAGATTCTACATCTCAAAAGGATCTTTCTCTCACCTTTTTCTCATAGTCGTAGTCTTAGAATCTACATGCAGTTTTTTGGTTCATGCACTCCTCTTTGCAATTCATTCTTGCTCATTCTGCAACATCGACTACTTTCTATTTTATCCACTATTACTCACACACATAACTTCCCGACCACACACACACTACTCGCCATGAGAATATAGGTTCCTTCTTTGGGTGGCATGGTCATTCTGAAAACATTAGAATGGGAATGTAGCTCATACCTCCAGAGTAGCTCAATACCACTCATATTCCTTCTCATAACTACTAGAAGTTAGTTAGTTCATCTACCAAATCAGAAATCGAAACATTTAATTCATGTATGATAGGAAACTTCCCAAATCACCCTTACAAATTCTCTCGTAGGGACTAGGATATATATTGGTTGATCACTTCTTCATATTTAGAAATATATTAAATAAAAATGAATAATTACATCTAATAAGCCTAGTGAAATATCCATGTTGGCCATGCCAACAACATAAGCCTTAATTACAATTACAAAACTTGGTGTTTAAAAAGGGGTGTTACAATCCCCTCCCCTTTAATGGAACACCATCCTATGTGATCACACTATTTAGGTGTCATTCTTAGTAGCATTACACTATCCCAAGTGTATTTTTTAGCATCACACCATTCCAAGTCCCTTCTGTTCACTACAATAGTATGTGGACTAATTCTTTCCAATAGTTTCATGTAGAAATTCTCACTGTAGATTAACCTGATAATGTAGTACAACTAAAGAAAAATACTTAATCTACTTCTACAATCAAACTTTGTAGAAGCCTAATAGATTTGAGCAAGATCAACCAGAACACATATAACCAAAAGCAGAATCAATGCACATGAAACACAGAAGAATACTAAGGGGAAAGCCTCAGCTAAAAACCCCACTATCTGTATTATCATACAAGTGGAAATATCTCAGGATTACACACAAATTTAGCTCTCACAGCGAGCCAGCACTCAATACAATACTCACAGATGCTCATAGGCAAAATAGACTTCTCATTAAGTCCTCCACACTGCCCTCCAAGCTCCTATTTCCTAGCGCAGTTTTTCCTGGGTGATCCTACTGTTACCATGTGTAACATTGATCACTCACACTGATCTTACACCCTATAAAACTGCACAAATCTCAAGGAATGAATTCCTTATACATGTAAGAGTTTTCCTTATAGGAAAATTCTAATGACTGATAGTACATTGTCCCTGTCTTCAATCTCAACTAGGTCTTTCTCCGAATAGACATGCATGAGTTATTTATGAGAGAATCTTCAGTTATCTAGAGTACACTAGTTTGATGCATGCATGCATTAACTGACTGAACTCACAATTAGTTCCTCAAACTGTTTGGAACTAAATTAACTGGACATAACTCAGTTAACTGAGCTAACTAATTACAACTCAATTACAACTCATCACTATCTCCTTAATTAAGGGATAATCTCCTTAATTTAAGGAATAACTGTTGCATGACTTCACAAAGACTTCTAGCTTGAATTTCTCTGACTAATTAACTTAAGATGAATTAATTAATTATTTTCCAAGCAGTTGGTGAGACTAAATTCAAATTTTAATTCTCAATTTTAATTCAAGGACAAATTAAAATTGGAATATTCTTATTGCCATATTTCAACACTCCCTTTCAACAAGAAAGGCATTATCTGCCACCCCGATCCTGTCTCTATGGAACTCGAATTTACACTTTGACAATGCCTTAGTCAAAATGTCTGCATCTTGCTCCTCGGTCGAAATATACTGCAACAACATGATCCTCATTACCACACAGTCTCTGAGATGATGATACCAAATGTCGATGTGCTTGGACTTGTCATGAAATACTGGATTCTTAGAGAATTTGATACAACTCTGATTATCACAATATATCACAGTTGGATCCATCCTCTTATCAAACAAACCAACTAAAATTTTCCGCATCCAGATGGCCTCACATGCTTCCTAACTTGCAGCCATGTATTCAGCCTCTGCCGAGCTGAGTGTAACTGACCTCTATTTACTGTTGTACCAAGAAACTGCCACCGACCCAAGGTTGAAAATTCCACCTGATGTGATCTTCCGATCTGATGGACTCCCCACCTAATCTGCATTAGTGAAGCCCTGTAGCTTCACTCCCTCTATCCGTCTGTACCACAATCCATATTGAGATGTGCCTCCGAGGTATCTCAATACATGCTTTGCCACCTTCCAAAACATCTTGGTAGGCTGAACCATAGCTTGACTCAGCTGGTTCACCGCATAGCACAAATCTGGTCATGCGTTCACTAAGTACATTAGTGAACCCACAAGCTGCCTATAAACAGTAGCTTCTACTACTTCTCTTGAAGTAGCATCCTCATTCCTCCAGTTACCTGTTAGAGGAGTCTGCATGGGCTTGCACTTCTCCATGTGGAATCTCCTGAGTATCTCATTGGCATAATTTCCTTGAGACACAAACAAATCCTCATCCTTCTGTCATACTTCCATGCCAAGGAAGTAATGCATGAGACCCATGTCTTTCATCTCAAATTCTCTTGCAAGGTCCTCCTTGCAAGACATGATCAACTGATCATCACCTGTCAATATGAGATCATCAACATAAAGTACAATGATCAACTGCTTACCTTTCACCATGATGTGGTACAGGTTCGCATCCGCTTCACTTTTTGTGAAGCCCAACCCAGTGAAGTAGTTGTCGATATTGGTGTACCAGCACAAGGTGCTTGCTTCAGCCCATACAAAGCTCTCTTGAGTTGGCACACATGCGACTCAAGATCAAAGGTCTCAAAACCTTCTGGCTACTCTATGTACACCTCTTCCTCAATCTTGCCATTGAGGAATGTAGTCTTCACATCTATCTGATGGATCTTCCAACCCATCTGTGCTGATAGTGCCAACATCAATCTAATAGATGAGTACCTTGCTACAGGAGAAAAAGTCTCATCATAGTCGATCCCCTCGACCTATGAGAAACCACAGGCAACAAATCTTGCCTTATGTTTCTCCACACTACCATCAACAGCTTGCTTTACCTTGTAAATCCAATGAGAATTCACAACTCACTTGTTCTTTGGTCTTGGAACCACATCCCAAACACTATTCCGAACTATGGAGTCATACTCCTCCACCATAGCATCAAACCAAATCGGCTATTACACTGCTTCGTCAAAGGAAGATGGCTCGGTCTCAACCCATTCCCCAACAAGGGCCATGTACCTCTTAGGTGACCTCCTCTATTTGCACTAAGAAGATGGTTCTCCCACATTCTCTCTCGCATTTGACAACAATCTGTCATCTTGTCTTGTGTGCTTCCATCCATCTCTAGAAGACTCTGCATGAGTGGATGTCTCCACTCTTGGATCCTCTGCATGCGGCTACTCCGCATCAGTATGAGGCTCCTCCTCCTTAGGAACCAATAGTTCCTCCACAACCTATTGTTGGAGCTCCCTTTCAAGGGAAACTCGCATGGCCTTCTGCTCATCAAACTTGAGATCTCTGCGGACCACTGTCCTCCAACTAGTAGGCAATTACACTCGATAGTTGTGGGGTGTAGCAGTTTACCCCACAAGTATCCCCAACTCAGCTGTTGGCTCAAGCTTCTTCCGTGCATCCTTTGGCACATGACAATATACCAATGAGCCAAAGATCCTGAAGTGACCCACATCTGGTCTCTTACCAGAGAAATATTCCTCTCGTGTTTTCATCCCAAGTATGCGATGCAAGCTTCTATTATGCAAATAGACCGTTGTGTTGCATGCCTCAGCCCACAAATGTAGTGGTAGGCCTTGGTCATGCAGCATCACTCGTGCTACCCCTACAATCGTTTTATTCTTCCTCTCGGCCACCCCATTCTGCTGTGGGTCATAAGGTGCCGTCAACTCGCGTTTAATTCCTTCCACTACACAGAAGTCCTTAAACTCTTGAGAGACATACTCTCCACCATTGTCGCTTCTCAAGGCCTTGATCTTTTTCCTTGATTCTTTCTCAACCAAAGCTTTGAACTCACAAAACTTTGAGAAGGTTTGGTCCTTCTTCTGCATGAAATAAATCCAGTATTTACAAGAAAAATCATCAATGAAAATCACATAATACCTTTGCTTCGTAGTGGATGCCATCGAGACTGGTCCACACAAATCAGTATGAACTCGCTCTAAGATCGCTTCTGCTCGACTGTCTCAATCATGAAAGGAATACTTGGTGCACTTTCCCAAGGTACAACCTTTGCATGTGTCAACTTGCTCAAGTTTGCCTTTGGGAAGTCCAGTAGAGATCTGCTGCATTATCTTCAAGGCCCCATGATATAGATGGCCCAACCACTTGTGCCATAACTCGCCAATGTCTTGGCTTTGCACCAATTATGCTTTCAAACTCAATACAGCATAGTCATCTACTTCTAGTTTATAGAGATTCTTCACTCGAATCCCAATCCACTTGGTCTGACCTGTGTCTATGTGTCTTAGGAATGCTTTTCCATTACTAAAGGCAACATTGTAGGCTTTGTCCTCCAACATCGCAACCGATACCAAGTTCTTTTTCAGTCCAGGCACATACTTCACATCTATCAAGGTGAGAGGAGCTCCATGCTCCCTATGAAAGGCAATCATGCCTTCACCTGACACACAGTACTTCCTGTCGTCAACCATCTCTATGTGCATCTTGAGGTCTTTCTCCTCCAAGGTACTGAATAAAATTTTATTGCCAGTCATGTGGAATGAGGCTCCACTGTCAAGATACCAAACACAACCCACCATCGACGAAACCATACATGCGATGATGGTAAAGTCCATTTCGAACTGAGAGGCTAATGCCTCACCTTCTGATCCTTTTGTCGATCCCTTCTTGGACTTCTTCGATCAGCAATTTGTTGCATAATTTCCCATCTTGTGACAATTAAAGCATCTCACTTTAGATTTGTCACCCTTCTTCCCTCCATGAGAGGAATTCAATTTGGAATGGGAAGCCTTCCCTTTCCCTTTCCTTGCCTTACTCGCTAAGGACAGATTTTCTTCATCATCATTCTTTAATGAAGAACCATCTCGAGTGCTCCCCCTGATCTCCTCCTGCATGAGATCCGACCACAGTCGTTCCCAATCTGGCAATTTCTCTCTTCCATTCACAGAGTCCTGGTAGCTATTCCAGCTCTTTGGAAGGCCGAAGAGAGCAAGGCTCACCATATCATCATTGGCAGTAGTTATTTGCACACTACCAAGCTCATCTATGCAGGTGGTGAGCTTGTTCAAATATGTAGAAATAGTATCGCCCTTCTCCATCCTATTTTTCCGAAGCTTGCCCTTGAGTGCTAGTTTCCTTTGGTTGCTATTGTTCTGATAGAGGTCCTTCAATGTCTTCCACATTAAAAATAGAGTATCCTTCCCATGGAGACTCGAGACAAGATGGTCTTGAACTCCCTCCAGAAGAATCTGTCTCACCTTCGCCACACACTTCATCCATTCAGCCAATTCTTGTGCATTAGTTTCAGCTGGCTTGGGGATTTTTTGATCAATGAAATCCTTTAAACCATTGTCTTCTAATACAACTTCCATGCGATCTTTCCATTCTATGTAATTCGAGCTGCCTTCCAAGGCATACTCGAGTCTTAAGCCATAGAACGCCATTGACCAACCTGAAGTATGAGATGAATTCGATTTGTACCTGCAATCCCGAACTCCAAACTTCGAATTCTCCTCTGTATACTGTTCACAGCTCTGATAACATTTGCTCTGATACAATGTAGAAATTCTCACTGTAGATTAACCTGATAATGTAATACAACTAAAGCAAAATACTTAATCTACTTCTACAATCAAACTTGTGGAAGCTTAATAGATTTGAGCAAGATCAAGCAGAACACATATAACCAGAAGCATAATCAATGCACATGAAACACAGAAGAATACTCAAGGGAAAGCCTCAGCTAAAAACCCCACTATCTATATTATCATACAAGTGGAAATATCTCAGGATTACACACAGCTTTAGCTCTCACAGCTAGCCAGCACTCATTACAATCCTCATAGATGCTCACAGGCAAAATAGACTTCTCATTAAGTCCTCCACACTGCCCTCCAAGCTCCTATTTCCTAGCGCAGTTTTTCCTGGGTGATCCTACTGTTACCATGTGTGACACTGATCACTCACACTGATCTTACACCCTGTAAAACTGCGCAAATATCAAGGAATGAACTCCTTTTGTATGCAAGAAATTTCCTTATAGGAAAATTCTAGCAACTGATAGTACATTGTTCCTGTCTTCAATCTCAACTGGGTCTTTCTCTGAATAGACATGCGTGAGTTACTTATGAGAGAATCTTCAGTTATCTGGAGTACACTAGTTTGATGCATGCATGCATTATCTGACTGAACTCACAATTAGTTCCTCAAACTGTTTGGAACTAATTTAACTGGACATAGCTCATTTAACTGAGCTAACTAATTACAACTCAATTACAACTCATCCTTATCTCCTTAATTAAGGAAAAATCTCCTTAATTTAAGGGATAACTGTTGCATGACTTCACAAAGACTTCTAGCTTGAATTTCTCCAACTAATTAACTAAAGAAGAATTAATTAATTATTTTCCAAGCAACTGGTGAGACTAAATTCGAATTTTAATTCTCAATTTTAATTCAAGGACAAATTAAAATTGGAATATTCTTATTACCACATTTCAACATTTCACTAACATTTCTCTTGCATAACAACATCATATTTCATGTCTTTTTTCTTTCCCATTGCTTTAACAATGGAATTTGATTTCATAGTCTAGTTACTTCTGAATGATGGCATTCCATCTAGTACCTACATATAAAAATGAATAGAAAATGTGTGTTATGACCATTTTATGCATCCTGTTAGTTCCAGTCTTCGTAGCCTGTCATCAGGGATCAACATGAGCTCTTACTATGTCTGTTTTTTCAGATGTTTTGCACATGATAATAAGCCCAAAACATGTCATAAGTCTGTTCATCAGGAGCAGCTCGGAAAGAGCTTTCCAATGGTATATTACACTCCAAAAATCAGCTCCTGGATCAAAAGATATGACCGAATGAGTGATTGGCTCAAAGATCTCCCACGCCGCAGTTCAGATATTGAATGATCTAGAAGAAGCTAGGAAATGTCAGTGGCTGGTCTTGTGGTTGGATTGTGATGGAGAAGGAGAGAATATAGCATTTGAAGGCCTATTACCGTGCTGCTAATCTTCATCTCAAACATATGGTGAGATCGTTTCTCTGCTTTGATTGAAAGAGGTATCCTGTGCAGACAGCACGGTACATTGTTGACAGGGATATTGCTGGTGAAAAGTTTACAACTGCTGGTCTCATGGTTCTAGAGAGGAACTACATAAAGATTTATAGATGTTCATTCAGTATTTGCTATCATCCTTACTTACATATTTTCCAAGCTTGACAATTCATCAGCTTGTGTCTATCTGCCTACCTAAAATTATTCAGCAACATGTTTTTTATTTGAGCAACATGATCTGGAGTGAAAGGATTTCATAGGGCCTTTTTAAGGCCGAATAACAAAATGCCTTAAGGATTTTATAGCAAAATTTCACTTCAAGGCATATGCAATGACTCAAAACACAGTGAGATGGTTGCAGAGGAGCAAGTTTGTTGTATCTGTGGGTGTGAGGAAAGTGAAGATCACGAGACAATGATTCATCCTTGCACTTGCAATGGAGGCTCAGTTGTTGCACATCCTAGTTGTGTTGATGCTTCTCGAGCAAATTTATAGGTTTTGTAGGTTGCAGGAAAAAGGAGAAAAGCTCCATTTACTATTCATCACAGACCTGTGATTGGTTAAGTGCGAGCCAGTTGTTAGGGCTATCTACCTACATTGGATGTCTGTGGGCTATATATGAGAAATGCAATCCCAAAATTCTGTGTTGCCATATTAATTTCTACTACTTCAACGATTGGAAAGACTGAGGATTATCATATTTTTGAACATGGAAATTGTGATACCTAAGTGTGCCATCATTGGTGAACCAAAACAACTCATAGATGCAAATGCAAGTGCTCAGTAGCAGCAGCAACAAAGGGCTGCAATTCCAATGCAGTTTGCTCCTTAGGCTCAATCTCCACCACAAGCCCAAGCAATGCAGTCTTATGGAAGTTCTCTCAACACAGGGCCTAGATCACCACAAGCCCAACCAGGGCAGTCGTATGGAAGTTCATTCAATCGAGGATCAAGAATGGTGCCAAATATAAACATGGAGGCTCAACTAGTAAATGGAGTGTATCAAAGGAATGAGCCCAGTGTTGCAGTACCCATGCCCTCACATATGTCTGGAGCTGGAACTGGCTCATATACAAGGCCTGCACCGCCACTTCATCAAATGCAAATCCCAGTAGTTGGAGGAGTATGTGGAGCAATTTATAGAGGAATGAATGATGCCTCCAATCCATATGGTTGTCTAACTGTTGCCCCTTCCTATCAACCACCTCCCATGTATTCTAGCAGAGGACCGATTGCTAGAAATGCGGGTCCTGCAAGAATTATTCCTATTGCAGTATTGAATCCTTATCAGGGCCGATGGACAATAAAGTCTAGAGTCACTTCTAAAGGAGAACTTCATCGCTATAACAATGCAAAAGGAGATGGAAAAGTCTTTAGTTTTGATCTGCTAGACTATGATGGTGGGGAAATACGAGTAACATGTTTTAATGCTATTGCTGATCAGTTTTATGATCAGATAGAAAGTGGGAAAGTTTATATAATCTCAAAGGACGTTTAAAATCCGCACAAAAAAATTTCAATCACTTAAAGAATGACTGGGAAATTTTCTTGGAGTCTACTTCAACAATAGAACCATGTTTGGAGGATGACAACTCAATACCAAAGTAGCATTTCAATTTTATACCAATAAGTGAAGTTGAGAACATTGAGAACAATTCTATGGCAGATGTCATTGGTGTTGTAATCTTAATCAATCCATCAAGTATAATAATGAGAAAAAATGGTACGGAAACTCAGAAAAGGTCTCTTCAAATGAAGGACATGTCAGGTTGCAGTGTGGAGCTCACTATGTGGGGTGCCTTCTGCAATAAGGAGGGTCAGAAGATTCAAGAGTTATGTGATTCTGGATCCTTCTCCATCCTGGCTGTGAAAGTTGGACGGATTAGTGATTTTAGTGGCAAATCTGTGGGTATAGTTTCCACAACCCAACTTGTTATAAACCCAGACCTTCCAGAGGCTCGTCGATTGAGAGACTGGTTTGAGAGAGAGGGGAAGGGCACTGCTTCTCAGTCTATTACTAGAGAATTGACATCCGGGGGAAGAGTGGAAATGTGTAAGATGGTTTCTCAAATTAAGGATGAAGGACTTCGTAGATCTGAGAAGCATGACTAGATTTTAGTAAAAGCGACCGTATCTTTAATAAAGACAGACAACTTTTCTATACTACTTGCCCTTTTTTCATTGGAGAAAGGCAGTGCCACAAGAAAGTTAGCAATTATGGGGATGGAACCTGGTATTGTGAAAGATGTGATCGGAAAGTTCCTGAGTGTGGCGTTGCACTTCTGGAAGTGTGGCCCTACGCACAACGCTCACACCTGGGCAATAAATAGAAACAACAATCGCATCATCTCTCGAGAAGGGCACAAATTCCTTTGAGCAACTCTTCCTTGATTGCATCTCATGATTACCAATCTACCAATTTATTGGCGATGGTATAAGACAAGGCAGTATTCTGTGGGTTTAAGTGCAATGGGAGGCCATGCTATCAGTCATATAGATGGTCTATGGGAGGTTGTGAAGGAAAAAGGGATTCTTACATCTCAATTTGTTGTGCATACTGGTTCTCAAAACATTGTCATGAAGCACAATCTTGATAAACCATCTCTCGTGGTAAGCCAGAGAGCACTTGCCAGTACTCTTATCTCTGAATTGAGGAACCGCTATCCAAAGGATCAGTTAGAGCTTTTAGAGGCCTACCCAGGTGACAAAATCTTCTATATCTTTGACAGATTCACTTTGAGAAGCATTTTGTTTGGGCAGATTTCGATGCCCATACTGTGACATTTGGAAGAAGAAATGCAGAGCCTGTCCAATATAATATGCTTGTTGGAGCTAATGGAGTCAGATCTACTGTTCGATAGGAATTCATCAAGCAGCAGGATTTCAACTATCAACAAATCAACATGCCTTACACATTCAAAGTTCTTCATGTTTCAAAGCCTCTAGTTTTGACTCCAAATGCAGTACACACCTTCAGATGGTCAAAAAATGAAGTGGAGGGACAACATAGTTGGTTCAATTTTCTTCATTTTTTGGGTCGCGCTAAGGGTTCATCTATTAGATATGGTTGTTTTCTTTCACCAGGTGATGAGATGCCTATACTAATCGAGTGGAAATCATCTTCAAACTCCAAATGATTTGTTAAAAAATAAATTCTCCAACAGAGCTTAAAGAATTCATTAAGAAGTACATGCCACCCTTGAAAGTTTCTTTGGAGGCAGCAGAAGCTTTCATTAAGCAACGACCAACAAATTCCATGAAGGAAACAGTTGAATAAATGAGGAGGAACATATTTCAGCCAATAAAATTTCTCTAGCAATAGAAAAAAAAAAAACGAATTGGAACTAATGAAAATCGTTGGAGGCAAATGATTTATTAAAACAAGGAGGAGCATTAGATTCATATGTTTCTGTGTGTCAAAGACAGGCTCTGCCTCCTATTTATCCACTTCCTATGAGGAATGGGTTGTTATCTGATATTGATTATTGTGGGATAGATCTAGGGCTTGAATATTTACACCATGAGGGAGCAGGAGAACGTGTTTTAGACCAGAATTATCTCGATTATGTGCTAAGAGAAGCTGACCACGATGATGCTGCCCTTCATAGCGCTGACTTCACATGTCCTCCCGGTGTTTATGTTTTCTAGGAATAGATGACAAGTGTTTTATCTATGATATCAACAACATCTAGTTTTTAAAGGAGAGCTGGCAATATTTGAAACACTCAATGAACAAATGGCAAATATTTTAGGAACCCAAGGCATCTACAGAGCGCAGGTGGAGGGTGATTTAATCATCCCAGATTATCCCTGATTTCCAGCGATGTTCCAAAATAGAATTTGGCAATCCGACTTGTGGCAGCAAATTAATTGTTCCTTTTTTATTTTTGAGATTTAATTAGTTATTTTGTTATAATTTAATTTAGGTAATTTGACCGCATAAAAACATGTTTAGGTTTTTGCTTTTTTTTTTTCTATTTTAATTATTTTGATTTCTATGTTTAGGAATCAATAATTAATATGTAATATTACATATAGGATTATTTTTAAAAGATAGGGGTTCGATGTTTCCAACAGGAAGAAGCATTTGGACTATGTAAAGTTTTATTGAATATCATAATAAAGCAGTTTTTGCCCTTTAGGCCTGGGATTCATCACAATGCTTAAATGTTCAGTACGTTTTTTCTCCTATAATTCATTTACACATTATGCTTTTCTCCTTTTTTTAGCATTATCTAAGTGATATGTTAGGAATTCATCCATAATGATGCTCCTTTCATGATTATTTTGTTGTTAGTTGTAATGGTAGTTTTAGCAGAATTCAACCATTGCTAGATGCTCTGTTGAGCAACCTCATTATTCTCTTTCATCTCAAGTTGTTGCTACAGATCCATCCTTTGTTTGATGCCTGTAGGGTAGCGGGCTTTCTCCCTTATACTTCTCACATTTACAATCTTCACTTGGTTGAACATGGCACTTAATTTGCCCCAGGTTTGCTGGAAGAAACTGACATTGATGCCATAATTCAAATCATCCTTTCTCTTGTTGTTTCGACCCAAACAAATCAAAAAGCCCCTAGAACTACTATACCTAGCCTAAAATCCATATTCATTTCAGTCATCTCAACTGAGATTGACAAGGAGAGAGCCCTCTCCCGACCTGGTAGGGCTAGCTACCAGTTTAAGCGTGGTTTGTGGTTATCCTAAGATTGCCTCCCTTCAACCTGAGGTCGATCTAGGCTCTAACATAGTGGCGACCATACTGGGGAAGAGGTGACAGATCTTCTCTGGGAAAGATCATTCAAGTTGCAGATCTAATTACTGATGGTGGACAACAGTCAGACACATATGAAGGCTGAAATCATCTACCTGATGACTCCAACATTCAATATCTTGAGCTTTGACTTCACGACCAAAGAATCGAATTTTCAAAACGTTGATGGTAATCACCGATGATAGGGTAAGTGGAAAATCCGTTATCTAGTGAAATGTTATTGATTTTAAGGGACGAGATAGCAAAATTTCAGATTGATCAGAGTTTTTTAACATCATTGTTTCTAAGCTTGAAATCGAGCCAACTCACACCTGAGAATAAATATTGTTTTCTTAGAAACTCTCCCTCCTCGCAAAGAAGAAATGATAAGGCTGCCCTTGGATGGTTGGATTGAAGGATGTTATGATTTACAGCAAGGATGTGACAATCTCCAGCCAAGAGCATATGTTAATGAGATGGGGTAGCAGATAGAATCTGGTTTCTATGATCCCATAGTAGCATATATGGAATATATTTTTAAGTTGAAAGAAAAAACAGGTTGCCTTTTACAGAGCCAGAGATACTATGTTTATATACTGCTGGTAGGATTTCCAAATATCTTCTGGTTCAAACACTATCAAAAAACAACATCATTGTCACAGTTACTTAATTGGTTGATATGGCATTACAACATCACTTGATTTATTGGTTTTGCAGCAAAGTAGGGTAGATTTGTAAATAAATAAGCTGCCAAAGGCAACATTTCAATTTCTGATATTTGTCATGTACAAGTTACAGTATGTGATGTTTGGATTGGTATGAGTTTTTTTGAGTTTGCAACTGTTTGACCGCCCAATGGATAAGGCACTTGGTCTACGGTGTTCTTGACACCTCTAAGGAGCTTCCATCCCCAATGGATCCGATGTTAGTTCCAGTCTTCACAGCCTGTCATCAGGGATCAACATGAGCTCTTACTATGTCTGGTTTTGTCATATGTTTTGCACATGATAATCAGAACAAAACATGTCATAAGTCTATTCATCAGGACAGCTCAAAAAGAGCTTTCCAACGGTATATTACACTCCAAAAACTAGCTCTCGGATCAAAAGATATGATCGAATGAGTGATTGGCTCAAAGATCTCCTACACAACATTTCAGATATTGAATGATCTAGAAGAAGCTAGGAAATGTCAGTGGTTGGTCTTGTGGCTGGATTGTGATGGAGAAGGAGATAATATAGCATTTGAAGGCCTATTACCGTGCTGCTAATATTCATCTCAAACATATGGTGAGCTCGTTTCTTTGCTTTGATTAAAGGAGGTATCATGTGCAGAGGACATGGTACATTGTTGATAGGGATATTGCTGGTGAAAAGTTTACAGTTGTTGGTCTCATGGTTCCAGAGAGGAATTACTTGAAGATTTATAGATGTTCATTCAGTATTTGTTGTCATCCTTATTTACATCTTTTCCAAGCTTGACAATTCATCAGCTTGTGTCTATCTGCCTACCCAAAATGCTTCAGCAACATGGTTTTTATTTGAGCAACATGATCTAGAGTGAAAGGCTTTCATAGGGCCTTGTTAAGGCTGAATAATGAAATGCCTTAAGGGATTTTATAACAAAATTTCACTTAAAGACATATGCAATGACTCAAAACACAGTGAGATGGTTGCAGAGGAGCAAGTTTGTTGTATCTATGGGTGTGAGGAAAATGAAGATCATGTGGCAATGATTCATCCTTGCACTTGCAACAGAGGCTCAGTTGTTGCAAATCCTAGTTGTGTTGATGCTTCTCGAGCAATTTCTAGGTTTTGTAGGTTGTAGGAAAAAGGAGAAAAGCTTCATTTACTATTAATCACAAACCTGTGATTGGTTAAGTGCAAGCTAGTTGTTAGGGTTGTCTACCTACATTGGAAGTTTGTGGGCTATATGTGAGAAAGGCAATCCCGAAATGCTATGTTTCCATATTAATTTCTGCTGCTTCAACGATTGGAAAGACTGAGGATTATCATAGTTTTGAACATGGAAATTGTGATACCTAAGTGTGACATCGTTGCTAAACCAAAATAACTCATAGATGTAAATGCAAGTGCTCAACAGCAGTAGCAGCATAGGGCTGCAATGCCAATGTAGTTTGCTCCTTAGGATCAACCTCCACAACAAGCCCAAGCAGTGCAATCTTATGGAAGTTCTCTCAACACAGGGCCTAGATCACCACAAGCCCAACCAGGGCAGTCTTATGGAAGTTCTTTCAATCCAAAACCAAGAATGGTGCCAAATATAAACGTGGAGGCTCAACTAGTAAATGGAGTGTATCAAAGGAATGAGCCCAGTGCTGCAGTACCCGTGCCCTCACATATGTTTGGAGCTGGAACTCGCTCATATACAAGGCCTGCACTGCCACTTCATCAAATGCAAATCCCGACAGTTGGGGGAGTAGGTGGAGAAATTTATAGAGGAATCCATGATGCCTCCAATCCATATGGTTGTCCAACTGTTGCCTCTTCCTATCAACCACCTCCCATGTATTCTAGCAGAGGACTGATTGCTAGAAATGAGGGTCCTGCAAGAATTATTCCTATTGCAGTATTGAATCCTTATCACGGCCGATGGACAATAAAGGCTAGAGTCACTTCTAAAGGAGAACTTCGTCGCTATAACAATGCAAAAGGAGATGGAAAAGTCTTTAGTTTTGATATGCTAGACTATGATGGTGGAGAAAGATGAGCAACATGTTTTAATGTTGTTGCTGATCAGTTTTATGATTAGATAGAAAGTGGGAAAGTTTATATAATCTCAAAGGGAAGTTTAAAACCCACACAAAAAAAATTTCAATCATCTAAAGAATGACTGGGAAATTTTCTTGGACTCTACTTCAATAATAGAACCATGTTTGGAGGATGACAACTCAATACCAAAGCATCATTTCAATTTTATACCAATAAGTGAAGTTAAGAACATTGAGAACAATTCTATGGCAGATGTCATTGGTGTTGTAATCTTAATCAATCCATCGAGTATAATAAGGAGAAAAAATGGCATGGAGACTCAGAAAAGGTCTCTTCAAATGAAGGACATGTCAGGTCACAGTGTGGAGCTCACTACATGGGGTGCCTTCTGCAATAAGGAGGGTCAGCAGATTCAAGAGCTATGTGATTTTGGATCCTTCTCCATCCTCGCTGTGAAAGTTGGATGGATTAGTGATTTTAGTGGGAAATCTGTGGGTACAATTTCCACAACCCAACTTGTTATAAACCCAGACCTTCCAGAGGCTCATTGATTAAGAGACTGGTTTGAGAGAGAGGGGAAGAGCACTGCTTCTTAGTCTATTACTAGAGAATTTACATCCAAGGGAAGAGTGGATATGCGTAAGATGGTTTTGCAAATTAAGGATGAAGGACTTCGTAGATCTGAGAAGCGTGACTAGATTTCAATAAGAGTGACTGTATCTTTTATAAAGACAGATAACTTTTGCTATACTGCTTGCCCTTTGTTCATTGGAGAAAGGCAGTGCCACAAGAAAGTTAGCAATTATGGGGATGGAACCTGGTATTGTGAAAGATGTGATCGGAATGTTCCTGAGTGTGGCGCTACGCTCCTGGGTTTGGCGCCGCGCTTCTAGAAGTGTGGCCCTACGCGTAGCGCTCACACTTGGGTAATAAATAGAAACAACAATTGCATCATCTCTCAAGAAGGGCACAACTTCCTTGAGCAACTCTTCCTTGATTGCATCTCATGATTACCAATCTACCAATTTATTGGTGATGGTATAAGACAAGGCAGTATTCTATGGGTTTAAGTGCAAGGGGAGGCCATGCTATCAGTCATATAGATGGTCTATGGAAGGCTGTGAAGGAAAAAGGGATTCTTACATCTCAATTTGTTGTGCATACTGGTTCTCAAAACATTGTCGTGAAGCGCAATCCTGATAAACCATCTCTCTGATAAGCCAGAGAGCACTTGCCAGTACTCTTATCTCTAAATTGAGGAACCGCTATCCAAAGGATCAATTAGAGCTTTTATAGGCCTACCCAGGTGACAAAAGCTTCTATATCTTTGACAGATTCACTTTGAGAAGCATTGTGTTTGGGCAGATTTCGATGCCCATACTGTGACATTTGGCAGAAGAAATGCAGAGCCTGTCCAATACAATCTGCTTGTTGGAGTTGATGGAGTCAGATCTACTATTCGATAAGAATTCATCAAGCAACAGGGTTTCAACTATCAACATATCAACATGCCTTACACGTTCAAAGTTATTCATGTGTTAAAGCCTCCGGTTTTGACTCCAAATGCAGTACACACCTTTAAACGGTCAAAAAATGAAGTGGAGGGAAAACTAAGTTGGTTCAATTTTCTTCATTTTTTGGGTCGCGCTAAGGGTTCATCTATTAGATATGGTTGTTTTCCTGCACCAGGTGATGATATGTCTATATTGATCGAGTGGACACCATCTTCAAACTCCAGATGAATTTTTAAAAAATAACTTCTCCAACAGAGCTTAAAGAATTCATTAAGTACATGCCACTGTTGAAAGTTTCTTTGGAGGCAGCAAAAGCTTTCATTAAGTAGCGGCCAACAACTTCCATGAAGGAAACAATTGAATAAATGACGAGGAACATATTTCAGCCAGTAAAATTTCTCTAGCAATAGAAAAAAAAAAAACGAATTGGAACCAATGAAAATCGTTGGAGGCAAATGATTTATTAAAACAAGGAGGAGCATTAGATTCATATGTTTCTGTGTGTCAAAGACAGGCTCTACCTCCTACTGATCCATTTCCTGTGAGGAATGGGTTGTTATATGATATTGATTATCGTGGGATAGATCCAAGGCTTGAATATTTACACCAGGAGGGAGCAGGAGAATGTGTTTTAGAGTAGAATTATATCGATTATGTGCTAAGAGAAGCTGACCACGCTGATGCTGCCCTTCATAGAGCTGACTTCACATGTCCTCCTGGCGTTCATGTTTTCTAGGAATAGATGACAAGTGTTTTAGCTATGAAATCAACAGCATCAAGTTTTTAAAGGAGAGCTGGCAATATTTGAAAAACTCAATGAACAAATGGCAAAGATTTTAGGAACCCAAGGCATCTACAGAGCGCAGGTGGAGGGTGATTTAATCATCCCAGATTATCCCTGATTTCCAGCGATGTTCCAAAATAGAATTTGGAACTCCTACTTGTGGCAGCAAATTAATTGTTCCTTTTTTATTTTTGAGATTTAATTAGTTATTTTGTTATAATTTAATTTAGGTAATTTGACCGCATAAAAGCATATTTAGGTTTTTGTTTTTTTTTTCTATTTTAATTATCTTGATTTCTATGTTTAGGAATCAATAATTAATATGTAATATTATATATAGGATTATTTTTAAAAGATAGGGGTTCGATTTTTGCAACAGGAAGAAGCATTTGGACTATGTAAAGTTTTATTGAATATCATAATAAAGCAGTTTAAAGCAGTTTTTGCCCTTTAGGCCTGGGATTCATCACAGTGCTTAAATGTTCAGTATGTTTTTTCTCCTGTAATTCATTTACACATTATGCTTATCTCCTTTGTTTTAGCTTTATCTAAGTGATATGTTAGGAATTCATCCATAATGATGCTCCTTTCATGATGATTTTGCTGTTAGTTGTAATAGTAGTTTTAGCAGAATTCCTCCGTTGCTAGATGCTCTGTTGAGCAACCTCGTTATTCTATTTCATCTAAAGTTGTTGTTGCAGATCCATCCTTTGTTTGATGTCTACAGGGCAGCGAGCTTTCTCCCTTATACTTCTCACATTTACAATCTTCACTTGGCTGAACATGGCACTTAATTTTCCCCAAGTTTTCTGGCAGAAACTGAAATTGATGCCATAATCCAAATCATCCTTTCTCTTGTTGTTTTGACCCAAACAAATCCAAAAAACCTTAGTGTTTCTAGGAAAACTAGTGTCTATTTAGTTCTATTAGTCCCACTAAGATGGGTAGCTATCTTAGAAACAAACAATTCAAAGTAACTTGTGTTTTCCTTTATGGGAGATAGATGGGAGAGAAGCAGAGAGCACCAACCTTAGTCTTTCGCTTGGCTCCTTGCTTGTTTCCTCTCTCCTTTGATAGAACTTCGCCACTCCTTTCTCACTTGTCCCACTTCAAAGAACACCTGTAGAGGCAAGGCGGTAAAATACCATGAAAGCATAGAGATCTATAATGCCATAAACAATGTAGAATGAGATGTACATTAACCATACAATTGTATACACAAATACAAGATTCAGAGATACACAAGTATATGGAGGAAAACTCAAATAACTTTATTGATAGTAGAAAGAGAAGAGAGGATTGCAACCCAGCTGTCTGATCTAGCACCATCCTCCCAGCATGAAAGCCCTCTTCACCTCATGAAAAGCTAGATCACCATACAATACAATGCTTCACAGAGAAACCAATAGCACTTCCTTACAAAATACCAAATTCCAGCCTCTGGATCTCTAGGATGAGGGATCCATATATAGATATTTGCAGGGGGGTGAGTCAGCTTTTGGGATTTTGATTAGTTTCATTTCACTAATAGTTCTTGGTTCCACTTGGAGATTTCATGATCTCTTACTCATCCCTGGGCGAATTTAGAGAGGCAAGTGTCATATGAGCAGTTTCTAGAAGATTCTCTGAGTTTCCACCTAGCAAACTACCTCTGCCATTTGTCTACTCTCACTCATCACACCCTACAGAAGTGATTTTCAGTATGCATCGCACCCCTTGTGTGTAACAGGTGAGATGCATCGCACCCTCAACATTGAGCAGTCTGTATGGTCCAGTTTTGACCAGTTCTGAGTAGTTTTTCAGGGAGAACTTCTGGGAAATGATGTAATCAGTTGACCTTGATCCTTTAGGGTATGAAACAAAACTTTTAAGGGTTTTAAAGCCCTTGGTTTATTGACATGTGTTATTGGGGTTGCAGTGCCCAAATATGTCTATAACAGTTGCCCCCTAAAGCATGAGGTCGTAAATTTTCTGATGTCGGGTGAAATGCTTTATCATGAGGATCCGAGGTTTTTCGAACTGGAAGGTGACCTATAATAAGATATAATACAATACATTATCTTCATAATATTTTCATGATCTAGTTGAGGTGGGAATTCCCATGCTCAACTTTATAAATTCATTTTCATGTACATAGGCCAGACAACCGTCTGTGTGGCAGACTGATGATTCTGGTAGAGCCATCATCCCTTAGCTTGGATGATTATATGTGCAGCTATGGAGTACATTTGATGTCTTTATTTTCCTGAATATATCGCAGCCCGGATGGATGAAACTAGATCCGGGGTCTTCAAACTTGTTCAATCTTCGCTCGATGTACAAGTCGATCCATGTGAAAAGATGTTCTGAAGTCGAACATGGAAAGACATCGCCTGATTACCAGCCAATGATGTAAGCTGTTAATAGGTGCAAGAGGAATCACTGATAATGATAATGACCCTCAAGGTACTACAGTACAATTCACATGGTGTGAATACATGACTCGATGTCAAACACCACACAAAATATTTCGGTCGAAGGCCATTGATTGAAACCTGTCGCCAGAAGTGAGAAACTTGCCATTGAGGCATGCAAGCTTCAAAGTATTGAAAGGGTTGTTCCTAAGTCAACTTCTTGGATAATATGCTGATGTCAAAAAGAAGTGACCCGTCGTAGGAGGGCCTTAATGAATCCCACATCTACAACACGAAATGGAGAAAATGATTTTGTGGAGGTGAAAACGATTTGATGATACAAGCTTCAGGGTGGCGGTCATGAAAGAATGGAGCGTGAAGGTATTGTAGTGGATGAGGTGTTAGTTGGGTTGGTGAGTTCTCTGAGCGACTTCTATTGAACATATAGGCGACACTGAAATGGATTGGTAGGGTTAACCCCAAAAATGGATGGTACGAAGGACCAATGGTGATGTGACCAGTGAACGGAATAACCCAACCTGACTCAATCATGGTGATGGAGTGAAAGTGTCATGTTCAAGAGTGACCTGCTACCAATGAAGTTCTTCAAGTTTTCTTCCCTTTTTCCCCAATCATTGCTGACTAGTACCTATTTATTTTTGTCAAGCTTGAGGAGGATAACATATGCTTGTTCTATAATTTGCCCTTCGGGCAAAGCTGTCGCTATGTTTTAGCAAGCCTAGCGACAGTGAAACTCGCTCTTGCCCGTATGGACAAGTTTGTTGCTATTGTTTTAACAAGTTTAACAACAAAGATAACTCATTCCTTTTCATGTTTAGAGAGTTTGAAAAGAGTTGGAAAGGAAACTCCAGTAGTCCTTTTTCGTGGTATAATCCCTTAAGTCCGAAAAAGTATAAAATAATATGAAAGGGATGACTTTTCGATAGTTTTAGCGAGCTAAACAATACAAGCACTCTATATTTTTGTGTAATGATCCCTCAGGTCCAAAAAGATTAAAATATAGAGGAAGGATGGCACTTCCCTTTATTTTAATGAGCTAGAGAGGCCAGTAGCTCGGCAATCTTTTCATATTTTATGAGTCTAAAAAGAGCTTAAAAGAGACTCGTTTTTGAGGAACGAGTGATGTTTTTGGGTAGCAACTAGTTCTAGGTAAGTTTGGAACTTTTCAAGCACAACAGTGTAAAGAAGGTGGCTAACAGAATCACTCGTCGCAACTGTTCCTCAAAAGGGTAAACAATCAAGTGGAGGCGTATGATCGGCTAAAAGAGTGGAGGTGATGGTAAGAACATGACCAAGGCTCAAAAGGCTGATAGTAATGTGATCACAAAGGTTATTTACCAAAAGGCGGGTTTATTTTTTAATGAGCTTGAACCTTGTGCCAACATGTGCTCAGTGCTAGGTTTATTTTTTAACGAGCTTGAACTTTGCGGAAACATTGCTTGTAATAATAGTCAGAGATGTTCAATTCACCATTAACACTATGTTCTTTTGACGGTCGTACTACCTGTTCAATTGCTCCATCAAATTGATTAGAAATGTAAATACATTATTGAAAAATGAGTTAAAAACCAACATCTTACTTGAATTATGTGAACAGTAACATAAAAGTAGTTTTACCTCTCATTTTTACCATTTCATTCAAATTTGGGATTGTTGGAGCTCTGGAGGTGTTTTCTCCCTCGATTTTCATCAGCTGCTTCCGAGAGATTCGGTAGACTATTTTCGGCGCCGTCTGGACTAGGTAGGATCTAACCCTGAGCTCTTCAATTGCATTCTTTCCTTTTCTGATTTTGAGCAGCTTTTCCTATTTTTCTGGGCCTCAGGGGTTTGAACAATTCGTTCTCTCCCCATCGCACCTAGTATACATCGAAAGGTGCGATGCATACTGAGCTGGCCATTGGCCAGTCAGTATGCATCCCACCCTGTACATAGCTAGGGTGCGATGGGCGTAGGGAGGAAAGTTTATGCACTGTTTTTTCATGGAAATTTTGCCTGTTTTTGCCCAAATCAGGATCCTAATTCTTCTCTTGTTTGTTTTTCAGAGATTCATCGGATCAAGATGGTCGTTACATGGCGTGAATGCGAGCATGAAGAAGAGGATATGATTGCCTTACATGATCCGGGTACGGTTACTGCATTGCGAAACTGTGGCTTGCTCAAATTCTTCCGCATATCCAGCATGAGGCAACAAATCAATTTGTTGCAATATCTTCTTGATGCATGGGATCCTACCAACCAAGTGTTCCAGATTAGAGGTAAATCCATCCCTTTGACAGTTGAGGATATCTACTTCTTGACCGGGTTATCGAGGCGTGGTGCCCCTCTCTCACTAGCACCGTGGGGGTGAATCCATGAGGGATTATATTCACCAGTTCTGTAGAGATGGATCTCAGCCGAGTAGGGACGGCAAGATCAGTATTCAAGATGTCATTGATCGGTCCTTAAGGACTATTTTATTCACCTTTGCTAGATTGGCTGGTAGCGCAGCTCTTCACTTTGTGAACAGGTCCTATATGTAGTATTCCCTAGAATGCCTTGAACCAAAGGTATTCAACCGGTGTGATGCAGTACTTCCGGTTATAAAAGAACAACTTTCCAAGGTGAAGAACGGAAGCTCCAAGAACTTTGGTTATGGTTCTATTCTGACCACTTTCGCCTTGGAGAGGATCCCACTGATGCAGCCACAGTATATTTCACTCGGATTGCCAGCACCGAGGGAACCACGGATGCAGAGATGGGTTGATCTTATGGCCAAACATGCTGGTCAGTCATAGGTTTCATTCTCTGATTCCTTCTTTCAGTGGTTCAACCGTCAGCAGATGGTCTTCGCCAAGAGTTCGTATGTTGGGATGGATTTACGAGGCGACCCAGATTTGGTGCTACCGGCTGGCGAGTAGTGGGGTGTTATAGGTAAAAAGATCTAACCATATCTCTGTTTATTGCTTTTATAATGTTCTTGTGTGTGTGTTTTTTTTTAATGTTATCAAGACTAATCAAACCCATATATTTGTGCAGATATTGGACCAGTGCGACCAGCAGCGAGCTCGAGGGTAACAACTGTCGTTCCAGCAGGAGAGGCTATAGGGAGGGTTGTCCTTCACGATTTGGACATAGCAGAGACCCTTGCAGTATTGCAGGATTAGATCAAGGGTCTCACCCTTGGTATTCAGGATGTGAGGACCGACGAGTTACCTCTGAGATTACAACACCATACCATTGGCGTGCCAAGTCGATGGACTAGGCTCTTACGTATGATTGCACAGGCGGTGACTTGTTATCACCAGCACCATTAGTCTAGGGTGCTTTCCTACATTTTTTATTTTTTTGGGTCGTATGACCAATTTTGTCCTGGACACAAAACATTTTGTAAAAAACAATAAACAGTTATATGTATTTTTTATTTTCGGAGTTTTATTTTGGATAAGTTATATGATATTGATGCAAATGTCTATCTTGTTATCACTCAGGTTGTTCCCTTTGACTCCTAAGGGAATACGGCCAAGGTAACCACAAACCAATCTTTGGACTGCAGGTCCTAGCCTACCAGCAGTCAGAGAGGGCTCTCTCTTTAGGATTTAGCTTTGTTTAAGGGATTATTTTAGGCTAGATATGATGCACATGGGTTTTGTTTGAGTTTGGCGGGATGGTTGATCTATTCAAGCAGAGTTGGCATGCAAAGTGTAAGAAGTTCAAACCATTGGGCATGGAGTCCATGAATGTGAACTGATGGATGTGTTCTCCTTGGTAGAAGAGGGGAACATGGAGCAGGATAGCTACACATGGCACAATGATTAAAGCTGGAACAAGGATGAAATGGAGGTCAGGGGATGAGAGGCAATTAAGGATCTCTCATCCAGCCAAAGATGGAAAGTGGATGAAGGCTAAATAGGAGCAATGAAGAGTTTCCTAGATAGCATTCAGAAATGAGAAATAGCTTAAACATGATCAATTAAGTATGCATATTCATCACTAATTCAGAGGAAAACATAGAAAAGTTACAAGAATTGAGCACAGAGGGCATGAAAACCAGTTCTGATCTATTCCTTCTTCCTACAACTTAGGTTATGATATATAGATGATATTGATACATATAAACTGATAAACAGAGGGAGAAAAGACTTATTGGACAATGATCAAGCACGAGAATTCCATATCAAGCTCTTCATCCATTGAAAGCACAACCAGCCATTTCAAATGCAAACATTCCAGCAATCTTTGATTACAGAAGCTCTCAACATATACAGCGCAAGTCTTGGAATGAAAGATACAACCAACCAACCCTTTTCACAATACATAGGGTGGTATAAATAGAGAAAATATCTAAAAAATATCTACAACAACAGATCTGATGGCAGATCTGGAGAAATGAATGATTCTAACCTAACATCTATTTGAATTAAATGCTAAAAATATCTCAATGAGCTGCGCTGGAAGCAACAGCCATAAGAATGAATTAATAAGGGTCCTTTGCTGCAATGCGCTGGAAATTTGCCATAACTGCGCCTTGAATACTGAAGAGCTGCCCATATGTGGCTTGATACATTGTTCTGGTAATAACTGGGCTTTAAATTCATTCATCTGTGCCTGCAAGTGGTTCTGCTGCCTTAAGTGGCCAAAACTGTGAGTTGGTGAGCCTTTATGGCTCAGAGCCGCTTTATTGACTTTGCTGGGGGGCTCTTTAATATTTATCTGCGCAGGCTTTAAGTCATTTCCTGCAAAACACTTTAACTGATACTCTTTAATTGCTGATCGGGGCTTTTCCCACTGCTGATACACTTTGCTGCTTCAAAATCGCCCCTTTATGGCCACTTATGGCGAGATTTGACTGCTGCAATACCTTCCGTGGCTCTCTGTGGCTTCTGGAGGGCCATCGGCACTTGGCTGAACAAAATATTGCCAAAACTGAAGAAATCCTGCAAAATGGCAGAAGATCTGCACAAACATGACTGCTGGGGCAAAAATCTTGCTTTTCGGGGCCGAACTGGGCAGGAGCGATGAACAATGGGCCGAGAATGATCAATCTTCCTTTGCTGATAAGGCGGGCGCGGGCGCCGACTGATAACATGAAGAAATGGCCCTTTTTCTTTAAAACAGGCAAAAATGCCTTTAAACGTAGAAAAACATCAAAATTGGGCGCAAGCGGAACACTGTTCATAAGATTAGATCCTGGCCGTTGGATCCGGCGCGGGCTGATCCAACGGCCAATATTAGATCGCCATATCGCATCGGGGCTAACCATCGGGGGCGGGTATTATATATATATGCGAATGCCAAAATAGGGAGCGCCGCGACAACATCAGGGTCGTTAATCTGAGGGCCCGATCCAACGGCCACGATTAAATCGGCATATCGCTGTCGGGAGGACCATCGGGCATAATATATATGGGCGGAGCAAAATGGCATAACGCGACAAGATCAGGGCCGTTGATCTGAGGGCCCGATCCAACGGCTCCCGATAAGTCGGAGCATCGGCGATCGGTGGGGGCATTATAATATGGGCGCAGAACTCTTGCGACCGCCGATAGCGATATCGCATCGGCGGTCCGCCATCGGAGCAATGCATATATATGGGCCAACTCTTGACCGCACCTCCGACAACGATATCGCTTCGGAGGGGGGTTTAATCATTCGGAAAAGGCTTTTTAAGGGATGCGATGAGGCTTTTGTGATCGGAGGGAGGTTTGCATGCTTTATAAAGGGTTTTGAGGCCTCGGAAGGGGTCCGATAACCTAAAAAAGAGGAATTTCATGCTTTGGAGAAGTCCAAAGGCACTTGAGAGGGGTTTTATGGATTTGAGAAGGATTTTAGGCCTTTAAAAGGGTTTGTGCCTTGGAAAAGGTAGAAACAAGGCCAAAAAGATGGATTTTATACATTTGGAGGGGGATTTTATGCTTAGGAAGGGGTCCTTTGCATTGGAAGATGGTTTGAAGGGGGAAAAATGAGGGCTCTTGCTAAGTTTCAGGTAAACTTAGCAATTCCCAGGCACACTTATGGTTATTTTTCAACCAGGGGGAGGGGATAAGTATATAGGGGAGTTATTAACATTGTTATAGTACGGGGAGGGGAGATAGATAGGGAGTTACATAGTAAAGTTAGTAGTTAACATGATAATGATAAGAAAAAGCGCTAAGTATGAGATCTTAGGCTATTAAGGGGAAAAATGACTCATAGAGGAAGTATGGACATTCCTTGAGTAAAGTAGTTTTTTACCAAGGCAACTGATATGAAAATGATGAGACTAAGAGATATCAAGCAGATCTTGACCTCTTTAGGGGAAGTTAGTGAGTGATTTGGGAGAGAAGAAGAAGGGGAAGTTAGACATGCCTCGCTTGAGCTCCTTCAAATGGAAAACTACCTCATGCTTGAGATGTGAATAGATATGACACTTGAAAATATAAAATGGATCACAGGCCATGATTCTGCAACCATAAAGCTACCTACCCGGCCTACTCACCTAGCATTCTCTCTTCTTTTTGGTTTGGGTGCACTTGAACTAGCATACCCAGCTTTTCATTCTTTTCTTCTTGTTGTCCTCCTATCTAAATCTACACTTATTGCATCCAGGGGCTCAGATTAGGCTGTTGAGCACCCTTGTTTCTCTACCTATCTACAAATCTGCCAAGATTAAGCTATTTGGATAGATATTCATTCTCTATATTCTATAACAAGAAATTGAAACCTAAGGAAGCCAATATTAAGCTGTTTGGACTTCCCTTAACTGAAAAACTCATCAAAATGGATTAACTCATCAAAATTTGGAATAAAATAGTGGCATTTAGACTAGCACACTCTCATGGCCTCTTCTTTGGCCTCTTAAGGAAATATGGAACATTGCAGCATGCAAAGTATGACATATTTGGCATGTAAAAATGTCGATCATGAAAGATGAATACCTGTTGCAACAGGAGGCTAACATATCTAACACATAATTTGCTAATGAATTAGTTAATGTGTTTAAGTTTCTAGAAATGTGTTGTATTGAATAGAATCAAACTGTCTTTCCAAAATCCTGACCCTTAGGACCATACGATAGATAGTTAGATTTCGAACAGAATAGATGCTTGTAAGCTATAGGATGACGAGTTGCGAGTCTAGCCTGACAAAAAGTCAGTGTATGCCATGTGCGATGGCATCAGAGAGAAGCTCTATCAACGCGCTGTACTCAGCGATGTTTTTCTTTGACCGACCAATACATACCCCTCTGAAACTCACTAACTCGCCGCTTGGATAAAAAATGGCCCAGGTTGCAGAAGATAGGTTCCGCGTACTACGACTAGCTCTGTCGGCGTATCCAAAAAATGATTCCAATAGGTCCGACATCTGCAACAAATTCAAAGTGGATTACCTAACCAAAATGATCACTCTTGACGAAAACAAAAATGTAACAAAAGCATATAAAGGGATTACTACACTTAATCAAGCATAGTAACGCTTAAGGTACAACCCGTTTCGGGGTTGCGACAGTGGAATCCCATCGTAATCTACTAGTTCGTAGGCTCCTTTTGCTAATACTCGCTTAACAATGTAGGGACCCATCCACAATGGTTGGAACTTACCTACTCCCAATTTATCAGATTCCTGATCGTAAAGCAAGACCAGGTCACCTTCCGAGAAGACACGGGGTTTGACATTTTTGTCAAATTACGCCTTGACTCATTTCTCATGAGCTTCATTAGCCAAAGCGGTGTCACGAAGATTTTCATCCAATTGGATTAGTTCCAAGAAACGAGCCTCTTCCTCTGAAGTTCTGGGGAGAAGGTTGACTGCGAGCTTGAGAGATGGAATTTCACACTGAATCGGTAAGACCGCTTCTAGGCCATACACTAGCTGAAAGGGTGTAAATCCAGTTTCATTTCTTACCAATGTCTTATATGCCCATAAGGCCAAGTACAGGATTAGGTGCCAACTCCGTTTGTGGACTCTGATCATCCTTTGCAGCATGCACTTCAGGACTTTGTTAATGGCCTCAACTTGTCTGTTAGCTTGCAGATAATATGGAGTAGAACTATCATGGGATAGTCCTAATTTGACAGCCAATTCAACCATCATGTGATTACAGAAATGCGATCCATGATTCGTGACTATAGCTTGTGGAACACCAAATCTAGAGACTACATGATTGAAAAAGGAAAGAGCAGCCGTTTCACCACTGTTGTTTAATGTAGGCATCGCCTTGGCCCATTTTTGTAAAATAGTCAACTGCGACTATGATATACCCATGCCCCCCAGCCGAGGTGGGGTTACATTTCATGAAATCTATGCCCCATTTGGCGAATGGCCCAACAGTAACTACTGGATGCAGAGGTGCGGGTTGTAGTCTGGTTTTGCGGTTGAAGATTTGACAAGCATGGCAACTTCTGACTGCGATTATGAAATCTTTGAACATAGTAGGCCAGAAGTAACCTGCTCGTAAGATATTTTGCGCCGTAGTGTAACCAGATTGATGCCTCCCACACGCGCCTGAATGGCAATCATTCAGGACTTTTTTAGCCTCCTCATGCGTGAGGCACCTTCGCAGAACTGTATCGATACTGCGACGGTAAAGTGTATCACCGGCCATCATGTAGTCTTTTGCTTGGTATCGAGTGCGTCGTTGTTTTGAGCAAGAGGTATTAGGCCTGTATGTTTGGGTTTGGAGATAGATTATTATATCTCCATACCACGGATTGCTCAACGATATCAGAAACAAAGATTCATCCACGATTGATGCTTTGGATGTTGAATCGTTGGATGACGATGGGAAGTCGCATAGTAACTCCGCGAAAACTAGAGATTTCTTTGATTTTGATTTTACGAATTCCAGATCAAACTCTTGCAAAATGGCTATCCATTTCGAATATTTGCCCCCTAGTAACTGACGCAACAAAATGTAAGTCATAGGGTTGCAATCTGACAAAATGGTAGTTTTGCGAAAGAGGATATAGTGTCGAAATCTCTGTACTACTTGAACAGCTGCAAGAGCCAGCTTTTCAACATAGGAGTACTTGCTTTCTGTATCATTTAAGTTTCGACTTAAATAATAGACAAGATGTTCGATTCCATTGTCTTCTTGAACTAAAACCATTGCGATGGTCATATCTGCTGCAGCTAGATACAAGTTAAAGTCTTTTTGATAGTCAAGAGCGTACATTAATGATGCTTTTATTAGGGATTCCTTTAGAGCATCAAAGGAAGCTTGCGCAACCTGATCCCAGTTAAAGGGAACTTCTTTTTTCAAAAGACATGTATAACCTTTAGCAAGTTCGGCGTAATTTGGAATGAACCTCCTCAGAAAGTTTGCTTTCCCTTGGAGTTTCTAAATCTGAAGCAAATTTGAAGGTGGAGGCATATCGATGATTGCCTGAACCTTACATGGGTCGAGTCGAATCCCGTCCTTAGAAACTACGAAACTAAGTAAACGACCAGAACCGACACAAAACACACACTTGTGTGGATTGAGTCGTATTTTGTAGTGTCGGCAACATAGAAATATAGCTCTTAAATGCTGCGGATGATCAATCCAGTTTCGCGAATGAGCCGGTAGATCGTCGAGATACGGTTGAATGATGTACTTGATGTCATGGAAGGCATAATTCATTGCCCTTTAAAAAGTTTCCCCTGCGTTCTTTAAATCGAAAGGTATTTTACGGTATGCGAATGTGCCCCACGGACATATAAATGCAGTCTTCGACTGGTCCTGTGGGTGGATGTTTATTTGATTATACCCAGAAAATCCATCCATGAATGAAAAGATTTCGCATCCGGCGCATTCATCAATTATCTGGTCGATGAAGGGTGTAGGGTAGTTGTCCTTTGGACAAGCTTGATTTACATCCCTATAATCAATGCACACTCTAATCATTCCTTGCTTTTTCATCACAGGAACAATATTCGGTACCCAATCAGTTAGAGGAATAGGGTAAATGAAACTAGCATGTAAAAGTTTCTCAACTTCTACCTTGATGGCAGCGGATTTCTTCAGATGAACCTGTCGAAGCCGTTGTCGTACTGGTTTGACATTTAGATACATCTTGATTTCGTGTTCAACTATGCTCGAGTCTATGCCTGGAATTTCTTCATATGACCATGCAAAGAAATCTCTGAATTTGTGAAAGGGAGCACAATATATTTCCAGTTCTGAAGAAGAGCAAGATTTGCCAACATGAATGATATCTACAACATTAGGTTTGGTCGAGATATTTAGGGCGATAGTTTCTTCAATATTGGACAGATTTCGCTCGGAATCCACTGTATTTACAATATTTGATAGAAAATAATAAACTGAAGGATGATTAAGGTCGTTGGAATAATCTTCGTTGTTATCCTGAAGATGGGAATGATGGTGGTAACCTTCCCATGGTGCCTCTCCTATCATCATTGATTGAATGATTCCTTCGTCTGTAGAATGCACATGCGACCAAGTATTTGAAAAGGTGCCATATTCCTTAGACCTATCTATCCAAACACTCGATGAGCGTTGATTTGGGTTTGCCGCCCAAGCCAAGAAAATTGATTGCTACAAAATTTCTATTAGGCTTGGAGGCAATACCTAGTGATGATCCATGCTAACAAAATGTTCAGAAATCTTCTGAATCTTTGTAGATATAGAAGATACCATATTGCAAGTTTCCACTATGGCCACTTCCGCCAGATTACTCGGAGGTGGTAGGGAAAAAGTACCCATTAAGGCAGGGTCTTTTAGGAGGCCTACTCTGACATTTTGAAGCGAATGAGAGCTTCCATGGATCATTGGAATGCTTCCTGTAACTTGTGAACTGTTGGGGAGAAAGGTTTGTTGGTCAACGATTTTAATTCCTCCTTGGAATGGAAATGAAATCTTTCTAAAATATGTTGACACAACAACAACCATAGCATGAATCCAGGGCCTTCCCAGTAGGATATTGTAATCGAGATTTCCATCGATAACTTCGACGTCAATTTCTATTGTCTTTCCCCCCAGTTCAACTTGCAAGTTACTTAAAATCCTGTATGGGGTGTATGTTCGTCCATCGAATGCTTTTAATGTCGTTGATGATCTTGACAAGGGTGGTGACCCCAAAGTTTTCCAGAAACTCATTGACATAATGCAGGTAGATGCCCCCTCATCAATGATTGTTCAATGAATAGTTTTGTTGAGGGCTTTTACTTGTACGAGGAAAGTGAGTTGAGCTGGTAACTGAGGTTTGTTTGCTTTATGATTAAAGGCCACAAGATTGGAATCCATTGGGTCAATCCAACCTATTGCTTATAATAGAGCCTACTTTTGGGAGGGGCAATTTTGCAGTACTTCAAGTGTCGACATAGTGGATGGCGATTGGGCTAGATCCTCTACTATATTATAATTCTGTGCTCCTCGAGCACGAGGATTAAATGTCAATTTGTGTACTACTCCCTTTTGGCGGCTTTATTATTAGCTCAGGAATGTGGGTGGCACAACTTCGGACGAAATTGTTGTCGAACTACTAGGTTGATCTGCAGCCTTGTTGTTTGGCATCTGCGAATTCCCATAATCTTTATTCCTTGTCGATATCAAAGCATCATTTTGCTGTTTTGAAATGGAAAACATGAGCACTTGGGATGGGGAAGCATTGTCGATAGCAACCAGATTGGTTTTTGGGTATGGAAACGGATCAACCAATACCGCTGAGGTATTTGAATTCTTAAAGAACTTCTTGACCTCAGCATTATGCGGACATTCTTTCGTCCAATGGTCTCCATCGCATATGAGACATGGCTAACTAGGTTTCTTTCACCCAGTAGGGTTTTCAGAATATTTTTTAGGAGTCAAATCTTCCTATTTCTTCTTTTTGTTTTTCCCTTTCTTCTTGCCCCCTAGTTGCTTCGGTTCTTTGCCTTTCTCAGACGACATGGCATTAACCTTCGAGGCAGGAAGTTTGTAATTTTCTTTTTTACTGGAAACTGCAAGGGCTTTACCAGATGGGGCCTTTTCCATTTGCGTACTTGAGGTGCCAATCACTCCGTTGCCGGCATGAGAGATCCTGTTCGATTTAGGAGGAGGAGGAACGAAAATTCTGGTCTAGGAGCATCAGGAATTTTCTCATAGAGTGTGCCAGACTGAGTATAGATCAAGTCTAGATATTGTGCATGAGCAATGACTTGCTCTTCAGTGACAACTCCTCCCTTGGCCACATCTTCTGTAATAGAAGGTAATAATGACTTAATAAACCATTCAGCTAGAAGCTGATTAGGAACATATGTCTTTACCATTCGACGACGACGTCACCACTCATGAATATGATCAGATATGTGAGTGGCTGTTGTTTGTTTAAAATTGGTAAGGAGCTCTGTTCCTATTTCGTACCTTATGGGTAACTGAAAATGGGTTAAAAAGGTGGTGGCAAGGGCGCTGAAGTTATCGAATGAAGCTCTAGGCAATTCGATGTACCATTTTGCTACTGGACCAGTTAGCGTTCGCTGAAAAAGGCGAAGCCTAATCAAATCATCATTGAGGGTGTTGGACGAACACCACAAATGAAAGGTCATTACATGATTCAATGGATCTTCACCTCGATTTCCATTGAATATAGGAATATCTGACGGAAGTTTATGAGGAATCGCTGGCTACCAAGGGGCGTAAGCAATTGGATCATTTGTTAGCTGATTCAGATCTAGTAATTCTAAAGTTGCTACGAAAGGCAACTGTTGATTCAGGTTTGGCAAAGCATACCGAAGATAAGATGGGATTTCCTGAGTAGTGGATCTTTGCATACCAACATAATGTATTTGATGTTGATAACTTTGATAAGGTTGATGGGCATAATCATTATAATATGATTGTTGGTAACCATTCTGAATATACAGCTGCCCATTACCAGCAAAGCTTTGCTGCTCAGGTCCTCGGTAAGCTTGCTGGAATTGTGGTTGTTGATATTGTACCATCCATGGTTGTTCGACCATTTGTTGTTGTCCAATACTGGATGTTTGACCAAGATGAGGGGTGATAGTACCAGTTTGAGCCTGAGTCCCTTCAGTTAAGGAGCCACTAATCTTCGGTTGTGATTGAGTCGTGGAGACAAGAGGATGTTGTATTACAACTTGAGAGACTTGTTGTTGACATACAATAGGCGATGCTTGTACTTGCGACACCATCACAATAGCTGGTGTAGTGGAAATGTTTGACACAAGTTGATTTGGTTACATTGAATATACAACTCTTGGCTATTGAGGCAGTATTGGTATCCAACTACTGGATGCAATTCCAACTTGACCCGAATTTTGTTGTGAACTCTCATATGGTTGCTCCCCCGGAGGGAACAATGAAGAGGCATATTGCCCACCATATGGTGGAAATCTAGTGTTCAAAGGGTAAATTAGTCTTTGGAGACTGGACTGCCCAAATTGATACTGATGTGAAGGATCAATTTGCTGAGTCTCAACATAAGAAATTCCAGATAAGATTCCGCATGAACAAATAGGAACAACCATGCTGTCGAAACAGTCCCTAGGTGGACTCCATCTAGTGGTTGAGAACTAGTTGGGACAGATGGTATACTAATGAACATTGTCGGAGTAGCGACAGGAGTTTCTGCTGCTGTTGTATTAGATGACATAGTCCTAGATGTCAATGGTTGTTCAGACATATTGAGTCTATCCAAAAGATTTCCTAGCGATTCAACAGGAACTCGCGATGAAGGGTGATAAAAAGAACTAACTTCTGTGGTAGAAGGATATAGGTGGATCCCAGTTCCAAAATGCAATGTGATACTAGATGGAAGATCCTCGACAATCTCTTCTATAGCAATCAGACTAGGTTGAAGAGGTAGACCATTAGGTCTGTAAAATATTTATGGTGCTGAAGAAGGTATAGATTCTGCAACGACAGATGTTGGAGGGGTGACACCTTCCGAATCAGCCCTAGATGGAGCTGGTTCAGGAATAGAAGTGTTTACCATTACACTAGGATAATTTCTAATGTCCTCTTGTAACTGCAGAACTTCTTCTGTAGAGGCAGGGGTACCAGAAATAATTGGAGTAACTGGAGTCTCTGATGATGTTGAAACGCAAGTTTCAAATAAACCAGGATATTTCGACCCAGTTAAACGAGATCGCTTGGTTTGGAATGGTTTCGTTTCCAGAGTCAAAGATGGTTGACTCGTTAGTCTCCTCGAATGACGGGGTTTTGATTGACTTTCTTCCACGATTGTTGATTACTTGATCAACTCAAAATCAAAAAGGGAAAATGTTATTCCAAATTAAATGAATTTCATGACGCTTTGACACAACTTGCTTTTTCAATTTTTAAGAGTCGAGAAAAAGCTAAAGATGACTCTAGTCACCTTCGATTTTTAATGAGCCTGAAGTGAAAAGTGCTCAGATGGACCTTTTCTTTTAAGGAGTCGAAAAGGAACGAAAGTGACTACTCTGGAAATCTAGACAGAGGGATTACCAAACCAATCACAAAACTGCAATATACACCTCGGTGGTAAATTATAGAGAAATTACCGAGGACTTTACGTATGACAGTGAATCTTTCCAAATGTTGTGTTCAGTGCATTGCGATCGATAGGGCGACATACACTGCTTCCTAAGGATAAAGGATATTAGCCTACTGTGGTCTCCCAATATATACTCGATGGTACATGGGAGCACAAGTCCATACTGGAACTTGTCGTATCAAAGAGGAGGAATCACTCAACCTATGATGAAAACGATAGTTACCAGGTTTTACGACGTTGGAATACATCTCTAGCCTAGTGTCGGCCGGATAAGTCGCTCTTGCGGGCAAGACTGACCTCCCTAGTATCTAATGATATCTAGCGACAAGCAAACCAAACAAATTCTATCTTTCTCTAAATATGAAATTTATAAGTAAGGCAAACAAGTGTTTTAGGCCTACCTTGGGTCAGTGCAAGTTTGTGGAAGCCACGCTCCGTTGATCCAAATGAGCTCCTTTGTAAAGAATCTGCAAACACAAACAAGCACTCACATTAAATAGCACCTGAAAAGCCAATATAATAAAGCATATTTATCATGATAATTAAGGAATTCATGAAACAAATCACATAAGACAATTTGTTGAGAAAAATGAATCTGATTGTATTAACTTTAATCAAAGAAGAACTTTACAACCTTGGTGCCTTGATGCTGTACAAGCTCCTCCCAGGGTCCAGCAAGAAGTCTCCTCTACTTTGACAAGTTTCACTCTCTTCCCAATGAAGCCAAAAGGTATGTAATCTCTCATCTCAAGCTTAACTAGGAAGTCTCAATTCCAATAGCATTTACCCTAAAAAATGTTCAGCTTCTACCTCTCTAGCAACCAGCCCAATGCCTTAATTTATAGTGCAATGGAGGGAAGTTACTAGGTCCACCTTCAAAGGGATAAAGTCCTCCTTCAAAGGGATAAGCTCCTCTCATCAAGGGATTAGCTCCTTTAGTTTTGGGATGCATGAACCACCTAGGAGCGAACCATCCACATCAAGATTCCTTCTAGAATCATCTAGAATTAACTACAAGTGAGTTTTTAAGAATAAACTTGCACCTTTTTGACTTTCACAGGGGTCCGCACCCACTCCTTTAGATAGAGCGGGCAGGTCCGCAGGTAACATGACCATGGGGTGCAGGACCGCAGGTAAGAGTAAGAGAAAGTGTGGAACCAGAGCTTTATTGATTTTTAAGGTCTTTCTCTCATTTTCAAAGCTTGACATGAAGAGTTGAGGTTTGAGACTTGCTAAGGAGGACAATATGAATGATGATAGACCCATACTGACTGCAAATAGTCATGGTGACAATCTTTTGTGTAACAGATTGCCCCCTAAAGTGCGAAGTCTGTAGTAGATGAGGATTTAATTTATCATCTAAGAAGAGTGAAGTACTTTATCATTTCGAGGATCATCTTGTGGAGAGCCCAATTGAAACCTGTAAAAACATTCAATGCAAAATATATATATGAGATCATATCATCGCTGAGGTAGGAATTCCCATACTCAGATTAGAACTAACTAGAAAACTAACTACTGCTCTGATATAGGAATGATCTTGTAATACATCACAAGTATAGACACATGTAGACACAGTATGGACGCAGCCATCTGTTTATGAATAGTCCACTGTATAATGAATACAAAATTCCTCGCAGCCTGGATGGTGGAAACTAGATCCCGGGTCTTGATTTCTACTTCCCGAAATAGTACGATTCTATCCATGCGAATGAATGTGTCGAAGTCAAACATGGTAGAAACCACTTGATTACCAGTCAATGATGTAAAATTGTTAACAAGTGTGAGAGAAATCACCAGTAATGTCAATGGCTCTCAAAGTACTCAGTACAATCCATGAGATGTGAATAGATGTGTTGATGTTGAACATGTCACGGAATCCTTTGATCGAAGGTCAATGATGCAACCTATTGTCGAAGGCGAGAAACCTGCCATTGAGGCATGCAGATTCCAAGGTACTGACAATTTCTAGATCATCTTTCTAGATAATGGGCTAAAGTCGATAGAAAGTGATCCGTCATAGGCAAGCCCACAACGCAAAATCATAGATCAAGTTTGAAGAAATTTAGTTGCAAGGATTGACTCAGGGATGGTCAAGACGGATGACAGATATTTTGCAGATGAATGGCTTATTTGCACTGACCTCTTGAACACATAACGACACAAAAGATGGTTTGGTGACAATTGACCCAAAGTTAATACCCAGAAACCGGCTGAAGACTTTCAATATGGTTTGATCAACTGTTAGGCAAAGGATTTTCCAACCCAGGTGAATAAAGGTGTCGTGTTCAAGAGTGGTTACAAAGTATGACAAACAGGCTCATTTTTCTCTCTTTTCCCCCACCATTTCTGGCAAGTACCTCTTTATTTTTGAAAAGCTTGAGGAGGATAACATTTGCTTGATTATAAGCTCATCCTTCGGATGAGTCCAACTTAGTTTAAATTCGAACCCTAAGAAGGAGTGGTCCGTTCTTGTTTGTAATTGAACAGGTCCTTTATTGTTAAATTTTAACGAGTCCAGTATAGGAGAAACTCGGTGTTTTTCAATTTTAGAGAGTCTAAAAAAACTTAAAAAAACACCATGGTTGTCCTTTTTCGTAAATTTGTGTCTCCCAAGCCTGAAAAAGTATAAAATAATACTTGAGAGAACCGCTTGATCATTACGACCAAGGAATACTTTTCATAATTAGTGCCTCTGATCCGAAAAAGTAAAAACGCGATCAATGACACGTCGTTTTATAACCAATATAGAATTTGAAACGACAAAAATCTGGCAATCTTTTCATGTTTTTTACGGTCAGAAAAGAGCTGTAAGTGGACCGTCTTTTTAATTCCGTTTTAATGAGCTTAAAAAGAAAAACTCAGCAATCTTTTCATGTTTTAGGAGTCAGAAAAGAGCTTAAAGGTGACTCTAATGTTTTTTGTCGAAAATGACCAATTTTGCCTGAAAAATCCGTTATCCTGCACAAAAACTCAAACATTACTCATACCTATTTAAAATAGATAAAAATGCTTCAAAAGTTACCTCTTTAAAGTGAAAAATAAACAAATTAAAAACTCATTTATTCAAAAAAGCTTATAAAAAGGGCTTTTGTAAATTCATTTTTACCATTTGACTTCAGAGTGAGAAAAGAGAGCTTTTGGTCAGAAACTTCCCGTGAAGATTGCGGAAAATCCGTCCGTTGGAATCGAACGCCGTCTCCTCCAGGTAATCCACATCATCATAATCTTTCATTTTATCGGTTTAAAAATTGTTTTTAGGGTTTTATTTTGTTTTTTAGGAAATTTCTAAGTTAAAAACCCGCGTGCGAGGGTCCGCAAGCATAGCACAGGAAACCTGCGGACCCCGACTTTTTTGTAAAAGGAAAAAAGTCAGGCGTCCACACTTGCCGTGAAGGAAAAGTGTAGACCCACGCACTGTATCTAACAGAGAGGGTGCGGTCCCCGCAGCAAAGGTTTTTAAACCTAAATTTTTCAAATTCCTCCCAAAATTTTTGATTTTAGATATTCTAATCCGCCTTTTTATTGAATGTAGGGTATACATCATGCTTGATTGGAGGGAACAAGAGCACGAGGATGTGGATCTCGCCGCGATTAATCATCAACCTTCGATTGATGCATTGAAGGCATGCAATTTATACAAATTCTGGGCCATACCTGGCATGAGGGCCCAAGTGGACTTTTTGTAGTGGCTGGTAGACAGATGGAATATACAGGACCAGGGCTTCTTTATTGGTGGTCACCAGCTCGAAATGGAGCTGGAAGACATTTACTTTTTGACTGGTTTGCCTAAGAGAGGTGAACATTTGACTCTATTCGGGACTAGGCCAGGTGGCCAGTCTGTCGATAGCCTAAGGCTAGAGTTCTGCAACGACCAAACTAGAGACAAAGGGATAGATATCAAAACCATATCCCTTCCTGAGCTCAAAGTGATTGTGTTCACTATTACCAGGCTCTGCGGAAGCGCAACACTAAATATAGCCACTGGATCCCAAATGCGGATGGCAGTAGACTGCTTTCAAGGCACCATCTTCAACTGGTGCGAGGCTGTGTCGGCTAATATAAAAGGTCAACTGACTAGAGCAAAGAACGGACAACTGAAGACCTTTGGATATGGTGCTTTAGTTGTGAGCTTTGGTCTGGAGAGGGTTCCAATGTTGGTCCCACAACATCTCACTGTTGGAGCTGGACTTCCCCGAGAGCCCAAACTGATGCGTTGGGTTGCAGTTATGGCTCGTCATCCCGGGGAGGGAACAGAAGTCGTTCGATTCACACCTGAGTATTTTCATTGGTTAGAGAACCAAGTTTTTGCTATTCAAGACTTTCCTTATGCTGGGGTAGATTATCATGGTGACCCAGACATGGCTCTTCCACCAGGAGAGTAATGGGATGACTCAGGTAAAATCATTTTCAACATTTTCTAATTTAATTTATTTTTTTTTCGTCCCAAAATTGATAGCAAGAGTTTCAAATGCAGATGTAGGTCCACGGGGACCAGCCACTCTCCGGCCCTATGAGAGGAAACAACCAGCTGCAGCAGCACTAGCCCCATAGGACGAATCTACAGAGACCTTGGCCAAATTTGAGAGTCATCTAGAGTGTTTGACAGCAGACATTCCGGAGACCAGCATAGATGACATTCCTCTTAGGCTACAGCGCTATGTGATTGGGGTCCCAGGACCTTTCAGGAGGTTCCTTTGTAGGGTGGCCTGTACAGTGGTTTCTTATCGTGATCATCACCAGTGATAGGATGATCGCCTGTTGTAGACACATATGACATTTTTTGCTTTTTGTACTATCATTTTTGTCGATCATAAGGTGTTTTTCAACCTATGATCGAAGACGATGTATATTTGACACACTTATATGCTATACTATATCACTATTACCGGCTTATCTTTTAAAAAATGTTATGGAATGTTTTTAAATTTACTTGTATGGTTATTGCAAATGTCTACTTAACATCAGAGAAGCAATCGCATCTGCTAATGTATTTAAATATCTTGGAATATGCTGATATTCAATATAGTCAAATTCACGTTCCAAGAGACGAACTCTCAAAAATAATCTCAATAACACTGGATTTCTAATGGAATATACTCTATTAAGCTGTAATACAACGAGTTCAGAATCTAACCTCACTATCAAACTCTGAATCCCAAAAGAGATAGATTCAGATAATAACTCAATCGCTGCACTATATTCGGCAATGTTGTTCGTTGTTTGACCGAGGCTTACCCGATACATAGATACCAACTTGTCAGAGGGTGAATAGATAACCCAAGCTGCGGAAGAAATGTTCCGTGTATTACGACAAGCACCATCTGCAAAACCAATGTATGTTTGGAGAGGCGTCGACATCTGCAATATCAAGAGTAAAATCAAGATAAGCAGGAATAATGACAAAAAACACTCTCTAAGCTAAGCACACTTTTTAATCTAAAACACACCAGCTAGAAAGAAAACTAACCTAACTAAAAATCTCCACACCCAGATTTAAGCATAATACCTCTTCAGGTAAAGACCATTTCTAGATTTACCTAAAGAGACCCCGTCAAAGTCTACCAATTCATAGGCCCCTTTTGCCAGCTTTCGCTTAACAACATAAGGAACATGTCACATGGGTACGAATTTTCCAGTGCCTAATTTATCATTTGCTTGATCGTACAATAAGACTAGGTCTCCTTCCAAAAAATTACGAGGGGTAGCATTTCGATCATACTGAGCTTTAATACGTTGGCATGAGTTTCGATTGCTAATGCAGCATCACATCGATTCTCATCTAGCTGAGCCAAGTATAACAAACGTTTTTCCTCTTCAGAAGTGGCTGGAAGTAATTCGATGGCCATTTGCAATGACGGGATTTCGCATTCAATGGGTAACACAGCTTCCAGACCATAAACTAGTTGGAAAGGAGTGAAACTGGTTGACGTTTTTATTGAGGTTCGATACGCCCAAAGCGCTGAAAATAACATGTTATGCGAATTCAACCTATGAATCCCAATGATTCGTCGGATCATGATGACTAAAACTTTGTTGATGGCTTCAACCAGACCATTAGCCTGTGGATAATATGGAGTTGAACTATCGTGACGCAAGCCAAGTTGGTATGTAAGTTCAGTCATCATAATATTTCGAAAATGACGCTCATGATCAGTGATAATCGCTTGTGGAACACCAAACCTAGAAATTATATGATTGAACACGAAAATCGCAGCAGTTTTGCCGTCTGCCTCAAATGTAGGCATCGCCTTGACCCACTTGGTAAAATAATCTACCGCAAGGATGATATACGCATGCCCCCTGGCCGAGTGAGGGTTACATGTAATAAAATCAATACCCCATTTCTCAAAAGGACCAACGGCAATGATAGGGTGGAGAGGAGCAGGTGGAGCGTGCATCTTTCGATCAAAAATTTGGCAGTTGTGGCATTTTCGGACCGCGTTAATACAATCTTTAAACAAAGACGGCTAGAAATAGCCAGCGCACAATATCTTTTGGGTTGTGGCAAACCCAGACATATGACTGCCACACGCTCCAGAGTGACAGTCATTTAGAACCCTTTCAGCTTCCTCATGAGTTAAACAGCGTCGGAAAACACAGTCCGCCCCACGACGATAAAGTGTATCTCCAATAATTTTGAATTGTTGGGACTGGAATCGTATTTTCCGACGTTTTGATCTTGAAATTTCTGGCCGAAAGGATTGGGTCTAGAGATAAACAATGATATTCCCATACCATGGATCTAAAGTGTTGATTAGAAACAAGGATTCTTCCACAATGGGCTCCTCCGCCACAGTTTCCGTGTCAGTACACGGGAAGTCACACATTAACTCCGCAAAAACTAAAGATTTCTTTGACTTAGACTTTTCAAATTCCAAGTCAAACTCCTGCAGGATCACAATCCATTTGGAGTACTTGCCCCCTAGCAATTGTTTGGTCAAAATATAGATCATAGGGTTGAAATCGAAAATTACTATAGTTTTGCGTAGTAAAATGTAATGACGAAAACGTTGGACAGCTTGAACAGCTGCCAATGCCAATTTCTCCACATGTGAATATTTTAGCTCAGTTGGATTTAAGGTTCGACTAAGGTAATATATCACATGTTCACTACCGAATTCATCTTCCTGAACTAACACCATTCCAATGGTGGAATGTGAGGCGGTGAGATATAAGAAGTAGTCCTGGTTGTAGTTGGGAGGATGCAATAATGGTGCATGGGTCAACGCGTGTTTTAGTGCATCAAAAGATTTGTTAGCTATCTCATCCCAAAAGAATGGAGTATTTTGTTTCAACAACCGGGTAAAACCCTTTGTGATCTCGGCGTAGTTAGGAATGAATCGACGTAAAAAGTTTGCTTTCCCTTGCAAACTTTGGAGTTGGCGAAGACTCGAAGGAGGAGGCAATTTGACAATAGCTTCAACCTTCGAAGGATCGACGCAAATGCCGGCTTTCGAAACAACAAACCCCAGTAACCGACCCGTTTCTATACAGAAAACACACTTGTGTGGATTCAACCTAATTCGATAATGCCTACACCTCATAAAAATTGCTCGTAAATGGATGAGATGATAAGCTCGATGTAATGAATGAGCAGGTAAATCATCGAGATAGGGTTGCACAATGTGCTTGATATCATGAAACACGTAAGACATGGCTCTTTGAAAAGTTGCCCCAGCGTTCTTGAGCCCAAAAGGTAATTTTCAATAAGAAAATGTCCCCCACGGACAAATGAAAGCCGTTTTTGGTTGATCAGTAGGTACAATATTTATTTGATTATATCCAGAAAAACCATCCATGAAGGAGAATATTTCACTGCCGGCACAATCATCAATGATTTGATCAATATAGGGAGTTGGGTAATTGTCTTTTGGACAGGCTCGATTAATATCCCTATAATCGATACATATTCTTATTGTTCCTTGATTTTTATTAATAGGAACAATATTCGATACCCAGTCCGTTAACGGAATTGGATAAATGAAACCTGCTTTGAGTAATTTTTCAACTTCTGCTTTAATGGCAGCAACTTTTCGCGGGTGAATCTGACGCAAACGTTGTCGGATGGGTTTAGCATCCGGGTAAGTTTTGATTTCATGAACAACAATTGCTAGGTCAATTCCTGGCATTTCCTCATATGACCAGGCAAACACGTCGCGAAATTCTTGAAATAGGGCCTTATATGTTTGAATTTCATCTTTCATACAAGAGGCACCTATATGAATGTTTTCAACAACTCCTGGCTTAACCGAAATATCAATAGGAATAGTTCGAGAAATGTTTCCCAAATTTAACTCAGAATCAAGATTTTGCATTGGATTTTAAGGTTCCTTGACATATTCAATTGTAAAAATAGATGAAAAATCATTTTCAAAGCGATCAATCTCAGGTAAAAATGAAGATCTATGATGAAGATCTTCCCATGGTAAATCATCAACACACAGGATTTCACGAATTTGCTCATCAGTGTGGACAAGTTCGGAAAACGTTGTTGAATCTGAGTTTGATGTTGAAAGTGATTCGTCATGGACCACATTCATTAAGTCAATTTCGGTTGAAGAAGGGTCGGAAAACGACTGCACGGCCTGATACGCAATTTCATATGGACTCAAAGGCATAACATCACCAAATGAATCTATCTCAGATTCAGAAGGTACGATCCAAGGATCAACATAAACAATAGTGTCTGACAAAATCATATGAATGGTTGCAGTAGAAGACGATGCGTTGATAGGAGGAAAAGGAAAAGTTCCTAGTAAACTAGAATCTTTAACTAGTCCTACTCCAACATCCTTATACGGGATAGTTGTTTTGCCGACATGCTGAATACTTTCAGAAGAGGCTGGGTCGGATGAAAAGTAAGTTAGCTGGTCTATAGTTATGATCTTTCCATTATGAGGGAACTTTATAAGCCGAAAGACCGATGAAACAACAGCTATCATAGCGTAAGACCAACTACGACCCAAGAGAAGGTTGTAATCTAGAGGGGCATCAACCACCTCCACATCTAGATTAACAGTTTTGCCTTCTACCCCTATAGGTAAATCTTGTAGAATGCTAAAAGGATGGAACCCGTGGCCATCAAAGGCTTTTAGAATCGTCGGGGATTGATTAAGTGTAGGAGAACCAAGGGATCTCCAACACTGGATCGACATAATAAACGTTGAGGCTCCCTCATCAATCACAATCCTATAACAAGGTCTATTTTTGACTCACTGGAATCTGGAAAGCCATTTGATGAGGTAAGCGAAGTGTACTATTTTCTAGATCGAAAATTATAAGGTTCGAGTCCTGAACGTCAATAGCTCCTATAGCCCACAATAGCAATTTACACTGTGCTGGACATGATTGCAGCACTTCCAAAGCCGACATTGCTAAAGGAGAAATAGCCAAATATTCAACAATGTTATAATTCTGAGCCACTCTCGTATGTGGATTGAAAGCTGACTTTCGAAGTATACCCTTGGCGGGCAGTTTGATTACTAAGTCTGGGTTAGGTTTCTCGATCTGTAGTGGATCGGAACTGGGAGTTGAAGTTTATGGGTTTGAATTAGAAGATTCTGCTTCCTTACCACCAACAGGACTTTTACTTCCATAATCTTGTGATCGAGTCACAATCCTAACATGGTACATCATCATTATGGGTTGTTCGGAGGCATTTGAGGAAGAACCTATCATCTTACTGTCTTGACTAGGAAAAGGATCTTTCAAAACAGCAGGCGTTTGGGAACCTTTGATGATTTTCGCAACCTCAGCGCGATGAGGGCAGTCTCTTGTAAAATGCTCTTCGTCACAAATGAGACAAGGATAATGAGGTTTGCGTTTCTCATCAGTAGATTCCGTTTTTTCTGGTTTCTCTTTCGAATTTTTATCTGTTTTATTTTTCTTCTTCCCTTTCTTTTTACCGCCGGATTTTGATTTCACCGTAGACGACTCTACAACATGAATATTGGCAGAAATTTCTGCGGAAGAATCTCCTGTCGGGGAATCTGGTAAAGTTATGATAGGAGAAGAATTCTTGGAAGATTTCTTCTTACTTTTGGTATTAATCGTACCAATTATACCATTAGCGGCATAAGACCCTGAAGGAGCTGCAGTTATTTGATTTTGTTTAGGAAGGTCGGGGATTTTCTCGTGTAACATACCTGAATGCGTATAAACTAAGTCAAGGTACTGAGCTTGAGAAATTACTTGCTCTTCAGTAACGACTCCTACCTTAGCTACATCCTCAGTGATTTTCGGTAATAAAAATTTGACAAACCATTCAGCTAAGATCTGATCCGGAATACAAACTTTCACTAAACATCATCGACGTCTCCATTCATGAATGTGATCTGAAATGTAAGTGGACGTTGACTGCTTTAATGAAGTTAATAATTCCGTGCCATTGTCATATCTGACTGGCAACTGAAAATGAGTTAAAAACGAAGTAGCTAACTGACTAAAGTTATAAAAAGTGGCTCGCGGTAACTCAATGTACCACTTGGCCGCAAGACCAATTAGAGTGCGTTGGAAAAGCCTTAAACGGATTGAATAGTTCGACGGGTCCTCTCCTGATTTGCCTTCAAAATTAGGAATATCACTAGGCAACTTATTCGGCATTGGCGGCCAAAATGGAAGATAGTCAATTGGATCGTCCGTAAGGCGCGACAAGTTAGGCAAGTCCAAAGTTTCAATGAATGGTAACTGACGATTAGGGTCCCTGAAACCCTGGGTCATGAGACCAGCCCCAGGAGGAGGATATCCAGGATAACTAGGAATTGGAATTGCATTTGGGATATTATATCCTCCCGGAAAACCAGGATTAACCGGACCGTACTGGGGTTGTTGAGGTTGCTGATATGTATATCCAGGGTACGGTTGATACTGATAAACTGGTTGTTGCACAGCAGGACCGAATTGGTACTATCCCTGGTACGGTTGATAAGTAAATTGAGGCTGACTTGTGACAACCGTACTTGGACCAGGTTGTCCTACAGGCATTTGAACCAAAGTCTGAATTATGGATCCAGACTGAGGTAAAGATGCTTGAGGAGTTGATATAGGGACAGTAGAAACTGGAGCTGTTGATACTCCAGAAGTAGGTGGGGTAGATTGAACAGATGTTGTAGTAGTTGTTTGAGGCGGAGTACGAGGCATACTATGCCCAGGCTGAGAAACTACAGAAGGTGCAGAAGTTTGAATAGTAGACTGGACAGGTTGCTAGGTTGAACCAGAAACCAAGGGTTTTCCAAATTGAGATGACAACTGCACATTCGGTTGCAAGATCTGTTAAGATTGAGATGGATCCCACACTAAGTTCATTCCGGGGTATGGACCCATAGCAGGTTGAGAATATTGAGGACCATAACTGGGTTGAGGGTAGGGTTGATAATTCAAAGGTACATTTCCAGCTCCTTGGACAAATGATTGACCGGAAGGTGGTTGGAAACCTTGGGTTGGGTACTGACCTTGAGGCACGTACTAATACTGGGGTTGACCTTGAGGTACATATTGATACTGGGGTTGACCTTGAGGTACATACTGAGTCTGGGGTTGACCTTGAGGAATGTACTGTCCCGTAGGTATGTACTGTCCTTGAGGTTTCCCCCCAGGCGGTAACTGGCCACCTTGGGGTTGCGGATTAGGAATAGTACCTGACATCATAAGAATATCTTCTACACTCAACGACTTAGTTCCGTTATTACCAGTTAATAACCCTTGTTCAATAGGTTGAGGAGATGCTCCCGAAAAAGTACCAGTGAGTGACTGATACCCAGAGGGAATAGAAGGACTGTCGTATAAAAAGGTGTCTGGAGATTGAGAAAACATGGACGACTGTCTTGACATATTTAACGGATGATAATAACCCCTAGGTGTGGGATGAAAAGGAATGCGAGGTGGTGAAAAACTTAGTACCAGGTTTTCCAAAAAATTGGTCAATGAAAGATACCAAGTGTCGCTCCTAGGTGGACTGTAAAATATCGATTCACGCTCCCTAAGTTCTATAGCTGGTTGATTTTCAGGGATAGGGATACTTTCTTCCGGAGTAACAAGTTCTTCAATAGCTATAAGTCTAGAAGGAAGATTTTGGGTAATGACTCTTTCTACCCTGGGTGAACCAGGACCACTGGAAGTTGGAGAGGCAAATCCTGATGTTGGAGTAGCAGCAGATTCAGTTTCAGGTTCAAATATTTCAAGTTCCTCAGCTAAATCACTAGTAGATGAAAAACTACCAGTAACTTCGGAAAATGAAATAGATTGTGGATTATAATCTGTTACTAGAGCTTGATAATCAGGATGTACAACCAATGAAGACTCTCCTTCTTCAGGTGACCCAACTCTACTGTCACTAGGAGTTACAAGGACTCGAAGCCCTTCACACTGGCTCGGTGAAAACTCAGGAGGTTGGCCCCGAAGTCTATGGGACTTCCTCGGTAATTCAGCCACGATTAAATATTTTAACTACTTCACATGCAAACAAAGAAAAATCTCAATGAAAACCACCTAAAGCCTCTAAAGAACCAAACAAGTTTGAATCACACGCCTAAAGAATCTAGGAGATCAAACCACACACAAACAGTAACTTTCTGTACCAAAACACTAGTTGGTGATGAAATCCAACGTTGCAGAATTCAATACAGAAATGGCGGTTGGAACAGTTATCCCGACAACCTGCTTAATGAATAGACTGGCACAAGTTTCTCCACTAAACCGTCTCGAGTGAAGAGAACCCTGCAGAAAATCCAAGTGAGTCTAGCCGACGTCTGCTCCAGGTACAGTGGGATCTTCCCTCCACCGTCACCTTAGGAAAGAATCCTATAGAATATGGTCACTAAGGTTACCAACGGAAACAAATATACCTAGGGGAATAGTCTACGATCCGATACGCACGCAAGGGCAGAGTAACAAGATCAATCCCCTTGAAGGCTCCTTGACATAATCCAAGGTTTACCAACAAGTGACCCCAGGCTCCTCGACAATGGTCAATCTGAGGTTTACCATTTTTAATACGTGAATATCTTCTATCATTCCCAATGAGGAAGGATTGATTCCCACACTGGTTCAGATATGATCTCGTGCTTCTCCTTTAAGAGGAGCTTTCCCAGAGCATAGATGTAACAATTGGATTTTATCTCGTACCGCAAGATACATCTACTTGTTTGTTTTACTATCTTGGAGAGTTAATTACTCCCTACTCCAAGATACTAGCCTAAGCTATGTTGGTGATAAAGAGCCCTAGAAATAAAAAGATTACTAGATAGATTTTACTTTAAGCGTTATTTTTTATTGGTTTTTTCTTAAGTCAAAAGGTGCGGAGATGAAACTGATGGTGTGAAGACTCGACTCCAAATCACTAAAAAATGCACTTAAGATGATAAGCAATCTTTTCCCTTCAATGAATTTCTAGGTAAGAAAGAGTTGAGAATGCAAATGCTTGTAAAAACAAATCTTTCCTTAACAAACAAATCAAAAGAAGAGCTTTTTGTTTTTTCCAATACACTCAAGAATGAGACAACTAGTTATGCTCACGAAAATTTCCCTTTCTTTTTCCATTTCTTTTCAAACACTCAAATACTAATAAAACAAACTTTTTCAAAAGAGATTTTTATTTTTATTTTTATAAAACACTCAAAACTATTGAAAAATCTAATATTGAGATCTATAAATTCCAAAAAAAAACTATTTAAAGTAAAAGCTTACAATATTTCTTTTCAAGGATGTTTTACTTAGCTATAAGCAAACTAAGGACTAATTTGTCCAGAATCACAAATCAGTCAAAAAAAACCAATTTTTGTTTTCTTTTCTAAAAATGAAATCCAAAACTTTCGACACAAGTCCTTTTGAAGTTTCGCAAAGAGAAAAACAAGATGGATTCCTCAACAAAGACAGACTTTGCAAAATGGTCAGACTCATAAGAAGGCCAGCAAAACCCAAGGTGATCTAAGGCTTCTAAGGCTTCTAAGCTCTGAGTTACTACACGACCAAAACGAAAATCAAGCCCGGCAACCAAAACTTCTAGGAATTTCACCTAAAACCCTAATGCCAATGGAATTAACCTAAGAAAATTTCCTGACAAGTCACGTGCAAATCTGGGTAGAGGCTTAAAACACATTAACAAATCCTAAGCTGACTGAAAGAGAAAATATTAATTTTTTCAAAATTTTGACAGGGTCCGCAGGCTCCCAGTTTACCCAGGTGCAGTACCGCTCTGTGTGTAAAGAAAAAGTGCGGGTATGTCCGCACTTTGTTACAAGCAGAGGGTGCGGTCCTCTCCCAAAAATATGAAAAACAAAAATAATTCAAGATCTACTAAACCTACCCAATCCCACACACATCAAGCCAAAAACAGAAACAAAAACATAGTTTCTCAAGTCAAAGTAAAAGCAAAGGAAAAATAAAAAATTCAAGTCCCCAGTATGGTTGCCATTTTTTTGGCCGGATAAGTCGATCTTGCGGACAAGACCAACCTCCCTAGTATCTAATGATATCTAGCGACAAGCAAACCAAACAAATTCTATCTTTCTCTAAATATGCAATTTATAAGTAAAGGCAAACAAGTGTTTTAGGCCTACCTTTGGTCCAGTGCAAGTTTGTGAAAACCACGCTCCGTTGATCCAAATGAGCTCCTTTGTAAAGAATCTGCAAACACAAATAAGCACACACATTAAATAGCACCTGAAAAGCCAATATAATAAAGAATATTTATCATGATGATCAAGGAATTCATGAAACAAATCACATAAGGCAATTTGTTGAGAAAAATGAATCTGATTGTATTAACTTTAATCAAAGAAGAACTTTACAACCTTGGTGCCTTGATGCTGTACAAGCTCCTCCCATGGTCCAGCAAGAAGTCTCCTCTACTTTGACAAGTTTCACTCTCTTCCCAATGAAGCCAAAAGGTATGTAATCTCTCCTCTCAAGCTTAACTCGGAAGTCTCAATTCCAACAGCATTTACCCTCAAAAATGTTCAGCTTCTACCTCTCTAGAAACCAGCCCAATGCCTTAATTTATAGTGCAATGGAGGGAAGTTACTAGGTCCACCTTCAAAGGGATAAATTCCTCCTTCAAAGGGATAAGCTCCTCTCATCAAGGGATTAGCTCCTTTAGTTTTGGGATGCATGAACCACCTAGGAGTGAACCATCCACATCAAGATTCCTTCTAGAATCATCTAGAATTAACCACAAGTGAGTTTTTAAGAATAAACTTGCACCTTTTTGACTTTCACAGGGGTCGCACCCACTCCTTTAGAGACAGAGCGGGCAGGTCTGCAAGTAACATGACCATGGGGTGCGGGACCGCAGGTAACAATAAGAGAAAGTGCAGAACCAGATCTTTATTGATTTTTAAGGTCTTTCTCTCATTTTCAAAGATTGACATGAAGAGCTGAGGTTTGAGACTTGCTAAGGAGGACAATATGAATGATGATAAACCCATACTGACTGCAAATAGTCATGGTGACAATATTTTGTGTAACACCTAGACTTCTAGATGTTGTGTGTTAGGTTCCAAAGCATTTTTATGTTCATTGAGGTTTATTTTATAGTTGATCTTTCTTAAGAAGTTTGCCTTTCAAGGTTCACCACGTGATGTAGATGTACAATTCCTAAATATGCAATCTAAAATGATAAGCAGTCATTTATTTTCTTTTAGCAATGAAAATCCTAGCTACTAAGGAAAGAAGAGTAAAATTCTTTCAACGGAGAGCAAAGAACACACAGTAAATGCACTTTTCCTAAATCAATTTTTGCATGCAGTCTAAATGCAAATGCACATGCATGTATTTGTTTTTCCGTTTCCTTAATGTGAGAATGACAAAAAGAAAACTAAGTACAGATCTGAACTACTTTTCCTCAAAGCGACACTTTAGCAATTTATTTTCAAAAATGAAAGGAAGACTAAGACGACACTTTCACTTTCGAATGGAAAACTGTTTTCGACATTTCAAAGAATTGACAATTCAAATCAAATACAATGGAAAAAGTACAATTGACTATCTAAAAGAGGAAGACTTTACGACACCATTTTTCTTGACTGAAAATGACAGTTGCAACACTTTCGAATCAAAGGATGACAGTTCGATTAAGCTACTTTTTTCAAAGGAGGACTATAAATGATGAAAAATACATAAAAAAAACATTCACAATTCCTTATCAATGGAGGCTGAATAATGTAAAGGAAGAAGGCTTCAATAGTGATATACTGTTCATAGGCAACAAAACTAATTAATAGAGTTGAAAACAATGAAGAAAAAACCAAAATCTAGAGAGAGAAACAGTCTCATTCAATCATCACACCTGTCCTTAAGGGAAATAGGGATGCATCTCACCTGCAGCACACGGGAGGTGCGATGCATCCAGACTGCCAATGAGAGACAGTGCAATGGTCTAGGGACGAGATTGAGCTTGGTTTTCACCCACAGTTTGCAGCTAAGTTCAGGTATTTAGACCGAGCTTATGATAGACAATAAACACAAAGTATAGAGGTATGATCTAATGAGGTTATTGAGCTACCACAAGGGCACTTAGGATGTTTGCAAGTTAGATGTTCAGTTCATAAACCAACCCGAAGATTGACTTAAGCAATGTTGATCTACTTTGTAGTTGCATAGCAAAAGCAGTTCAAAGGCTAGCTGGCTTAACTTCAGGCTTCGTCCGCAGTTTATAAAGCAAACAACAATAACAAACAAACAAACTATTCGTTCCCCAGCAGAGTCGCCATTTTGTTTCTGAGAAAACTAGTGTCTATTCAAATCTACTAGTCCCACTAAGATGGGTAGCTATATTAGAAATAAACAATTCAAAGTAACTTGTGTTTTCCTTTATGGGAGATAGATGGGAGAGAAGCAGAGAGCACCAACCTTAGTCTTTCACTTGGCTCCTTGCTTGTTTCCTCTCTCCTTTGATAGAACTTCGCCACTCCTTTCTCACTTGTCCTGCTTCAAAGAACAGCTGTAGAGGCAAGGCAACAAAATACCATCAAAGCATAGTGATCTATAATGCCATAAACAATGTAGAATCAGATGTACATTAACCATACAATTGTATACACAAATACAAGATTCAGAGATACACAAGTATATGGAGGAAAACTCAAATAACTTTATTGATAGTAGAAGTAGAAGAGAGGATTACAACCCAGCTGTCTGATCCAGCACCATCCTCCCAGCATGAAAGCCCTCTTCACCTCATGAAAAGCTAGATCACCCAACAATACAATGCTTCACAGAGAAACCAACAACACTTCCTTACAAAATACCAAATTCCAGCCTCTGGATCTCTAGGATGAGGGATCCATATATATATATATATATATTTGCAGGGGGGTGAGTTAGCTTCTAGGATTTTGATTAGTGTCATTTGACTGATAGTTCTTGGTTCCACTTGGAGATTTCGTGATCTCTTACTCATCCTTGGGCGAATTCAGAGAGGCAAGTGTCATATGAGCAGTTTCTAGAAGATTCTCTGAGTTTCCACCTAGCAAACTTTCTCTGTCATTTGTCTGCTCTCGCTCATCACACCCTACAGAAGGGCTTTTTAGTATGCATCGCACCCCTTGTGTGTAATAGGAGAGATGCATCGCACCCTTAGCATGGAGCAGTCTATATGGTCCAGTTTTTACTATTTCTGAGTAGTTTTTCAGGGAGAACTTCTAGGAAATGATGTAATCAGTTGACCTTGATCCTTTAGGGTATGAAACAACACTTTTAGGGGTTTAAGAGCCCTTGATTTATCACCATATGTGATCGGGGTTGCAGTGCCCAAATATGTCTATAACACCTTGAGCTACTATACCTAGCCTAAAATCCATATTCATTTCAGTCATCTCAACTAAGATTGACAAGGAGAGAGCCGTCTCCTGACCTGGTAGGGCTAGCTACTAGGTTAAGCATGATTTGTGGTTATCCTAAGATTCCCTCCCTTCAGCCTGAGGTCGATCTAGGCTCTAACATAGTGGCGACCATACTGGGGAAGAGGTGACAGCTCTTCTCCGGGAAATATCATTGAAGTTGCAGATCTGATCGCTGATGGTGGACAACAGTCAGACACATATGAAGGCTGAAATCATCTACCTGATGACTCCAATGTTCAAGATCCTGAGCTTCGACTTCACTGCCAAGGAATCCAGTTTTTAGAATGGTGATGGTAATCACCGATGACAGGGTAAGTGGAAAATCCGTTATCTAGTGAAATGTTATTGATTTTAAGGGATGAGATAGCAAAATTTCAGATTGATCAGAGTGTTTTAACATCATTGTTTCTTAGCTTGAAATCCAGCCAACTCACACCTGTGAATAAATATTGTTTTCTTGGCTTAGTGGTTGAAAGATTGGAAAATGAAATTGAATTATGGGATGTTCAAATTAAATCACATGAATTCCAAGACCCTAAACAGTTCTTGGAAACTCTCCCTCCTCCCAAAGAAGAAAAGATAAGGCTGCCCTTGGATGGTTGGATTGAAGGATGTTATGATTTACAACGAGGATGTGACAATCTCTAGCCAAGAGCATATGTTAATGAGCTAGGGCAGCAGATAGAATCTGGTTTCTATGATCCCATAGCATCATATATGGAATATATTTTTAAGTTGAAAGAAAAACCGGGTTACCTTTTACAGAGCCAGAGATATTATGGGTATATACTGCTGGTAGGAGTTCCAAATATCTTATGGTTCAAACACTATCAAAAAACAACATCATTGTCACAGTTACTTGATTGGTTGATATGGCATTACAACATCACTTGATCTATTGGTTTTGCAGCAAAGAAGGGTAGATTTGTAAATAAATAAGCTACCAAAGGCAACATTTCAGTTTCCGATATTTGTTATGTACAGGTTGTTAATGTGTATGTTTGGATTGGTATGAGTTTTTTTGAGTTTGTATTTGTTTGACCGCCCAATGGATGAGGCACTTGGTCTATGGTGTTCTTGACACCTCCAAGGAGTTGCAATCCCCAATGGAGCCGATGTTAGTTCCAGTCTTCGCAGCCTGTCATCAGGGATCAACATGAGCTCTTACTATGTCTGGTTTTTTCATATGTTTTTCACATGATAACTAGCACAAAACATGTCATAAGTCTATTCATCAGGAGCAGCTCGGAAAGAGCTTTCCAACGGTATATTACACTCCAAAAACTGGCTCCTGGATCAAAAGATATGATCGAATGAGTGATTGGCTCAAAGATCTCCTGCGCAACAGTTCAGATATTGAATGATCCAGAAGAAGCTAGGAAATGTCAGTGGCTGGTCTTGTGGCTGGATTGTGATGGAGAAGGAGAGAATATAGCATTTGAAGGCCTATTACCGTGCTGCTAATCTTCATCTCAACATATGGTGAGCTCGTTTCTCTGCTTTGATTGAAAGAGGTATCCTGTGCAGAGGGCACGGTACATTGTTGACAGCGATATTGCTAGTGAAAAGTTTACAGTTGCTGGTCTCATGGTTCTAGAGAGGAATTACTTGAATATTTATATATGTTCATTCAGTATTTGCTGTCATCCTTACCTAAATATTTTCCAAGCTTGAAAATTCACCAGCTTATGTCTATCTGCCTACCTAAAAATGCTTCAGCACCACGATTTTTATTTGAGCAACATGATCTGGAGTGAAAGGCTTTCATAGGGCCTTGTTAAGGCTAAATAATGAAATGCCTTAAGGGATTTTATAGCAAAATTTCACTTAAATACATATGCAATGACTCAAAACACAGTGAGATGGTTGTAGAGGAGCAATTTTGTTATATTTGTGGGCGTGAGGACAATGAAGATCACAAGGCAATGATTCATCCTTTCACCTGCAATGGAGGCTTAGTTGTTGCACATCCTAGTTGTGTTGATGCTTCTCGAGAAATTTCTAGGTTTTGTAGGTTGCAGGAAAAAGGAGAAAAGCTTCATTTACTATTCATCATAGACCTTTGATTGGTTAAGTGCAAGCCAGTTGTTAGGGATGTTTACCTACATTGGATGTCTGTGGGCTATATGTGAGAAAGGCAATCCCGAAATGCTGTGTTGCCATATTAATTTTCGCTGCTTCAACGATTGGAAATGATCCAAATTGTATCCATGAAAAATTATCAAGTGTCATGAATCAAATCGGGACAGACTTCGAATTTATGAACAAAGAGCTATCAGGAAGACCTCTGGACAATGGCAGTTTGCAGTCAGCAACGAACGACGAGGACCTCAGTCAAAGTGCGTTGACCAAGGCCCATGGAGACCACGCAGGAGTCAAAATTGGCAATTAGGAAGCCTGGATCGGGAAACATAGGCCATTTCTGATGCGCGAGGTGGGCAAAACTGCTCGAGAAGGAAAAGCCCCAAGCGCTCGGTCGCATGGGATGCCAGGAAACCGTAGGGAGAGTGCTAAGGAAAAAGGCGGGCCCCGTGCTCCAAAACTGACGTTATATCGGAGGCACATTGGGGCAGTAAATGGATTTGGCAGAAAACGAGCGATTCCATTCATCACACAACTCGTGTCCGGCAGATGAGAGAGAAAACCACCTCTCATCATGCGTTAACGGTTGAGCAAGTCAACCGCGCGAAATGAGCGAACACCGTAGGATCTGGGGGCTTTATATTTGACGGCGGAGATTGTGCCCGATGGAGAAACCGGATTTGTCCGCTGAGTTGGCGGATGAACCATTCCACAGTGTAAATGAAATACTGAACCGTTGAGGAAGAGCTGGCGTAGTTCGTGAGAGGACAAGTGGCCACCTACCTATGAGACGTTGGCGATGACGCAGGGGCAGGGAGCTCCAAGCGAACAACAGCAGGCAATCCGAATGGGTGGAAGAGGAAGCAAACAGTCAAGGACAGATTGGCTTTAAGCCATGAATAAACAGAACAAAACAAAACAGAGGATGATAAGGAAGAACTGGAGAAGAAAAACAGTGATAGAAAATCCGAAGGAGACAGTGAAGCAAGAAGTAGAAAACAGAGAGCTGAGCTGACCTAAGGTAGCATCAGGCACACAGAACCAAGCTTGAGAGGTTCAAGAGATCCCTATGAGGATATTTGTCGGGAATTGAGCACCATTGGACTCATCCCATTAAATACCAGAGAGGTCGAGACTTGGTAAGGAAAGAGTCTATGCACTCTAGTGGCTTGGGGAATCCAAGAACCAACCTACTAAGCATCCTCTATTTCAGGAGTCTCAAGTTGAGCTCCTCATTGTAAATATTTGCTTTAAAGACACAATAAAGAAGGCCGCCACTGAAAGCTGGACCAGAGACGTAGCCCTGGAGAATAGGGTGAACTCCTTATTAATGCGTTGTGTTCTTGTCTTTGCTTACTGTGTTTCCCTTACTGTTTTCCATTTTCCATTGTCTGTGTATTTCGCAATCTGATTAATCTGTTGCCTAAAATAACATAGACACACACCAACACATGAGTCTATAATACCTTCTTTCATTATTTATTTAACTGAGATCACCCACGAGTGAACTTCATATCAAGTGGTATCAGAGCTTTAGGCTATTAAGGTTAGACAAGCTTGTGTTGGTTTAGCTGTTGAATGCTAACTAGATCAAAGCTCAAATTAGGAGAAGGAGAGTTGGTCAAAACTAATCCTAAAATTGGGAGAGTCTATCCTCAGAAGACAATGTCAGAGGAAGGTTCTAAGGGGCCAGACCCTCAATTCATAGATAGTTTTCTAGCCATAAAGTCCATGGTAGAAGAAATGTATAGGGACTTTAGAAAACATAAGGATGAAGATTCATCAGGCTCTAAACAAGACAAAGGAGAAGATGAGTCACATTCCCATGACCACTCAAAAGGCAAAGGGAAAGAGGAAAGCTTTCTCACACCTCCTAATAGCCCTAAATAGAAAGAATCTTTGATCAAACTCGATGTTAAATTTGATTTACCTATATATGATGGAGATTTGAATGCATAAAAGCTCGATGATTGGAATAGACAAATTGATGTTTATTGCAGAGTGCAGAATATCGATTCAAACAAGAGCAAGATTCAACTAGCAAGCCTACACCTTGGAGGCAGTGCCTTGGTTTGGTGGGAAAGCAGGACCCAAGCTGACATGAAAAGACATGGTAAGACTATCTCTATCTAGAGTGAATTTGTTTCTGCAATAAAAAAGTAGTTCTATCCATTAGCCTACATGTAGCAAGCCATGATGGGTTGGCAAACTCTTCGACAATTGAAAGGGCAAAGTGCGCAAGGGTACACTCAAGAATTTAGAAAGAGAGAATTGATTCTATGAATCTCATTAGACTCACCTGAGACTCTATTGAAGTACATTGGTGGTCTACACAACCACATGAGGCACACTATCCTCATGTTTAATCCCACTAGTATAGATGAGGTATCTGTACAAGCTACTCATCTAGAAGCTAGAGGAGAGAATGGAAGTCCAGAAGTTGGGGGATCATTCCAACCCACTGTAAGCAAGAATAAGGAGAAAAGAAAGCAGAAATGGAAATCAAGGAAGGCTAACACTGCACAGAAAAGCAAGGCTTCATGCACTCACTGTAAAAAGGTTGGGCATGATGATGAGCATTGTTGGATTCTGCATCCAGAGCTAAGACCTAAGAAGTTTGAGGGAAAGAAGAAGAAGACTATTGTAGCTATTCAGAAAGATATGGGGTCAGACTCAGGAGATGAGACAACCATTATAGCCACAGGTATAAGAGGTAAGAATTTTAAAGCATCTACTAGTAATTTTGCACAATCTACTATTGATGAAGAAAATGAGAGAAAAAGACATGAGCTTTTCCATATTCAAGTTATTTCCAAACATCAAAATATTGATACTTTGTTTGATAGTGGCTCACAAGTAAATTTTATTTCTAAAGCAATTGTAAAGAAGTTGGGATTAGTAACTACACCTCACAAGAAACCATACCCATTAGGATGGTTGAATGATAAAGCACAACTACAAGTGACTAGACAATGCAAACTCAAGTTTTCTTTTGGGTCAGCATTTGTAGATGAGGTTGAGTTAGACATAATTCCTTTGGATATATGTGGAATTGTTTTAGGAAGTCCTTACTTGTATGATATAAAATATATTTTCTATAGAGTTGAGAACAAGTATCTACTTGTTAAAGATGGAATCGAATACTTTGTAAGAGCTCATAAGCTCAAGAATAATTATACTCTCATAAACTCAAGGCAGATGAAACGAATGATAAATTCATGCAAACAATTCTTACTGATGGTTGTAAAGGAAAAGAAACCTGATAAAACCAATGTATTTGAAGGTTGTAATGCTAAACAGCAAGCTAACTTAGAAAAAGTTGTTTCAGAGTACGATATCTTGTTTCAAGAAAGGTCTGCCACCCAAAAAGGAAATAGTGCATGATATTATTTTGCAGCAAGATGCTCCATTACCTAACATTGGAATGTATAGGTTATCCAATTTAGAGAATGTTGAAATCAAGAAGCAGGTGCAGGAGTTGCTCGAGAAGGGGTTCATCAGACCTAGCACATCACCCTGTGGGTCACCAATCGTTTTGGTGAGAAAGAAAGATGGCTCGTGGAGAATGTGCATTGATTACCGAGCACCAAATAAGATAACAATCAAAAATCGTTATCCCATTCCTCGCATAGATGATCTTTTAGATCAATTGAAAGAAGCTGTTTATTTCTCCAAGCTAGACTTGCATAGTGGATACCATCAGGTCAGAGTTGCAAAACAAGATGCATGGAAGACTGCTTTCAAAACAAAGCAGGGATTGTATGAGTGGCTGGTTATGCCTTTTGGCTTAACTAATGCTCCTGCTACTTTCATGAGATTAATGAATGATGTACTTAGACCTTTTCTTGATGATTTTGTTATTGTGTATCTGGATGACATTCTGATATTTAGCAAAACGTGGGAAGAACACTTAAAGCATGTTAAGCAGACACTAGATGTTTTGAAAAGAGAAAAACTTTATGTTAAACTCTCAAAATGTGAATTTGGAAAAACATCTCTAAATTATTTGGGTCATATAGTAGGGGATGGTGAATTGAAGATAGATCCCTCTAAGGTGGCAGTGATGGTAAACTGGCCTAAACCCAAATCTGCTACAGAAGTTAGAAGCTTCCTAGGAGTAGCACAATATTGGAGGAAGTTCATTTCTAAAATTTCCTCAATTGCAGCTCCCTTACATGCTTTAACAGGATTGAACAAGGTGTTTCAGTGGGGAGGCAAACAGCAGAAAGCCTTCGACACCTTGAAAGAAAAGATTAGTACAACACCTGTACTAGCACTGCTTGATCTTCAAAGACCATTTGAGATCCAAACGGATGCCAGTGACTATGCCATGGGAGCAGTGTTGACACATCATGGTAAACCAATATGTTATCATTCTGAGATATTTAATTCTGCAGTAGTTAACTATCCTACATATGATAAAGAATTGTATGCATTAGTATAGAGTGTGAAAAAGTGGAAACATTACTTAATGGGCAAAGAGACAGTAATAAATACTGATCATCAACCACTTCAATATCTACACTCCCAAACTAAGTTGCAGCAAGACACTGTAGATGGGTGGGTTTTCTACAACAGTTTCATTTAGTCATCAGATATAAAAAGGGCATACACAATAAAGTTGTAGATATGTTATCTAGACACATTATAAATGCATCTACTATACTTGAGCATAATTCTATGTTACATGAGAGTTACATTGAACAATATGCTCAAGATATAGACTTTAAAGATGTATATGCAACTTTAAGTCAAGGCAAACGAGTAGAAGAATTGGATTATCATGTAAAGGACCGACTCTTATACCATTGTGGGAATTTATGCATTCCACAAACTGAAAGAGTAAAGATAATTCGAGAAGCACACACTTCTCTAATATCAGGTCATTTTGGGGTAAGTAAAACAGTTGCACAGCTGCAAATATTTTGTTATTGGCCAAAAATGAATGAGATAGTTTCTAGATATGTAAGAGGGTGTACTATGTGTGCTAAAAGCAAGCCCAGCAATAGAAAAATAGGCTTATACTCTCCATTACCAGTTCCTTCTCACCCTTGGGAAAGTGTTTCCATGGATTTTGTTGGAGGACTGCCTAAATCTAGGAAAGGTCATGATTATCTATATGTTGTTGTGGATAGGTTTAGCAAAATGTGTATTTTGATACCTTGTAATAAACATATTACAGCTGAACAAACTACAAAATTGTTTTTTGAACATGTATGGGTTCATTTTGGATTACCCACTTCCATTGTATTTGATCGAGACACCCGATTTGTGGGGAAGTTTTGCTCAAGTATATGGGAACTGATGGACACCAAACTGGAGAAAAGCATAGCTTTTCATCCACAAACGGATGGCCAGACAGAAGTAGTTAACAGGACAGTGATCCAATTACTCAGAGGAAATTGCAGCAATCATCCTAAGCTTTGGGATGAACACTTATGTTATGTGCAACATGCTTACAACAGAGAAAAACATTCTTCTACATAGAGATCTCCTTTTGAGACCTGTTTTGGTTTCACACGAAGGTCTCCTTTGGATTTTGTCTTTGGTAAAGACACCACAGTTGAGGGACACAGTGATGTGGACAGGGAAATTAGGTTCATTGAACAAATCCAAGAGATCCACCAGGCAGTACAGGAACAGATGGAAAAGAGCCAAGCCAAATATAAGGCAAGGCATGAAAAGCATCGAATGGAGCATAGTTTCCAAGTTGGTGACCAAGTCTGGCTGTATATTAGCAAAGACAGGATGCAAGGTGAAGGTAAAAAGCTAAAGCCTATCAGGTATGGACCCTTCAAGATACTTGAGAAGATTGGTGAGAATGATTTTCGCCCTGATCTACCAGCTTACATGCACATCTACTCAGTCGTAAATGCATATTTCTTGAGATTGTTTGAATCCTCACTAATTGAGGATCCCGAAGAGCAAAGTCAATTACCTTCTATTGATGACCTGCTACCTGAATATCTTAATGAATTGCAGGAAGACACAATTCTGGATAGGAAGGTGAGGACGACGCGCAGAGGAGATGTTTAGTACCTCAGAGTAGGGCTCAAGGGTTCAAAGCCGAGCAGTGCAAAGTGGATAGAGATTGTACAAGTGAGACAATTGTACCCTCACTTAGTCGATGCTTGAAAACCAACTTTTGGTGGTCCAAAAGCTTTTTCAATGGGAAGGCCATGATCCGAATTGGATCCATGAAAAATTATCAAGTGCCATGACTGTATCAAATCAGGACAGACTTCAAATTTATGAACAAAGAGCTATCAAGAAGACCTTTGGACAATGGCAATTTGTAGTCAGCAAGGAACGACGAGGACCTCAGTCAAAGCGGGCTAACCGAGGCCCATGGAGACTGCGCAGGAGGAAAAACTGGAAGTTAGGAAGCCTGGATCGGGAAATGGAGGCCATTAAGCCTCGAGCGCTTGGTCACATGGGAAGCTGGGAAACCATAGGGAAAGCGCTAAGGAGAAAGGCGGGCCCCACTGAAGGCCACCACTGAAAGCTGGACCGGAGACGTAGCCCTGGAGAATCGGGTGAACTCCTTATTAATGCATTGTGTTCTTGTCTTTGCTTACTGTGTTTCCCTTACTGTTTTCCATTTTCCATTGTCTGTGTATTTCACAATTTGATCAATCCGTTGCCTAAAATAACATAGACACACACCAGCACATGAGTCTGCAATACCTTCTTTCATTATTTATTTAACTGAGATCACTCACGAGTGAATTTCAGATCAGGAAAGACTAAGGATTATCATAGTTTTGAACATGGAAACTGTGATACCTAAGTGTGACATCGTTGCTGAAACAAAACAACTCATAGATGCAAATGAAAGTGCACCAGTCACGCTAAGGGTTCATCTATTAGATATGGTTGTTTTCCTGCACCAGGTGATGAGATGTCTATACTAATCGAGTGGACACCATCTTCAAACTCCAGATGATTTGTTAAAAAATAACTTCTCCAACAGAGCTTAAAGAATTCATTGAGAAGTACATGCCCCCTTTGAAAGTTTCTTTGGAGGCAGCAGAAGCTTTCATTAAGTAGCAGCCAACAACTTACATGAAGGAAACAGTTGAATAAATGAGGAGGAACATATTTCAACTAGTAAAATTTCTCTAGCAATAGAAAAAGAAAAAAACAAATTGGAACCAATGAAAATTGTTGGAGGCAAATGATTTATTAAAACAAGGAGGAGCATTAGATTCATATGTTTTTGTGTGTCAGAGACAGGTTCTGCCTCCTACTGATCCATTTCTTGTGAGGAATGAGTTGTTATCTGATATTGATTATCGTGGGATAGATCCAGGGCTTGAATATTTACGCCATGAGGGAGCAGGAGAATGTGTTTTAGACCAGAATTATCTCGATTATGTGCTAAGAGAAGCTGACCACGCTGATGCTGCCCTCCATAGAGCTGACTTCACATGTCCTCCTGGTGTTCATGTTTTCTAGGAATAGATGACAAGTGTTTTAGCTATGAGATCAACAACATCAAGTTTTTAAAAGAGAGTTGGCAGTATTTGAAACAATCAATGAACAAATGGCAAAGATTTTAGGAACCCAAGACATCTACAGAGCACAGGTGGGGGGTGATTTAATCATCCCAGATTGTCCCTAATTTCCAGCGATGTTCCAAAACAGAATTTGGCAATCCGACTTGTGGTGGCAAATTAATTGTTCCTTTTTTATTTTTGAGATTTAATTAGTTACTTTGTTATAATTTAATTTAGGTAATTTGACCACATAAAAACATATTTAGGTTTTTGTTTGTTTTTTCTATTTTAATTATATTGATATCTATGTTTAGGAATCAATAATTAATATGTAATATTATATATAGGATTATTTTTAAAAGATAGGGGTTCGATTTTTGCAACAGGAAGAAGAATTTGGTCTATGTAAAGTTTTATTGAATATCATAATAAAGAAGTTTTTGCCCTTTAGGCCTGGGATTCATCACAATGCTTAAATGTTTAGTATGTTTTTTCTCCTGTAATTCATTTACACATTATGTCTTTCTTCTTTGTTTCAGCATTGTCTAAGTGATATGTTAGGAATTCATCCATAATGATGCTCCTTTCATGATGATTTTGTTGTTAGTTGTAATGGTAGTTTTAGCAAAATTCATCCATTGCTAGATGCTCTGTTGAGCAACCTTGTTATTCTCTTTCATCTAAAGTTGCTGCTATAGATCCATCCTTTGTTTGATGCCTGTAGGGCAGTAGGCTTTCTCCCTTATACTTCTCACATTTACAATCTTCACTTGGCTGAACATGGCACTTAATTTGCCCCAAGTTTTCTAGCAAAAACTGACATTTATGCCATAATCCAAATCATCTTTTCTCTTGTTGTTTCGATCTAAACAAATCCAAAAAACCCTAGAGCTACTATACCTAGCCTAAAATCCATATTCATTTCAGTCATCTCAACTGATATTTACAAGGAGAGAGCCCTCTCCCGACTTGGTAGGGCTAGCTACTAGGTTAAGCGTGGTTTGTGGTTATCCTAAGATTGCCTCCCTTCAACCTGAGGTCGATCTAGGCTCTAACGTAGTGGCGACCATACTGGGGAAGAGGTGACAGATCTTCTCCGGGAAAGATCATTGAAGTTGCAAATCTGATTGTTGATGGTGGACAACAGTCACACACATATGAAGGTTGAAATCATCTACCTGATGACTCCAATGTTCAAGATCCTGAGCTTCGACTTCACTGCCAAAGAATCCAGTTTTCAGAACGATGATGGTAATCACCGATGACAGGGTAAGTGGCAAATCCGTTATCTAGTGAAATGTTATTGATTTTAAGGGATGAGATAGCAAAATTTCATATTGATCAGAGTTTTTTAACATCATTATTTCTTAGCTTGAAATCCAGCCGACTCATACCTGAGAATAAATATTGTTTTCTTGGCTTAGTGGTTGAAAGATTGGAAAATGAAATTGAATTATGGGATGTTCAAATTAAATCACATGAATTCCAAGACCCTAAACAGTTCTTGGAAACTCTCCCTCCTCCCAAAGAAGAAAATATAAGGCCACCCTTGGATGGTTGGATTGAAGGATGTTATGATTTACAGCGAGGATGTGACAATCTCCAGCCAAGAGCATATGTTAATGATTTGGTGAAACAAACAGAATCTGGTTTCTATGATCCCATAGCAGCATATATGGAATATATTTTTAAGTTGAAAGAAAAACCAGGTTGCCTTTTACAGAGCCAGAGATACTATGGGTATATACTATTGGTAGGATTTCCAAATATCTTCTGGTTCAAACACTATCAAAAAACAACATCATTATCACAGTTACTTGATTGGTTGATATGGCATTACAACATCACTTGATCTATTGGTTTTGCAACAAAGTATGGTAGATTTGTAAATAAATAAGTTGTCAAAGGCAGCATTTCAGTTTTCGATATTTGTTATGTACAGGTTGCAGTATGTGTATGTTTGGATTGGCATGAGTTGTTTTGAGTTTGCAGCTGTTTGACCACCCAATGGATGAGGCACTTGGTCTATGGTGTTCTTGACACCTCCAAGGAGTTGCCATCCCCAATGGAGATGATGTTAGTTCTAGTCTTCGCAGCCTATCATGAGGGAACAACATGAGCTCTTACTATGTCTGGTTTTGTCAGATGTTTTGCACATGATAATCAACACAAAACATGTCATAAGTCTGTTCATCAGGAGTAGCTCGGAAAGAGCTTTCCAACGGTATATTACACTCCAAAAACCGGCTCCCGGATCAAAAGATATGACCGAATGAGTGATTGACTCAAAGATCTCCTGCGCAGCGGTTCAGATATTGAATGATCCAGAAGAAGCTAGGAAATGTCAGTGGCTAGTCTTGTGGCTGGATTATGATGGAGAAGGAGAGAATATAGCATTTGAAGGCCTATTACTGTGCTACTAATCTTCATCTCAAACATATGGTGAGCTCGTTTCTATACCTTGATTGAAAGAGGTATCCTGTGCAGAGGGCAAGGTACATTGTTGACAGGGATATTTCTGGTGAAAAGTTTACAGTTGCTGGTCTCATGGTTCTAGAGAGGAATTACTTGAAGATTTATAGATGTTCATTCAGTATTTGTTGTCATCCTTACTTACATCTTTTCCAAGCTTGACAATTCATCAGCTTGTGTCTATCTGCCTACCTAAAATGCTTCAACAACATGGTTTTTATTTGAGCAACATGATCTGGAGTGAAAGGCTTTCATAGGGCCTTGTTAAGGCTGAATAACGAAATGCCTTAAGGGATTTTATAGCAAAATTTCACTTAAAGACATATGCAATGACTCAAAACACAGTGAGATGGTTGCAGAGGAGCAAGTTTGTTGTATCTGTGGGTGTGAGGACAATGAAGATCACGAGGCAATGATTCATCCTTGCACCTGCAACGGAGGCTCAGTTGTTGCACATCCTAGTTGTGTTGATGCTTCTCGAGCAATTTCTAGGTTTTGTAGGTTGCAGGAAAAAGGAGAAAAGCTTCATTTACTATTCATCACGGACCTGTGATTGGTTAAGTGCAAGCCAGTTGTTAGGGTTGTCTACCTACATTGGATGTCTGTGGGCTATATGTGAGAAAGGCAATATCGAAACCTTATGTTTCGATATTAATTTTTGTTGCTTCAACTATTGGAAAGACTAAGGATTATCATAGTTTTGAACATGGAAATTGTGATACCTAAGTGTGACATCGTTGGTGAACCAAAACAACTCATAGATGCAAATGCAAGTGCTCAGTAGTAGCAACATCAGAGGGCTGCAATGCCAATGCAGTTTTTTCCTCAGGCTCAACCTCCACCACAAGCCCAAGCAGTGCAGTCTTATGGAAGTTCTCTCAACACAGGGCCTAGATAACCACAAGCACAACTAGGGCAGTCATATGGAATTTCTTTCAATCCAGGACCAAGAATGGTGCCAAATATAAACGTGGAGGCTCAACCAGTAAATGGAGTGTATCAAAGGAATGAGCCCAATGCTGCAGTACCCATGCCCTCACATATTTTTGGAGCTGGAACTGGTTCATATATAAGGCCTGCACCGCCACTTCATCAAATGCAAATCCCAGTAGTTGGGGGATTACGTGGAGAAATTTATAGAGGAATGAATGATGCCTCCAATCCATATGGTCATCCAACTATTTCCGCTTCCTATCAACCACCTCCCATGTATTCTAGCAGAGGATCGATCGCTAGAAATGAGGCTCCTGCAAGAATTATTCCTATTGGAGTATTGAATCCTTATAAGGGCCGATGGAAAATAAAGGCTAGAGTCACTTCTAAAGGAGAACTTCGTCACTATAACAATGCAAAAAGAGATGGAAAAGTCTTTACTTTTGATCTGCTAGACTATGATGATGGGGAAATATGAGTAACATGTTTTAATGTTGCTTCTGATCAGTTTTATGATCAGATATAAAGTGGGAAAGTTTATATAATCTCAAAGGTAAGTTTAAAACCCACACAAAAAATTTTCAATCATCTAAAGAATGACTGGGAAATTTTCTTGGAGTCTACTTCAACAATAGAACCATGTTTTGAGGATGACAACTCAATACCAAAGCAGCATTTCAATTTTATACCAATAAGTGAAGTTGAGAACATTGAGAACAATTCTATGGTAGATGTCATTGGTGTTGTAATCTTAATCAATCCATCGAGTATAATAATGAGAAAAAATGGCATGGAGACTCAGAAAAGGTCTCTTCAAATGAAGGACATGTCAGGTCGCAGTGTGGAGCTCGCTATGTGGGGTGCCTTCTGCAATAAGGCGGGTCAGCAGATTCAAGAGTTATGTGATTCTAGATCCTTCTCCATATTGGCTGTGAAAGCTAGATGGATTAGTGATTTTAGTGGGAAATCTATGGGTAAAATTTCCACAACCCAACTTGCTATAAACCTAGACCTTCCAGAGGCTCGTCGATTGAGAGACTGGTTTGAGAGAGAGGGGAAGAGCATTGCTTCTCAGTCTATTACTAGAGAATTGACATCCGGGGGAAGAATGGAAATGTGTAAGATGGTTTCTCAAATTAAGGATGAAGGACTTGGTAGATCTGAGAAGCGTGACTAGATTTTTGTAAAAGCGACCTTATCTTTTATAAAGACAGACAACTTTTGCTATACTACGTGCCCTTTGTTCATTGGAGAAAGGCAGTGCCACAAGAAAGTTAGCAATTATGGGGATGGAACCTGTTATTGTGAAAGATGTGATCAGAATGTTCCTAAGTGTGGCGCTACACTCCTAGGTTGGGCGCTATGCTTCTGGAAGTGTGGCCCTATGCATAGTGCTCACACTTGGGCAATAAATAGAAACAACAATCACATCATCTCTCGAGAAGGGCACAACTTCCTTAAGCAACTCTTCCTTGATTGCATCTCATGATTACCAATCTACTAATTTATTGGCGATGGTATAAGATAAGGCAGTATTCTGTGGGTTTAAGTGCAAGGGGGGGCCATGTTCTCAATCATATAGATCGTCTATGGGAGGCTGTGAAGGAAAAAGGGATTCTTACATCTCAATTTGTTGTGCATACTGGTTCTCAAAACATTTCCATGAAGCGCAATCCTGATAAACCATCTCTCATGATAAGCCAGAAAGCACTTGCTAGTACTCTTATCTCTGAATTGAGGAACTGCTATCCAAAGGATCATTTAGAGCTTTTAGAGGCCTACCCAGGTGACAAAAGCTTGTATATCTTTGACAGATTCACTTTGAGAAGCATTGTGCTTGGGCAGATTCCGATGCCCATACTGTGACATTTGGCAGAAGAAATGTGGAGCCTGTCCAATACAATCTGCTTGTTGGAGCTGATGGAGTCATATCTACTATTCGACAAAAATTCATCAAGCAGCAGGGTTTCAACTATCAACAAATCAACATGCCTTACACATTCAAAGTTCTTCATTTGTCAAAGCCTCCAGTTTTGACTCCAAATGTAGTACACACCTTCAGATGGTCAAAAAGTGAAGTGGAGGGACAAAGGGTTGGTTCAATTTTCTTAATTTATTGGGTTGCTCTAAGGCTTCATCTATTAGATATGGTTGTTTTCCTGCACCAGGTGATGAGATGTCTGTACTGATCGAGTGGACACCATCTTCAAACTCCAGATGATTTGTTAAAAAATAACTTCTCCAATAGAGCTTAAATAATTCATTGAGAAGTACAGGCCACCCTTTAAAGTTTCTTTGGAGGCAGCAAAAGCTTTCATTAAGTAGCGGCCAACAACTTCCATGAAGGAAACAGTTGAATAAATGAGGAGGAACATATTTTAGCCAATAAAATTTCTCTAACAATAGAAAAAAAAACAAATTGGAACCAATGAAAATCGTTGGAGGCAAATGATTTATTAAAACAAGGAGGAGCATTAGATTCATATGTTTCTATGTGTTAGAGACAGGCTCTGCCTCCTGCTGATCCATTTCCTATGAGGAATGGGTTGTTATCTAATATTGATTATCGTGGGATAGATCCAGGGCTTGAATATTTACACCATGAGGGAGCAGGAGAACGTTTTTAGACCAGAATTATCTTGATTATGTGCTAAGAGAAGCTGACCACACTGATGCTGCCCTTCGTAGAGCTGACTTCACATGTCCTCTTGGCATTCATGTTTTCTAGGAATAGATGACAAGTGTTTTAGCTATGAGATCAACAACATCGAGTTTTTAAAGGAGAGCTGGTAGTATTTGAAACACTCAATGAACAAATGGCAAATATTTTAGGAACCCAAGGCATCTACAGAGCGCGGGTGGAGGGTGATTTAATCATCCTAGATTATCCCTGATTTCCAACAATGTTCCAAAACAGAATTTGGAAATCCGACTTGTGGCAGCAAATTAATTGTTCCTTTTTTTATTTTTGAGATTTAATTAGTTATTTTGTTATAATTTAATTTAGGTAATTTGACCGGATAAAAACATATTTAGGTTTTTGTTTGTTTTTTATATTTTAAATATTTTTATTTCTATGTTTAGGAATCAATAATTAATATGTAATATTATGTATAGGATTATTTTTAAAAGATAGGGGTTCGATTTTTGCAGCAGGAAGAAGCATTTGGACTATCTAATGTTTTATTAAATATCATAATAAAGCAGTTTAAAGCAGTTTTTGCTCTTTAGGCCTGGGATTCATCACGGTGCTTAAATGTTCAGTATGCTTTTTCTCCTGTAATTCATTTACACATTATGTTTTTCTCCTTTGTTTCAACATTATCTAACTGATATGTTAGGAATTCATCCATAATGATGCTCCATTCATGATGATTTAGTTGTTAGTTGTAATGGTAGTTTTAGTAGAATTCATCTGTTGCTAGATGCTCTGTTGAGCAACCTCGTTATTCTCTTTCATCTAAAGTTGCTACTACAGATCCATCCTTTGTTTGATGCCTACAGGGCAATGGGCTTTCTCCCTTATACTTCTCACATTTACAATCTTCACTTGGCTGAACATGGCACTTAATTTGCCCCAGGTTTTCGAGCAGAAACTGACATTGATGCCATAATCCAAATCATCCTTTCTCTTGCTGTTTCAACCCAAAAAAGTCCAAAAAACCCTAGAGCTACTATACCTAGCCTAAAATCCACATTCATTTCAGTCATCTCAACTGATATTGACAAGGAGAGAGCCCTCTCCCGACCTAGTAGGGATAGCTACCAGGTTAATCGTGGTTTGTGGTTATCCTAAGATTGCCTCCCTTCAGCCTGAGGTCGATCTAGGCTCTAACACATCCATTGGTATTCCTATAGGAGATCTTAATTACATGCATTTCAACAATTGAAATTTCAACTCAATACTTATATGTACGGTTTTCCTTTGCTTCACAAGGCTTCCACATGTAAAAATTTAGCTCAACACTTGCATCAAACATGCCCATACAAACTCAAGATCCCAACTAACATGTAACATAAATATCCCACAACATATTCATTCAAGTATCCACTTTGTCACTCACTCTTTTAGGTTCAATAAATCCCCTTCTCTACTACACAGTCATTCAAGAAATCTACCTAACAAAGGATTTCTTGAACAGGAAGACCAAAGAGGCTCATAGTGTCCTATATCTAAGGTAAACTCTAGCTTTCTATACATAGTTTACATGTCATTACTCATGGTGATCAAGGCATGTCATAAAGACACAATGTCACTATAGTGTCCTTGTTCTCAAGCTATCTACTTGACAAACTTTATCTATCCCTCCTAAGTAGATTCATCATCTTACCTATGACAACATACAATTTTTCATGAGATATATCCTAAAAGTTTCAAACGAAAATTTTGTTTTCCAAACCTGTTTCATATAGAGTCAGATCTCACAAGCATGAAACTCTTTTCATAAGTTTGGATCCTTGTATATGATAACACGTTCATCCTTCATCAAGGGCTCGCATTTCATGCCATACCCAAACTTTTCTACTTGTAACCTGTATGGTTTCCATCATCATGTATTCTTAGCTGAAGTTTTCTCAATGATTCCACTAGCTCCTTCCTTGGCCTTCTTGACATGCATTATGTTTTCATTATCCTCAAGTTTCTTTGTATGATTGAAGGAACTTTGTTTCCCTAAAATGGCTCACATTTCATGCCATACTCAAATTTTTCTACTTGCAATTTGCATGGTTTCCATTATAATGTATTCTTAGCCGAAGGTTTCTCAATGATTCCACTCGCTCCTTCCTTGGACTTCTTGACATGCATTGTCTTGTAATTATCCTCAAGGTTCTTTTTATGATTGAAGGAACTTCATTTCCCTAAAACACACTTCAAATAAGTGGCATTTAATATCAAATTTCTAAGAAATTTAATCTACATCTTTTCCTATGCATTACTTTATCACAGATCATTTGTTAGTCAACCAATTAAAACATGTGATGAAAAATTATTAATTTGGTAGGCAATTCATTTTACTCATGCATTCGTTTTCAAAGGGATCAATAGTCAATAAATAATTCTTAGGCTTACATTGATTTATCTAATAGCCTAGTCAATTCCACCTTGACTAATTCTTAAATTTTTGAATCCGCCCTCTTATGCAACTATGTATTTACTTAGCAAGGGAACTTAGCAAGTTCATTCAAAATTTAGCCTATTGAGCATATGAAACAAAATTTAATTATATTTTCTTAAAGTATTCAATAGACTCAAAAACTCAAGTGCTTCTTAACAGTCTAGGGGAACCCTCCCCCTTACACACCTATGCATACATATATTACAAGATAACTCTTTCATGTCAATGTTATCCTATTAACTAACATAAGGTCTTGTAGCCCTACCATGGGATTTATTTTAACTACTAACCATATTAGAAGGATTCTCCATTGATTCCTTAATTTTCTTATCCTCACCACTAATGTGACATGATTTTTGCTTTTTAAATTTCTCAGTTACCTTTATATAGCTATTTACACTGGCTAAGCCCTTGCATGCTCACTTTCCTTTCATCTCCTCCACTATGGATTGGTGGTTTTATTATTGATTACATAAATATTTGGCATGAATTTGGCTACTCAATCAATAGTAGTAGCCTCCTAGACATTGAAAATGTTCCTATCATTGTGCCAATCAGTTTCTCCTTTCTGCACCCCCAACATTTCAATTCCCTTTTCTTTGACCCACTTCTTTCTATATTTTTGGGTGTTATTCCATATGTTTGAATTTAAAATGAGGTAGGAACCATCTTTCAATTATGCTTGCCCGTATTGTGGTATATGATCCATGATGTTGCAATAATGTTTCATTGACCTCATCTACTCCTTTTAAGCTTCGATGAGCCTCCCATGACTAGCCTTTCAACTCTCAAATTCAACCTTGATGATTCTCAAATTTTCTACCAAATTAGGAGGGGTCTCAACCACCTCAACCACATTTCCCTAATTGGACACATATTGTCTGTTGTGTGAAATCTTTCTCAAATTTTCTTGCACCATCCTATTGAAAATTCCTTCCTTTTCTACTCCTGTAAATATTTTCTTTTGCTGAAACAACACACCAATGTTAGTTTAAGCAAAGGAATGTGACGTTTTAGCATATTTAATTACTTTGGCCATATATGCATTGACCCATAAATGAAGTTCTACTATAGTTGCAATTTACACTCATTATTATGTTAGTATTCTCATTAGTAACAAACCCAAAACTAATATAAATCTTATGATAGTACAATAATAATCTCTTTTCACCAACCACATTTTTTAACTCCAAGCTACAATGCCTTACCATCCATGACATGTGTCCAACATTAACATATCCACTTGCATGCAGTTTCATCCACTGCACTTTTCCTCTTTTCATATACCTTATGGTTTTCCCATTTAAGCATCAATCATAAGAGTCCATACTTCATAAAACAACCTTCCTCGATGCACAACTTTTCCAAATGTGACTCTCTTTTCCTAGAGAGCCTTCTTAATTGAGAAAACAACATAATATTTTACCCAAGGTAAACTCCATATGTTACTATTACTTCCAAACATAAACAACAAGTCTCTATATTTCTTCAAACTCATTTATGTGATTTATATCTAGCTCTCAAGGCCTAGTGTTTGAACCACAACTCTAATACCACTTTGTAACATAACTAGTCCCCTCAAGGTCTATTTAAGGGAACATGGTGTCTAGACCCAACCTCTAAGGTTAGTTTATTGAGAGGGGTTTTTAATTATTCCTCTTACTTCAACCACCTTGAAAATCCTTTTTGAGATCATCATCTCCTTATGCTCATTGAGAGATTCCCAACAATGTATTTTTCTTCCAAATCTAAGCTCTGGAAAAAAATTTGTAGCCTTTCGAATATTTTCTCTTTCCAAACATTACATCATTACCCACACATTTTCATGTTGTAAACACATGGAAATCCTTTTACCACTATGTCCCCACTTATAATGCCATGTCAACTACACATCCTTGACATGTGACGATCATTTTCCATTTGTTAAAACCACGTAGGGACACATCGACTTGAGGCACACATCCATATATGAGTTTTCCATTAATATTGGTTACAATAATTTCTAGATCTTCAAACTTTTGGATGCATCTCGAAACTCCAAATATATGGATCTATTCAGCTTTGGGAATTTCCTTTTTCCTAGTAAAACCAACAAATTGTCCTTCTGGATATCAAGAATTATATGTCGTCAACATTGTCTCTACATCATCTACCATCAAGATTCCATGTCGGCATCGTTGTACACTCGATCACCCCATGCCACATAACAAAATTCAATCTAGGTTAAACCCCTACTCATTTGGATATCCAAATATTTAACCTTTTCAAATTCTTCTAAGTCTTAAAAACCGAAAAATCCCAATTTTGTAAAACTCTAAATATCTAGATTTTTAGATTCCACATGGCCATTTCCACCTAATCACTAAATTTTTCACCTACATGTTAACTCCTTTGTACTATCTCTCTATTTCATCTTGTCATATTAACATGCCATTTCAAAAACACACCAACATGCCACATCACCTAGAAACTCTCGTTTATGTCACGTCATCTTGCCAAATTAGCACTTGCATTCCTGTAGGTCTAGCAGTGCTCACATGGGCTTCACATGGCCTACTTCACTAGCATTTGGAATTAATTTTTTTTGTTAAGATCCATTAACAAAAAAAAAAAATGAATGAACAGATGTTTGAATCTCAACAGAATCCAAATCTCCAATCCTATCACATGATAAATCCTAAGTCTTCCATATTTATTCATTAATAGAGTATAGAATCAACCTTGTAAAATTTAGTTGGTGTTTCACCAGGTCATTGGTGCACTAGCCACTAGGCCATCGGGAAAACTTGAAAGAGTCTCCATAATTCTAAGTCAATCCGCTAGACAAACTTTAACTGACAGAAACAACAAGACTTTTTTAGTCAATATATTTTTAACCGAGCACTGGGTCACTAGGAACTTCTCCCAATATTGACATGTTGTAGACAATGCCATTTTCTATTCCCCAAACACTGATCCACTAGGCCACCAAGACAATTACAATGTTATCTTGGGTTCAAAGTCCTAGTGTAATGATTCACAAGGCTATTGTGTGACCAATGACTGAGAATCCAAAAAGGTCTTGATGACTTGAGGTTTGCCTGATGGTCCTTCACACTTAAGCCCTTTATAGCTAAGCTCGTATTCATAGACCCACCAACCCATGTGACAAGGTGTTGGGGCTAAAAGCCCCTAATCCCAAAATTTCCAAATTGAGCCCCAAATCTTTCTAAGGAAAAAATAATATAGAAAAGGGGGTTTCCTAGTTTATTCGAGAACTTAAAAAGGAATCACCTATGCATTAATATTCCCAGAAAAAATCTAGGACACAAAATTCATCACTAACCTTTAGAGGCTTTCAACCACTACCCTTAAATAGGAATCCTCACAAGAAACAAAACATGGTCAAAGACCAACTCCATAACTTGACCCCAAAATAGATGATATTTTCCTCACACCTTTGAGATGCAAACACCTACTTCTAACAACAAAGCTTACAAAGAGAATATCCAACATTTTTTCTTATCACTTGAGGAAATAGGGTCCTCAAAATGTCTTAGCAATAGATCTACAAACTATCCTTCAAAAGAATCGTAAACATGGCTTTAAACTTTGTTTCTAAGGTTTCCAATGAAGGGAACCTCCTAGTCTTCTCACTTCTACAAATGCATACAACATATATGTTCAACCCCACCACTATCCTAGTAATTGCCAGTCATACCAAAAGAAACATGAAGATCCTTAGGCTCAAATCAATTGGTTCATATAATTCACAAAACCATGCATTTCGTATTCATTATAGGTAACATATTTTAAAGATTACTTATACATACAACATTTTGTAATAAAGGAAGTAATACCTGTAACCAAGCATAATACACATTACTTTTGTTGAGAAATGGCAACAAGAAATTCTAGTTTAATTTGTCCCTGAAATAAACTGCGAATTAAATTCGAATTCTATTCTCATAGCAACTTAAAATAGTTAAATTAAGTTTATTAAACTTACTTAACTTAGGAAATTCAAGTTGAAAGTCTTTTGTAATTCATGTATATGTTCTCCCTACTTTGTAGGAGTCTAGTGTGAGTTAATTGTGAGTTGTAAAATAGAAGACTTAGTTTCACAAGTCAGTTCAATTAAATTAGTTATCAAACTGATTGAGAGAACTAATAGTGAGTTAACAATTAGTGGTGACACTAATGAACTCCACCAGTGCTACTCCAGTTAACTAAATATTTACTCATCAAAAACTCATGCATGTCAATTCTTAGAAAGACCTAGTTGAGACTAGAGTGCAAGGACAGTGTACTACTTGTTTTATATTTTCCTGAGTTGCACTGATAGTGCATGCAATTAGGAACTGATCCTTAAGGGATTGCGCGATTTTTAGAGGCTTTATTCCCCTTTAAATACAAGCTATCCTCCATAGGAATTACACATTGGAATAGAGACTTGGAGAGCTTGTGAATTGGCTAAGCTTTGGCATTGAGCTTGCTTATGAGTTGGAGATTGAATTTGCTAAATGTTGGGATTGTTCTAGAGAGAACAAGCATTGTAATTTCATCTTGATTTTTCAGATTAATACAAAACAGATAGTGGGGTTTTGAGTTGTGGCTTTCCCCAGATATTTATTGTGTTATGTGCCTTTGATTCTCTTCCTCTATTGACTATTGTTTTCTTGATGTTTATGGGCTTCCGCTGTAAAAAGTAGAAGTAGATTCTTGTCTCTTTCTTTAGAAAATTGCATTAGCTTGTGAATCTACAAGATTTTCTACATGGTAACGGAGCAAGATTTTTTTGGGCCAAGAGTTTGCAGAGAATATATAAAAATTTCTATGCAAAATTTTCAGAGAAAAAAAATAAATTTGTAGATCTGGATTCCTTGGGAAAATATACCCAAATTAAAAAAAAAAAATCGGTGAATCGAAGTTCGGATGAGGGAGATATCGTTGATTTAAAATCAACTCTCTGGAGGAGATTTCGAAGTTTTGAGTTTCTAGGTTACAGGTGAAAGTCGATCTTGCAATACATACTTCAGGATCAGCAGATTGAATTCCATGGGTTGAGGCTTGAGTATGCCTTGGAAGGCAGCTCGAATTTCATAGCCTAGAGGGACATGATGGAGGCTGTGCTAGAGGATAATGTCTTGAAGGAATTTGTTGAACAAACAATTCCTAACCAACAACCACTGATGCACATAACTTGGCCAAGTGGAAAAAGTGTGTGGCGAAGGCAAGGCAGATAATCCTTGAGGGAGTTCAAGATCATATTGTCTCGAGTCTCCATGGAAAGGAAACTCCACATGCTATTTGGAAAACATTGACAAACTTGTATCAGAATAAAAGTGATCAAAGGAAGTTGGCACTAAAGGATAAATTTCGTAAAATTAGGATGGAGAAAGGCGAGAAGATTCCAAAGTACTTAACCAAGTTCACTCAATGTCGGGATGAACTTGGAAGTGTTGGAATCACGGTTGCCGAGGAGGATATGGTAAGCCTTGCTCTTCTTGGACTCCCAAAGAGTTGGCATAGTTATCAGGACTCTGTCAATGGTCGGGAGAAGCTACCAGATTGGGAACAATTATGGTTGGATTTGATGCAGGATGAAATCAGGGGGAACACCAGGGATGACTCTTCATCAAAGACTGAAGGGGAAAGGTAAAATTTCTTGTTCCAAATCAAATTCTTACCATGGAGGTAAGAAGAAGGACATGACAAAAGTTAAATGCTTTCATTGTCACAAAGTGGGTCACTTTGATACAAATTGTCCATTGAAGAAGTCTAAGGAGAAGTCCTTAGGAGGAGTAGAGGGTGAGGCTTTAGCCTCCCAATTTGAACTGGACTTTTCCCTCAATGGTGTCTTCAATGATGGGAAGTGTATGGTACTTAGACAGTGGAGCTTCTTTCCACATGACTGGCGACAAATAGTTATTCAATGAACTGGAGGAGAAAGATCTCAAGATGCATATCGAGATGGGTGATGACGGTAAGTATAGTGTTACTGGTGTGGGAAATATTACTTTTCAAAGGGAGCATGCAGCTCCACTCACCTTGAAGAATGTTATGCATGTACCCAGACTAATGAAGAACTTGGTATTTGTTGCCATGCTTGAGGATAGAGGCTATGATGTGATCTTTTCGAAAGGAAATGTGTTCCTTCGACACATAGCCATGGGTCAAGTAAAGAAGATAGGGATTCGAGTTCAGAATCTCTATAAGATAGAGGTAGAGGATTGTGTTGATTTGAGTTCAAAAGCGGAAAAGATGTTGAGTCGAGATGTCAGCGAGTTGTGGCATAGGTGATTGGGCCACTTGCATCATGGGGCTTTGAAGATATTGCATCGGATCTCTACCGGTCTTCCCCAAGGTATGCTTGAGCAAGTTGATACATGCAAGGGTTGTAATTTGGGAAAATAAACCAAGTCTTCCTTTGGATACAGAGACAGTCGAGCATAATCTATTCTAGAGAGAGTCCATTCAGATGTGTGACAACCATTCTCGACAACATCCACGACCAAACAAAGGTATTATGTTATATTTGTTGATGACTATTCTCGTAAATGTTGGGTATTTTTTATCCAGAAAAAGGATCAAACTTTCACAAAGTTTTGTGAGTTCGAAGCATTGGTAGAGAAAGAGTTTTGCAAGAAGGTTAAAGCTCTATGGAGTGATAACAGTGGTGAGTATGTCTCCAATGAGTTTAAGAACTTCTGTGCAGCGAAAGGAATTAAACGAGAGTTGATGGAACCTCATAACCCTAAATAGAATGGGATTTCCGAGAGGAAGAACAAGAGCATAGTAGGGGAAACAAGGGTAATGTTGCATGATCAGGGCCTAGCACTACAATTGTTGGCTGAGGCATGCAACACAATGGTTTATGTTCAGAACCATAGCCCACAACGGATACTTGAGATGAAGACACCAGAGGAGGCTTTGATCCAAGTGGATATTGGTGGCCACCCTCCAATTCCAATTGGACCCCCACCATTGCTTCTTTCAGTTTTTCAGTTTCTTTAATTGTAGCACAATTTACTATCTTTAGCGGTTTTTTAGGTCCTAAAGTTCTGGAGCCGTTTTGAGGCCCTAAACAACGTTTTTTTGGAAATCTACCGCCAACGATTTTTTGTTCAAAATTGTCTTTTTCATCGTAGTCCTCGGAGAGATCCTTCCAACGGGTTATCATGCGCATCAAACAGAGATAATACGACCAAGTCGAGACCACGGGAAGTTTTCTGTCCAGCTCACCCTGACGGGGCTCATAAACTCTTGGTGTTACATTTCCTCGGGTTAGGGTTTTGGTTATTTAGGGTTTTCTCTTATTGTTCAATAGTAGAAAGTCCCTTGAGCCTCATTGTAAGGCAGTTCAGAGGCATGTAGCCACCACATCTCTTCTCAAAGATAAGCTACCATCGCCCAAGCTAGTTTATTTCCATTTCCTTTTGTAAGCATATTTCAGTATTCTCCATTAATGAAATGAAGTATTATTTTTGTTGTATCTCTATATTTTTGTTTATTTCTGTAATTTATTGTATTCCTGTTTAAATATGGATCAGGGTTATTCCAGTAAGAGGCCATATGTTGGTCACTTCAGGATTTTTGGGTCATCGTTTTATTACCATGTGACCAAATATGCACGGAAGAAGCTTAAGCCAACAACAGAGCTGGGGATCTTTGTGGGGTACACTAATACACCCAATAACTATCAGGTGTACATGAAAACCAGTCAGATGACAATGGTTCACAGGGATATCAAGTTCGATGAGGAGAAGGCCATGCAAGTATCCCTTGAGAGGGATCTTGACCTACATGCAAATGAGGAGCTTTTAGCTCCTAAGTTTGAGGGGCCTCAGATTGATGTGGAGTAGCCACATGTAGAGGTTCAGAAAGTGGAGACATCCACTTAGGAAGAGTCTTCTAGAGAGGGAAGAAAGCACACTAGAGAGGCTAGCATATTTGTTGTATGATGCATAGGAGAATGTGGGAGCACCCTCTTCTCAACACAGATAGAGGAGGTCACTGGAGAGGTACACTAGATACATGGCACTTATGGGTGCATGTGTTGTGACAGAGCCATCTTCCTTTCAGGAAGCAGTGCAGCAGTCGGTTTGGGTTGATGCGATGGTGGAGTATGACTCCATAGTTCGAAATAGTGTTTGGGATGTGGTCCCGAGACTGGAGGACAAGTTAGTTGTGAGCTCCCGTTGGCTTTACAAGGTAAAGCAAGTTGTAGATGGTAGTGTGGAGAAGCATAAGGCCATATTTGTGGCCCGTGGATTTTCACAAGTAGAGGGGATTGACTATGATGAGACCTTTTCTCCTATTGCAAGGTACTCATCAATCAGATCTATTTTGGCACTATCAGCACAGATGGGTTGGAAGATCCATCAGATGGATATGAATATTTCCTTCCTCAATGGAATGATTGAGGAAGAGGCGTACATAGAGCAGCCTAAAGGTTTTGAAACCTTGGACCATGAGTCGCATGTGTGTTGACTCAAGAGAGCATTGAATAGGCTGAAGCAAGCACCCCTGCTTATTACATCATGATAGATATCTACGTCACTAGGTTTGGCTTCACGAAGAGTAAAGAGGATGCGAACCTATATCACATAGTGGTGGAAGGTAAGTTGTTAATCATTGTACTTTATGTAGATGATCTCATACTGATAATTGATGAGAAGCTCATCAAATCTTGCAAGGAGGACCTTCCAAGAGAGTTTGAGATGAAGGACATGGGGCTCATGCATTACTTTCTTGGCATGGAGGTATGGCATGGAGATGGGGAGTTGTTTGTATCTCCGGGAAAGTATGCCAACGTGATACTTAGGAGATTCCACATGGAGATCAATAAACACATGGAGACTCCTCTAGCTAGTAACTGGAGGAAGGAGAATGCTACTTCAGGGGAAGTAGTGGAAGCTACTGTTTACGTGCAGCTTGTGGGTTCACTCATGCACATGGTGAACACACGACTGAATATGTGCTATGCAGTTAACCATCTTAGTCAAGCGATGGTTAGGCCTACCAAGCTATATTGGAAGGCGGAAAATCATGTATTGAGATACCTCAGAGGCACTACTCAGTTTAGGTTATGGTACAGACATACAGAGGGAGTGAAGCTTCAAGGATTCACTGATGCATATTGGGCAGGTATCCCATCTGGCAGGAAGAGCACATTAGGAGGGATCTTCAGTATTGGGTCAACGATAGTTTCTTGGTATAGCAGGAAACAAAGATCAATTGCACTCAGTTCGGCGGAGGCAGAGTACATGGCTGCAATGTGAGGCTATATGTATGAGGAAGATCCTAGTTGGTTTGTTTGGTCAATAGATGGATCCGACAATGATTTATTTTGATAATCAGGGTTGTATCAAACTCTTTGAAAATCTAGTCTTTCATGATCTGTCCAAGCATATTGATATCTGGTATCATCATCTCAGAGATTGTGTATTGAGGTGGATCATGTTGTTAGATTACATTCCCACAGAGGAGCAAGATGCTGACATCTTGACAAAGGCATTGTCAAGATGTAAATTCGAGTTTCACAGAGATAGGATCAGGGTAGTTGATAATCCCTTTCTTGTTGAGAGGGAGTGTTGAGAAATGGCAACAAGAAATTCCAGTTTAATTTGTCCTTGAATTAAACTATGAATTAAATTCGAATTCTATTCTCATAGCAACTTAAAATAGTTAAATTAAGTTTATTAAACTTACTAAGCTTAGGTAATTCGAGTTGGAAGTCTTTTCGAAGTCATGTATATGATCTCCCTATTTTGTAGGAGTCTAGTGTTAGTTAATTGTGAGTTGTAAAATAGAAGACTCAATTTCATGAGCCAGTTAAGTTAAATTAGTTCTCAAACTAATTGAGAGAAATAATAGTGAGTTAATAGTCAGTGGTGACACTAATGAACTCCACCAGTGCTACTCTAGTTAACTGAATATTTACTCATTAGAAACTCATGCATGTCGATTCTGAGAAAGACCCAGTTGAGACTAGAGTGCAGGGACAATGTACTATTTGTTTTAGATTTTTCTGAGTTGCACTGATAGTGCATGCAATCAAGAACTGATCCTTAAGGGATTGCACAATTTTTAGAGGCTTTATTTCCCTTTAAATACAAGCTATCCTCCATAGGAATTACACATTGGAATAGAGACTCGGAGAGCTTGTGAATTAGCTAAGCTTTGGCCTTGAGCTTCCTTATGAGTTGGAGATTGAATTTTCTGAGTGTTGGGATTGTTCTAGAGAGACAAAGCATTGTAATTTCATCTTGAATTTTCAGATTAATACAAAATAGATAGTGGGGTTTTGAGTTGTGGCTTTCCCCAGATATTTTTTGTGTTATGTGCCTTTTATTCTCTTCCTCTATTGTTTATTGTTTGCTCGATGTTTATGGGCTTCTGCTGTAAAAAGTAGAAGTAGATTCTTGTCTCTTGCTTTAGCAAATTGCATTAGCTTGTGAATCTACAATATTTTCTACAACTTTAGTTCATCATTCCATCATATTTTATAAACCAACACAACATGAAGTATGGAATAAAACTAATATCATTTCATCAGAAGATAATAATTACACTTATCTTAGTCACTTAAGCTCACTAGAAACTGAAGAAGGGATATCCACTCTCCACCCAATGTAACAAGAAGAAGACACTGGTTTCTTCTACATCAACTTATGGTAAACTTTGAATCAACATTAGGGAGCACTCAATTTTGTAGAACACTCCAACTTCTAGCCAGATTTAGAATTGTTCCAAGCACTTGTTCGAGATTTAGTTCTAGAGATGGTGGTCAACCTCAAACCACCACTAGTAGAGACCTCAAGTTACTCTACCTTATTTGGTTTGTGGTCTTCCTTAAACCACCATTTCAAAGAGCACATCTAGCCATTGTCTACAATACATTTTTATATTTCACTTCTCTTCCTGGACTCACACCACCCCTTCATATTAATAGGGGGGATATTGGACACCTAATCCATAAGGGTTGGTGTGGAGGAATTCCAACACAGTGTATACATATGGTTGGGTGGAATGTTCTCATTCATTGCTAGTATTCTATGTTGCTTGAATCAAACTATTGACTTATTCGTCAGTATTCTGCTTGCACGTCCAGTGCAACCTGCATCTTTTTTCTTTTAAATAAAATTGGGCTAGTGTTCCTTCAACCTTTGTTGGGTAGACAACCCCACATTATTTTCCCTATGCATGCATTGAATTCTAGCAAGACCAGAGCCATGCTTGGCCCTAGGTCAATTGTGTGTCAATTAAACGATAAGAAGGTATTTGTATCATGTTGTAGCTCGAAGCCCTTAGTTGGAGTAGTGGCCATGATTTTTGATAGTGTATAGAGTTTACAAAGGTTCACCAAATGATGTAAATGGGTACATGTGATGGAAATATTTCAAATTCAATAACAATGATTAGAAGTTGAAAAATTGACCACAATATGCACTGTGCTGCAGAAAATTTGTGAGTTTTGGTACAATTTTCCTGTGTTTAGATTCAATCTATTTTATTGAAGTAACCTATATTAGTCCTTGAAAATATCATTTTTGAGTACTATTGAGATTGTGACATTAGATATAATTTGAAGTTAATATTGTTTGTGGTTTCTACCAGAATTCTCCATTGAAAGAGATAACTTTGAGCCATTTGTTTGCAATCCCTTTTCCAAGTTAGTATCTATCTTTTTTGATATGGGTCTTCCATAATTTGAGTAGAAGGGTTTTTTCCATTAGGTATTCCATGGTTAGAATTTGAGTCAAAACCTAGTTTGCCAGTAAAAAGGCTTCAAAGTTGGAAAAAGATTTTCCTGAAGCCACTTGTATTTTTTCTAGAGTTGATTTCATTGTAAACCGATGCATTTTCGGTTGAAGATGACACCCTTTGAAATTTGATTCCAAGTGTTTTCTATGCTTTGAGAAAATTTCATGACTTGATGGAGTATCAATGTTACTAAATACTCTGATACTATCTACTTTTGATGACATAGTAAAAATCAGCAAAACCACTCTTGTTGATATTAAAATTTATCTACATCATGCATAGGAGACAATTGAGTTTCTCCGACTTGATTCACATATACAACAAGATGAGCTACAACTGAAGAATCATCATTATGAACTAGTTCTTGTTCAGAACAATTCTTTGATAGAGTTTGAAACAAACTCCCATCATTAGCTAGAAATTGATCAAATCAATGAAGTTGAGAATGATTCCCATCAAGTGCCCATTTCAAGAGTGAATTTTCATGAATATGTGGAGGTTTAGGTTGCACTTCCAAAACTCATCATCATACCTTGGGAAGAAACTATCAACAACTAGAACAAAACCAGTATTGGATATGACAAGGATATGTCCTCTTACATTCTTGACTATTTTCAACAAATCTAGTTTCATAATGTTAGGTTTCTTTAGGATGTTTCATATTCGCCTGTTCCACATCATTCTCATGTTCCATAACCATGTTACATTTGTAAATGCAAACATTGTGATAAGTTTGGTCATGTGAAAGGTCAATGTTTTGATCTTCACCCTTGTGAGTATTGTGGTAGGCACACTTATCACTCAAACAAATGTTCCAAAAGTAAGACTCCTACAAGAACAAATATTTACCTTGGATGGATCACTTCTTGAAGATGGTCTTCAACAATGAAGAAGATATATTGGTCATACCTCAGAGTTCATTCTTGGGTATTGATACATCTTACAGTAGAGATATCTTAATCTTATCACCTTGTATCTAACATTGGGGAATTTATGATCAACTACTTGTTTCAAAGATTTATCAAGCGAGCCTAAGCCATAGCCAACCACTAGAGCCTAGAGCCAGAGTCATCCATAGCCAAATTCAGAGTTGTAGCCACAGAATGATTCACGCTCCATGAGAATTTTTTGTTTGTTGTGTCCTACCTTAAGCCACCACCAATAGAGACATCAAGTTCTTCTACAGTCTCATTTGGTTTTTGGTCTTCCTTAAACAACCATTTCAAAGAGCACATCCAACCATTGGCTTCCATGCATTTTATTTTTATTTCAGCGCTCTTCTTAGACTCACATACACCTGTTTGGATTAAGGAGAGGAATGTTGGACACCTAATCTGTAAGGGTTGGCATGGTGCAATTCAGATAGTTATTGGAAGTCCAAGAGACCTCTTGGAATATGAATCTAATGGTCATGAACATTGTATTTATATTTATATTACCTTAATGAAAATGTAATTCATGATTGTTGATACAATTGATCTTGTAAAAAAGATGGTTGGTAGTGGTGGGCTTGCCAGAGTTGACATGTACTATGACCACAATGTTTATGTGGGTATTTTATTTACCCATGTTTAAAAAAAAAATCCTAGAATTAAAAATGCAAAGAATGTAAGACAAAAAGATACTTTCTTCGAATATTTATAAAGAAAACTTGAGCCACAACCTAAACCATACCCTAGAGCTAGAGTCAACCATAGACAGATTTAGAGTTGTAACCAGAGACAGATCCATGCTCCATGAGCATATTTTTGGTTAGTGACCTTCCTTAAACCACCACAAGAATAAGTAATTGCTTTATTCTACATCAACTTATGGTATACTTTTAACCAACATTAGGGAGAACTCCATTTTGTATAAGACTCCAACTTCTAGCCAGATTCAAAATTGTTCCAAGAACTTCTTTGATATTTAGTTCCAGAGATGGTGGTCAGCCTCAAACCACCACTAGTAGAGACCTCAGATTACTCTACCTTATTTGGTTTTTGCTCTTTCTTAAACCACCATTTTAGAGAGCACATCTAGCCATTGTCTACAATACATTTGTACATTTCATTTCTCTTCTTGGGCTCACATCCACCCCTTCAGATTAATAGGGGGAATATTGGACACCTAATCCATAAGGGTTGGTGTGGAGGAATTCCAACACTATGTATACATATGGTTGGGTGGAATTTTTCTCATTCATTGCTAGTATTCTATGCTACTGGAATCAAACTAGTTACTTTTTCATCGGTATTCTACTTGCACATCTAGTACAACCTACATCCTTTTTCTTTTAAAGAAAATTGGGCTAGTATTCCTACAACCTTTGTTAGGTATACAACCCCACATTCGTTTCCCTATGCATGCATTGAATTCTAGCAGGACCCGAGCCATGCTTGGCCCTAGGTCAATTGGGTGTCAATTAAAGGATAAGAAGGTATTTGTATCATGTTGTAGCTCGAAACCCTTAGTTGGAGCAGTGGCCATGATTTTTGATAATGTATAGAGTTTACAAAGGTTCTCCAAATGATGTAAATGGATACATGTGATGGAACTCTTTCAAATTCAATAACAATGATTAAAAGTTGAAAAATTGACCACAATATGCATTGTGGTGTAGAAAATTTGCGAGTTTTGGTACAATTTTCTTGCATTCAGATTCAATCTATTTTATTGAAGTAACCTACATTAGTCCTTGAAAATATCATTTTGAGTACTATTGAGATTGTGGCATTAGATATAATTTGAAGGTAATATTGTTTGTGGTTTCTACTAGAATTCTCCATTGAAAGAGAGAGAATTTTGAGCCATTTCTTTGCAATCACTTTGCCAAGTTAGTATCTATCTTTTTTGAGTTGTGTCTTTCATAATTTGACTAGAAGGGTTTTTCCATTAGGTATTCCATAGTTGGAAGTTGAGTCAAAACCTAGTTTGTCAGTAAAAAGGCTTCAAAGTTGAAAAAAGAATTTCCTAAAGCCACTTGTATTTTTTCTAAAGTAAGTTAATTTGCGTTGTAAACCGATGCATTTTATGTTGAATTTGACACCCTTTCAAAGTTTATTCCAAGTGTTTTCTATGCTTTGAGAAAATTTCCTGACTTGATGGAGTATCAAAGTTACTAAATACTCTAATACTATATACTTTTTATGACATAGTAAAATTCAACAAAAACTCTCTCATTGATATTAAAATTTATCTACGTCATGCGTAGGATACAATTGAGTTTCTCCAACTCGAGTCACACATACAAAAAGATGAGCCACAATAGAAGAATCATCATTATGAAGTAGTTCTTGTTCGAAATAATTATTTGATTGAGTTTGAAACAAAATCCCATTAGTAGCTAGAAATTGATCAAATCAATGAAGTTGAGAATGATTCCCATCAAGTGCCCATTTCATGAGAGAATTTCCATGAATATGTAGAGGTTTAGGTTGCACTTCCCATGCCCATCATTAGACCTTGGGAAGAAATTATCAACAACTAGAACAAAACAGTTCTTGGGTATGACAAGGATGTGTCCTCTTACATTCCAACTATTCCAAGCCAATCTAGTTTCATATTGCTATGTTTCTTTAGGATGGCTCATCTTCACTTGTTCCAGATCATGCTCCTCTTCCATAACTATTGGGTTGTGTTATATTCTTTCCACGACTAGCCCATGTAGTTAACTGGGGGGTTAGAAGGGGGGCGGAGCCCCCCCTTCGTTGTGCCGATTGCATAGTGGGGGGAGTCACAGGGGGTTTGAGGGGTGCAGGTAACACCACTCTATGGGGTCTGGGGCAGCACCCCGGGAAATTTTGGTTTTGGACCCTATATTAGGTTGGGCAGACCTACCTATGGTTTTGTGCATGTTTTTCGCACATGGTTTTGGACGCGATGGTTTTCGGTCCATGGTTTTGGATGTGATGGTTTTTGGTCCATGGTATTGAATGCTTCGACATGTATAAATATGTATTGTAACATTGAAAGGAACATAATGAAAAATCAAGCTGGTAGTCCCGGATTTGGGATCCAGGGGAAAATCTCTGTGTATATGTTTTTTATGTGTTCTACTCTCGCATTGTTTATTTTCTATGTTTCAAAATTTGTATGCAGGTAATTTCTGTACGGGGTTAAAACCTACATTTGGTATTAGAGTTGTTTTGGCTTCAAGGGGATGCCTTTGTTGCTGAGGGGTTTTGCTCGAGCCTGTGGTAGACCCCGTTCAGTGGGATATCTGCGGGATCGATTCTGGTGGTGAAAGAAGATGGCGAGCAATGGAAAGATAGAGATCGAGAAATTTAATGGTCAGAGTTTTGAGTTGTGGAAACTCAAGATGGAGGATCTGTTGGTGGATAAATATCAGTGGATTGCGGTAGATCTAGGTAATAAACCAATGGGAGTGTCTGATGAAGAATGGAAGAAGTTGGATCAGAAGGCAAAGAGCACAATAAGATTGTGTGTCTCAGATTCAATATTGCTGAATGTATCAGGGGAAGCTATGGCAAAGGCTTTGTGGGATGAGTTAGGTACTTTGTACCAATCTAAGTCTCCAGTGAATAAACTGTTCCTATGGAAAAAGCTATATAACCTGAGGATGAAAGATGGAGACTCGGTGACAGAGCATCTAAATGCGTTTAATACTATGGTAAGTCAGTTATCGTATGTTGATATCAAAATTTTAGATGAAGATAAGTGCATTAGTTTGTTGTGTTTTCTACCAAATTCGTTGGATAGTCTGGTTATTGTAATAGGTAGCAATGCCACTGCCTTGCAGTTTGATGAAATAGTCTCATCCTTGCTGACGGAGGAGATGAGACGGAAAAATGTGGAGAGCCAGAATGGTGATGCCTTGTCTGTACGAGGATGGTCCTAGAACAGAAATAAAAATAAGTCATCGAGTGGGAGGTCTAAACCTAGAGGGAGATCTAAATCTCCAGGAAAACCTGTAAAGGTGGTGTGTTGGAAATGCGGAAAGGAAGGGCACTACAAAAGGGATTGTAAATCTAAAGCTCCTGATAAAGGAAAGGGATCTGATGATGCTCCTTCTGCAGACGCAAAAACCACCTCAAATGAAGGTGGGGATGTGTACTTGGCTTCTTCAAGTACACATGTAGATCATGAGGCATGGTTGATTGACTCAGGTGTATCCTTTCACTTCACTCCCCATAGAGAGTGTTTCTGCGAGTATGAGAAATATGATGGTGGTGATGTCTTCTTGGGGGATGACAGGAAGGCTAGAATCATTGGTCGTGGAAAAGTAAAGTTGAAGTTGTAAGGTGGAAGGGTTAGAACACTTTCAGGTATTTTGCATATTCCTACATTGGCCAGAAATCTAATTTTCGTAAGAAAGCTGGATGATGCAGGTGTAAAAATAGTGTTCGAGAAGGATACATGCAAGATGGTTTGGGGAGCGTTGGTATTGATGCGGGGAGTTCGGATTGGAACTCTATACAAGCTGCAAAGTAGCATTGTTGTTGATGGGTGCAACGGCTCTGTGGTTCTTGAAAGTGGAGCAAAAAATCTAGTGGTCTCTAGAGAGAAGACCATGTTGTCGCATCAAAGGCTTGGACATATTGGAGAGAAGGGCCTTTGAATACTTCATGGTAAAGGTATGGTAGAAGGTATGAGTAATAGCTCTTTGGATTTTGATTTCTGTCAAAATTGTGTATATGGGAAACAAAATTGGGTGAGTTTCCCCTCTAGTGGTAAGAGGGCGAAACAGATATTAGAGCTTGTGCACAGTGATGTGTTTGGACCTATGAAGGTTCCATCACTGGGTAAGTCTGTGTACTATGTATCATTTATAGATGACTTCTCAAGGAATACATGGATATATTTCCTTAAGAAGAAATCTGAAGTCTTTGACAGGTTTAAAGAATTTAAGGCTCTGGTGGAAAACTAGACAGAGAAGAAGATAAAGGTGCTGAGGACAGATAACGATGGAGAGTTTTGCAGTAAGGAATTTGAATGATTTTGTAAGAAGTGTGGTATAGCACGGCAGAAGACTACTCCATATACACCTCAGCAAAATGGAGTTTCAGAAAGAATGAACAAGACATTGATGGAAAGGACAAGAAGCATGCTCAGTGGTGCCAGGTTAGGACAGGAATTCTGGGCAGAGGCGGTGGAGACAACATGTTACCTGGTCAATAGATCACCTTCATCAACGTTGGAGGATAAGACTCCAAAAGAGGTATGGACTGGTAAGAAACCCTCTCTTTCACATCTGAGGGTATTTGGATGTGATGCATATGTACATGTTCCAAAGGAGAAACGAACCAAGTTGGATAGTAAATCTGAAAAGTGCATCTTTATTGGGTATAAGGATGGTTTAAAAGGTTATAAGCTTTGTAACCCAATAACAAGGAAGGCTGTGTACAGCCAAGATGTGGTGTTCAGAGAGGTGAAATATGTTATTAAACATGAAGTCCAACCAAAGGAACCTGAGAAGATAGAGTTTGAGCTAAAGGAGGAAGAATCAGACTCTACAGCAGAGACAGAATCAGAAGATGAAGAGCCACAAACTCCGAGTGTGAGAAGATCAGTTCGAGAAAGAAAGCAGCCAGAAAGGTATAGTCCATCTGCTTTCTGTTCAAATTTTGCTTTATCTATTATTGATGATGATCCTAGAACTGTGAAGGAAACAGTAGATTTAGAGGATGAAAAACTCTAGAAAGAGGCCATGGTTGATGAAATGGCATCTTTGCACAAAAATGAGGCTTTGGATCTGGTGGAGTTGTTGGTCAGAAGGAAACCCATTGGCAGCAAATGGGTGTTCAAGAAGAAGACAAGTGCAGAAGGAAAGGTGGAGAAATACAAAGCTCAGTTGGTAGCAAAAGGTTATTCCCAGGTGTCGGGAATTGATTTTGGTGATATTTTTTCTCCTGTTGTGAAGGTAACTTCTATTAGATTACTTTTATCTGTTTTTGTTTCTTTTGATTTTGAGGTAGAACAGATGGATGTGAAGACAACATTTCTTCACGGGGATCTGGAAGAGGAGATCTACATGAAGCAACCTGAAGGCTTTGCGGTGAAGGGTAAGAAACAACTGGTATGTAAGTTAAACAAGTCTCTATATGGGTTAAAACAGTCACCAAGGATGTGGTATCGGAAATTTGATACATTTATACGGGGACTTGGCTTCACCAGAAGAAAAGCATATCACTATGTGTATTTTAAATTAATTGGTGACCGTGTTATTTATATGGTCTTGTATGTGGATGATATGTTGCTGGTTGGAAATGAAAAAGAAATTATCCAGGATTTGAAGACCCATTTGTCCTCCAAATTAGACATGAAATATCTTGGTGCTACAAACAATATTTTGGGCATGGAAATTAAAAGAGATCAGACAAAGAGGAAGCTTTGGTTAAACCAGAGGAAGTATGTCGAGACAATATTGCAGAGGTTTAATATGCAGGATAGTAAACCGATGAAGGTTCCTATTCCTGTAGGTGTAAAGTTATCTACTGAACAGTGTCCCAAGACACAAGAAGAGGAAGAGGACATGTCCCGTGTTCCATATGCAAGTGCAGTCGGTAGCCTGATGTATGCGATGGTCTGTACTAGACCAAAAATTGCACATGCAGTGGGAGTATTAAACAGGTTTATGTCAAAACCAGGGAAAGAGCACTGGACAGTAGTGAAGCGGGTTTTCAGGTATTTGCATGGCACTAGTGATTATGGTTTGTGCTACCAAGGAAGACCAAGATTGGACAGAGTGTTGGATATTCGTGGCTTTGTTGATGCAGACTGGGTTGAAGATCTAGATCAGAGAAGATCTACAAGTGGGTATGTGTTTAACCTATTTGGAGGTGCAGTCAGTTGGATGAGTAAGAAACAATCTGTAGTGGCATTATCAACTACAGAGGAAGAATACATGGTAGCCACTCATGCAAGCAAGGAAGCAGTTTGGTTGTAGATATTGTGTTCAACTATGGGGTTAGTACAAGGAGCTTTAAGGGTAGACTGTGACAGCCAAAGTTCAATATTCTTGGAAAAGAACCCTGCATATCATTCAAAGACAAAGCACGTTGATGTTCAGTATCACTTTGTGAGGGATATGATAGAAGACAAAAAGGTGTTGCTGGTAAAGGTGGACACTTTGAAGAATATTGCAGATGCATTGACAAAATCTGTTAGCTCTGAGAAGTTCTCTTGGTGTAGAGAAACAATGGGAATTGCAGGATTGGATAAATGACTAAGCTCTCTTGTGGCCCCCTGTGGAAAGAAAACAACAAGTGGGAGAATGTTGGGTTGTGTTATATTCTTTCCACAACTAGCCCACGTAGTTAACCGGTGTGTTAGAAGGGGAGTGGAGCCCCCCCTTCATTGCGCTGATTGCGTAGCGGGGGGAGTCACAGGGGGTTTGAGGGGTGCAGTTAACCCCACTCTATGGGGTCCAAGGTAGCACCTCGGAAAAATTAGGTTTTGGACCCTATATTAGGCTGGGAGGACCTACCTATGGTTTTGTGCATATTTTTCGCACATGGTTTTGGACGCGATGGTTTTCTGTCCATGGTATTGGATGCTTTGGCATGTATAAATATGTATTGTAATATTGAAAGGAACATAATGAAAAATAAAGCTGGTAGTCCCGGTTTTGGGATCCAGGGGAAAATCTCTATGTATATGTGTTTTATGTGTTATGCTCTCGCATTGTTTATTTTCTGTGTTTTAGAATTCGTATGCAGGTAATTCCTGTACGGGGTTAAAACCTACAATAACCATGTTACATTTGCAAATGCGAACATTATGATCAAGCTGGCCATGTTAAAGGTCAATGTTTTGATCTTCACCCTTGTGAGCATTGTGGTAGGGACACTCATCACTCAAACAGATGTTCCAAAATTAAAAATCCTACAAAAAAAAATATTTATCTTGGATGGATCACTTCTTTAAAATGGTCTTCAACAATGAAGAAGATATATTGGTCATACCTCAAAGTTCATTCTCGAGGAGTGATAAATCTTACAGTAGAGATATCTTAATATTCTCACATTGTATCTAATGGGGGGATTTATGATCAACTACTTGCTTGAAATATTGATCAAGTGAGCCTAAGACATATTCAACTGCTAGATCCTAGATCCAAAGTCATCCATATCCAGATTCAGAGTTGTAGCCAAAAAAATATTCATGCTCCATGGACATTTTTTTTGGTTGGTGTCCTACCTTAAACCACCACCAATAGAGACCTCAATTTCTTCTACCCCATTTGGTTTTTGGTCTTCCTTAAACCACCATTTTAAAGAGCACATCCAACCATTGGCTTCCATGAATTTTTGTATTTCAACTCTCTTATTGGACTCACATACAACTATTTGGATTAAGGAGAGGAATGTTGGACACCTAATCTGTAAGGGTTGGTGTGGTGGAATTCAAATAGTTATTGGAAGTCCAAGAGACTTCGTGGAATATGAATCTAATGGTCATGAACATTGTGTTAGTTCCAATCTTCGTAGCCTGTCACCAGGGATCAAAATGGGCTCTTACTATGTCTGGTTTTCATAGATGTTTTGTACATGATCTTCAGTGCAAATCATATCCTAGGTATTTCCATCAGAAGAATCTCGGAAAAATATTTCCAACGGTATATCACACTCCCGTAATCGGTTTCTGGATCAGAAGATATGATCGAAATGAATGATTGATTGTTGGTTATCCATGTTTTGAGGTCAGTTGCTGCACACAATGACAAGTTTAGTACAAGATCAGTTTCTGAAATAATGGTAAGGAATTTTTCAAAAGTGAAAGAGGTTTTTGTCCATCACATACCAAATAACAAAAACCTCATTTAGTTTATGCGCAGGTGCTACTATGTGGGAGATATGAAGTGATATTTGGAGCCTACATTAAAACAAAGAATTTTTTTCATATTTTTTACTGTTGTAGTCATTTTAGTGCAGTGCCATTTTACAACAGATGGAAAGTAATTTTGGAAAACCCAAGGAGGTATTTGTTAACCATGAGCCATATAACAAAAACCTCTTTAATTTTATTCACAAGTGTCGTGAATTTGAATATGTGACTAGATCTTTACAACTCATTTTGACAGATTTAAGTTTTTAATGATTTTCTGTTTTAGAGATGATTTTGTGGCACAGATTCCGAGCAACTGGAAACGAATTTCCATAATTTTAGAGAGGTTTTTCTCCAAAATGACCTTATCTACAAAAACTCTTTCATTTTGTAACAAGTGCTATGGTTTAGGAGATACAAGTTCATCTTCAACACCTATTTTCAGAAATTCAGTCCAAGTTTAATGTAACTAATTCTATTTTGAAGAAGATGGTTGAGATCAATTTCCTTAATATAGGGATGAGCTAAATGTATAAATTTTATGAATTTCATAGTGTAGAGGTTTTATTTTTGCAGTAGAGAGGCTGCTTGGCACTGTGTAAAATTTCCTGAATATCATTTTAATAAAGCAGTTTTCTGCCCTTTGGACTTGGAATACATCATGGTGTTATTGTTCAGTATGTTTTTCCTGTAATTCACTTACATATTTTGTTTTTTTGTCTTGTTACAGCATTATCTAATTGATATATTAGGAATTCATTTGTAATGATGCTCCTTTCATGATGAGTTTGTTGTTAGATGTAGTGGTTGTCTTTGCAAAATTCATCCTTGGTTAGATGCTTTGTTGAGCAACCCTGTGTTTCTCATTCGTCTAAAGCTGCTCTTGGATATCCATCCATGTTTGATGCCTACAGAGCAACGATCTTTCTCCCCTCTATTCTTCTCACATTTGCAATCTTCTATCTAGCTGAACATGGCACTTAATTTTCCCCAAGTTTGTCGACAGAAACTGGGATTGACTCCATAGCCCAATCATCCTTTCTCTTGTTGTTTCGACCCAAAACCTTTCAAACAAATCCCGCACTCCATAGCTAGCCTAAATTTTCATTTATTGTAGCCACATTTTGTTGGCAAAGAGAGAGCCCTCCCTGGTCTGGCAGGGCTAGATTCCAGATCAAAAGCTTGGTCTTTGGTTACCTCGGAATTGCCTTTTCTCAGCCTTGAGGTTCATTCTGAGTGATAACACATTGTATTTATATTTCTATTATCTTAATGAAAATTAAATTCATGCTTGTTCATACCATTGATCTTGTAAATAGGATGGTTGGTAGTGGTGGACTTACCAAAGTTGACATGTCCTATGACCACAATCTTTATGTGGGTCTTTTATTTACCTATGTTTTTCTAAAAGAAAATATTCATAGAATTAAAAACGCAAAGAAAGTAAGACAAAAGGATACTTTCTTTGAATAATTATCAAGCAAACTTGAGCCACGGCCTAATTCATACCCTAGAGTCAAAGTCAACCATAGCCAGATTCAGAGTTGTGACCAGAGACAGATCCATGCTCCATGAACATGATTTTGGTTAGTGGCCTTCCTTAAACCACTAGAGGAGGAAGACATTGGTTTCTACTACACCAGTTTATGGTCAACTTTAAACCAACATTAGGGAGCACTCCATTTTGTAGAAGACTCAAACTTCTAGCCAAATTCAGAATCGTTCCAAGAACTTCTTCAAGATTTAGTTCCAGAGATGGTGGTCAACCTCAAACGACCACTAGTAGAGAACTCAAGTTATTCTACCTTATTTGGTTTGTGGTCTTCCTTAAACCACCATTTCAGAGAGAAAATCTAGCCATTGTCTACCATGCATTTTTGTACTTTAGTTTTCTTCTTGGACTCACATCCACCCCTTCAGATTAACAAGGGGAATATTGGACACCTAATCCATAAGGGTTGGTGTGGAGGATTTCCAACATAGTGTATACATATGGTTGGTTGGAATGTTTCTCATTAATTTCTAGTTTTATGGGCCGACTCCACTAATAATAAGTATTTCTTGTATTGTATATGAATGTGTAATGTAAATAATTATTTGTTATGGAATGAATGTGAATGCACATTATGTGTGAATGAGTGAATTATTGTACAATTGGGATTTATGTGGCAATGGTTGGGAATTCCTTGCATGCATATACTAATTTCATTCATTCTTTAGATGTTAGGTCCCTATAATACTAGTGATTCGCCCATTACTATTGTCATTGTATCCCTTATTGTTATTATTGTGCCCCTATTGTCCCCATATTGTTATTAGTATGCCCCCATAGAAACCCACTATTGTTATTTTTGTGCCCTTATGTTATTACTGTTATGTCGGCTTGATTATATTGTGACCCCTTAAACTCCTATATATATAAGGGAGGTTTAGTCATTCGTATCATCCAAGAATTGTTCATTTGTGTAATGTAAAGGAGGTTTCCCCTTTAAAGAGGCTGAATTATAAGGCGCTGATCTATCTTTTCTATCTTTTTGTGAGCTAGTTTCCTACCATTTGGTATCAAGCTTTGGATTCTAGGGTTTCGCTGCTCCAAACAGGTCATCATGGAATTTTTGCTATAACTTTTTTTCTACGACATTTCAAAAGCTAAGAAAAAACCCCATTTCAGTTGAAATCTTTTTGAACTTCGGGTCCACATTTCAGAGATTGTCTCATTATATTTGCAGAGATGTGATATGAGGAAGTTAGCGTTTTTGCAGACTCTCGAATTACATTCCAAACAAGTGACCTAGGGAAAATCGTCATAACTTTTTTTTTGAGAATTAGATTGAAATTTCGTAAGAAGTTTTAGAAAAAGGATGGCCTGTAGTTTTCTGTATATCAGTTTCAAGTAGTAAGGTCAAAAAAGTGACACGTGGCACGTTGTACAAGTTTGCTCTACTGAACTAGTCTATAATCAGGTCACCATGGGAGATTTGGCATAACTCTTCCTTGGAGAATCCAATATTGATCAGACTTGCAGGGTTAGAAAGAGGACTCAAAGGGCTACCGCAGGACAAGATTTCAGATATTTGAGATCTACAATTACAGAGATACAACAGATTAAATATCAAGCTCTTACAAAGTGAAAAAAAGGTGTGTAATTTTTTTTAAATTTTGCATAAGATTAGTTTGAAAAATTAGTTTGAAGGAATTCAAAGGGAATAGTGAAGAATTATTAACATTAATTAATGCCCCGAAGAAAGAAAATGGAAACACCTAGTAAGCAACCTGAAATCTCTAGCATAACTCGTGAAGAAGAGGAAGAAATGCAACATGATATATCAAAATTACAAGACCAAGGACAACAAATTTCACTCTCACTAAAGGTAAATGAAGCCAATATGAATGGTGTGGAAGCTAATATGAATGGAATGCAAGTTAAGATGGATGGCGTGGAAGCTAAGATGAATGACATGGACGCTAAGATGAATGGCATAAACAATAAGATGGAATAATTGAAGATAAATTTGAATAAGTTGCTACAAGAAAAGGTCACTAATGGTGAAAGGTTAGTAAAGGAAACTCATGATGAGAACAAAGGAAATGTTAATCATGATTTCATAGACTCTAATGTTGGATTGAAGACCCACCATGTTCCAAAAATCGATATGAGGAAGTTTGATGGCAAGGATCCCGGAACATGGATACTATAGATGGAGCAATTTTTCGATCTCCATAATGTGCAAAACAAACAAAAGGTATGTATAGCAACTTTATATTTGGAACCAAATCAGTTTGTATGGTATCGATGGCTTGCTCTCGTAAACAAATTGTCACTTGGGAAATTTTTATGGAAGAAATGATAGCACATTATGAGGATACAAAAAGCAACACCTTTTTTAGCCAATTGATAAATCTCAAACAAAAGGGTTCAATGATGGAGCACATTGAGGACTTCCAAAAATTGAACATAAGAGTAAAAAATATTCCAGAGGAGCATAGGATTGATGTGTTCATAGGGACTTTAAAGGATAATATCCAACATGAGGTTCACCTTTGGGAACCTGATTCATTGGAGAAGGCATTCAGGTTAGCAAGAAAAATGGAAAGCAAAATTATGGAAACCAGGAAGTCTACCACTCACAACTATAAAGATGGAAGTGTTGTTGCCCCTAGCCTTCCACAACCTACAAGGTTGAAACCACATCAATTGGAAGAAAAAAGAGCAAAAGGGCTTTGTTACAGTTATGATAGCAAATACACTAAAGGTCATAAGTGTGCTGAAGAAATTATTCTACATAGATTGTGAAGAGAAGGAAGAAAAGGAACAAGAAATGTCAAAAGAAGAGGATATACTCCAGGAACAAACCCTAGAAAAAGAAGAAATGAATCTGACCATATCTTGTAATGCATTGGCTAGAATTAGCACTCCTAAAACTATCAAGATAGAAGGAAATATCAAGAAGAAAAAGGTAATAATGTTGATTGATTCGAGAAGTACCCATAATTTTATTCATTGTAAGATAGAAAAGGAATTGAATTGCTTCCTATATCCAGCACCAGAGTGTCAAGTGATGGTTGCAAGTGGAGGAACCATAAATTGCTCGGGAAAGTGCCATAATATCAAGATATCCATGGGAGAATACGTATTGAATAGCCCAATGCTTTCCACTCCAATGGATGGTGTTGATGTTGTACTAAGAGTCCAATGGCTACAATCCTTGGGTACAATAACTTTTAATTTTCAAGAACTTTTCATGAAATTTTGTGTAGAAGGAAAGGAAGTTGAATTAAGGGGTACTACATGGAAACCGGGAAAGATAATCAACTCTAACGATATGATAAAGCTTCTAAAGAAGGAACAACGAGGTGTAATTGCACAATTCTATTTGCTAGAGGTTCCCACATCGAAATCGTCTATTTTTACAGATCTCAAAAAAGTCTTGGACAATCATTCCAAGGTATTTGAGACTCCCAAAGGTCTCCCACCTATTCGTGATCATGATCATGCTATTCATTTGATTCCAGGAAGTGTTCCTCCAAACATTAAGCCATACAGATATTCCTATGCCCAAAAGAGTGAAATTGAATGTATGGTTGCAGAAATGCTAGAGGCTGGTATAATTCAACCTAGTCAAAGTTCTTTCTCGGCTCCAGTAGTATTGGTGCACAAGAAGGATGGATCATGGCGCATGTGTTCAAATTATAGGGAGCTCAACAAACTCACTATTAAATATAAATTTCCCATTCCTGTCATTGATTAATTATTGGATGAATTGCATGGATCAATTTACTTCACCAAGTTGGATCTTCGTTTAGGATATCATCAAATTAGAATGAAAAATGAAGACATTCCGAAAACAATATTTAGAACTCATGAGGGTCATTATGAATTTTTGGTCATGCCTTTTGGCCTTACCAATGCACCTTCTACATTTCAAGGTTTGATGAATTCCATTTTCAAACCCTTCCTTAAAAAAATTGTGTTAGTATTTTTTGATGATATACTAATCTACAACAAGTCTTGGAAGGATCATGTCGAACATGTTGACAAGGTGCTCAAACTATTCGAGGAGAAACAATTATATGCAAAAAGCTCCAAATGTTTCTTTGGAGTACAAGAGGTGGAATATCTGGGTCATATTGTATCTCATGAAGGTGCTAAGGTAGACCCTAGAAAAATTAAATCCATTAAGGAATGGAAAATCCCCACATCCATAAAGCATCTGCGAGGATTTCTCGAGTTGACAGGTTATTATTGCAAGTTTGTTAAGAATTATGGGAGAATAACAACACCTCTAACAACATTATTGAAGAAAGATGCATTTTCATGGACTCCAGAAGCAACAAAGGCCTTCAAACATCTTAAAGAGAAAATGTGCCAAGCACCGGTCTTAGCTACGCCAGACTTCAAAAAAACCTTTATTGTGGAATGTGATGCTTCAGGAAATGGAATTGGTGTTGTTTTAATGCAAGATGAAAGAACCATTACTTTCGAAAGTCGTCCAATCAAGGGAAAGTATTTACACAAAGCTATTTATGAGAAGGAAATGTTGGAAATACTACATGCACTTAAGAAATGGTGACCCTACCTAATGGGAAGACACTTCAAGGTAAAAGCAGATCATGATAGTTTTAAATACCTTTTAGAACAAATATTATCCTCTGAAGAACAAAAAAAATGGGTCACAAAGATGTTGGGTTATGACTTTGAAATCATCTACAAAAAAGGGAAGCAAAATGTTGTGGCAAATTCACTCTCAAGAAAGGATGAGGATGTGGAATCATTGTTGTGCACCATTTCTATTATCACCCCAGCTTGGATAAACAAAGCAAGGGAGGAATGGAAGAATGACGAAGAAGTGTGGGCACTCATTCTAAAGTTACAAGATCCCAGTACATCTGATACATTTAGCTAGAAAAATGATTCGTTATGGTACAAAGATCGTTTATACCTATGTAAGAATTCCCAATTCAAACAAAAGATTCTTATGGAATTGCACACTTCTCCCTAGGAGGGCACTCAGGATTTTTAAAAACTTACCAAAGGGTTAAAACTTAAGAAGGAATTTTTTTGGGATGGCCTTAAATCAGATATTCAGAAGTTTGTGGCAAAATTTTTGGTTTTCCAACAAAATAAAGTTGAAACAATTAAGACCCCAGGTCTATTACAACCTTTATCCATTCCAAGCCAACGTTGGGAGGAGGTTTCAATGGATTTTATCACAGTTTTACCCAAGTCCGAAGGAAAGAGTGTCATCATGGTGGTAGTTGACAGACTTACCAAGTATGCACACTTTTGTGCATTATCACATCCATTTAAAGCCAGCATAGTTTCTACTGCATTTATGGAAACAATTCAAAAGCTGCATGGAAACCCAAAGATTATTGTAAGTGACAGAGATCCCATTTTCACTGGAAATTTTTGGACATAATTATTTTCTTGTCTCGGTACCCAGTTAGCTCAGATTTCATCTTATCATCCTCAATCTGATGGGCAAACTGAGATAGTAAACAAATGTTTGGAAGGATATCTTCATTGCTTTGTATCTGATAAACAGACACAATGGGTCAAATGGTTGCCTCTAGCTGAATGGTGGTATAACACTTCCTTCCATACTGCAACAAAAATGACCCCATTTATGGCACTTTATGGATATCATCCACCATCCATCACATCATATTTAAGAGAAAATTCTAAGTTTCAAGCAGTGGAACATCACATCGAGCATCAACAACAAGTTCTCCAACTCTTAAAGGATAACCTCATGTTGGCGCAGAATAGAATGAAACAACAGGCAGATCAACATTGCAGTGAAAGAAGTTTTGATGTAGGTGACTGGGTATTCCTACGGCTTCAACCATATAAACAAATGTCCCTAAAGTAAGCTAAGAAGGATAGTAAATTATCACCAAAGTATTATGGCCCGTACAAGGTGTTGCAAAATATTAGTACTATGGCATACAAATTGGATCTTCCTGCAACTTCCCGAGTGCACCCAGTTTTCCATGTTTCATGTTTAAAGAAGGTTATAGGTGACAAGCTCCCAATTCAAACAATATTGCCAAAACTTGATGAGGAATGAAAAATCATATTGGAACTGGAAGCAGTCACAGAAACAAGAACTTGACAGCTACAAAATCTATCAATTTTGAAGTATCTCATCAAGTGGAAGAACTTATCCATTGAAGATTCCACATGGGAGGATGATATTTTTATACAGAAGCATCTAGAACTACTCAAGCATTGAGGACAACGCTTTTCGGAAGGAGAGGGGCATGTTAGGCCCCTATAATACTAGTGATTCCCCCATTACTATTGTCATTGTATCCCTTATTTTTATTATTGTGTCCCTATTTTCCCCATATTGTTATTAGTATGCCCCATAGAAACCCACTATTGTTATTTTTGTGCCCTTATGTTATTACTGTTATGTCGACTTGATTATATTGTGACCCCTTAAACTTCTATATATAGAAGGGAGGTTTAGTCATTTGTATCATCTAAGAATTGTTCATTTGTGTAATGTAAAGGAGGTTGCCCACTCGAAGAGGCTGAATTCTAAGGCATTGATCTATCTTTTCTATATTTTTATGAGCTGGTTTCCTAACATTAGATGCATTACATGTACTTTTAATTTCTCTAAGATTATATTGGGTTTGGATCTACTATGGTATAATTAAAAAACTATAAAGGCCAATAGTTAACTTCATGTATTGTGGGCACTGATATTTCCTATCATAGTATGGAGCATGGGTTCTTATAGGATAGAATGATATGAACTGTTAGTTACAGAACCGACCAATAGTGGAATTAATTAAAAAAATTGGTCATGGGCTGACCATGTCCAAATTATTTCAATTTTGAAGTTATTGACTTGTTTGAACCCATGATTTGTGGCATTACCCCATGGGGAGGGCCTTTATACTTTCCATTAATCAGAATAATTGATTAAGTTATAGCTCAACTATGGGAGCTAACTCTCAAGACAAGTTGCATATGAAATATGTGTGTTGAAAGCCATGAGATGAGGACATGTGGTTCCTACCTATTTATGTAGGTAAACAACCTACATGCTAGAGGAGTGGGTTATTATGATCCTCAAGGATCTTGACCTTTATTGATTCCTAAATCAATGATAAGGATAATATTCATGGTGGAAGTGCCCATGGGATGGCAGTAGTAAAGGGATTAAAGGAAGAGGTAGGTGGTAGGCCATAATTGGTGTGGAACATAAAACTTCAAGACTCATAATGAATCATGATAATTTAACTGTTGATATTGACAGTGGTGAAATGACCTTGTGGAATAAGGGGTCAAGTCCTAATGTTTAATGTGAAGAGAAGGTGTTCATCGGGCCAAGACAATGGCAGAGAAAAATTTGCAATACATATTTAACCCTTTGGATACATGTCATAGGACAAATATGGCATTATATGAATAGTGCAAGTTATAAAGACGTGCCTCAAGAAGAGAGGCACTTTCGGATTGCAACAATATTAGTTATTTATTGATTTGAAGATCAACAATGTGGAAAGATTCTCAAGAAAAATTGTGTGGGGTTTAGACTATTATGGTGGAGAAGTCCATTGGACCTAGATTTACTTTGGATCATTGGATCATTGATATTACTAGTGGAAATCACCCCCACATTATAAGGCTTAAGTTATTTGATGGATTTTTCTAAGGAATTATTGCAAGTTTTATAGTTATGCACCAATATAGAGGCCCTCAACAATGTTGCAAATATTAGTACTATGAAATGTGATTTAGATCCATGGATAGGGTTTAACCCACCATATAAAGGATAAAGGTTTAATTCTATTAGGGCTAACATAGAATGAGAAACTTGTCCGATATAATTGGTGTAGGCTTTATTCTTATGTGTCAGGGCATGAGTGTCCTTTAGACTTGGGGAAATTATGGTTTTTGGATGGATTTAACATGCATTTCAAGGATTATGGCCATAATAGAGAAGCTAATAACTTATCTTAAAGAACTAAACCCTTAATCCAATTGTAGGTTTCTAGATGGTAGGGCCTTTTCGCCCAATAGAGCCTATAGATAAAGCAACATAGGAAAAAAATTGAAAGAGGAAAAGAAGGGGGATAAGGAAAAAAGAAAAAAAGAATGGAGAGGAATATTTTTGGCAATTTATGTAGAAGGAAAAGTAAACCATAGACCCGATTGTTAGTAATAGTTAGGTTGGGCACTATACAAAGTACTTGAGGGGCTCAATAAAAGTAGGAAATTTAAATGTGATACCCTAATGGCCATGGAAGGAATTTGGATATGTGACAAAATGGTATCAAAGTGTAAATCAAAAGGGAAAATATACCCCATCTCCTCAATCTGGTTACAAAGGGGGTTGGGTACATTAAAAAATGGTATCAGAGAAAGGTTACAACAATGGGCAAGAAATTCAAACTCACGGTATAACATTGGAGCTATTATGGGTAGAACATGTGAATAATTGTATGGATGAACTCATGGTTACATGAAAACTATTTAGAGAAATCCCTTACTGAGAATGGATTATAATTCTATGTTGCATGTGATGAATATAACTGGATTATGCTCTTATTTAAAGGACCTTGAGGTCTTTGGCATCCTCAAATTCACAATCAGACATGGAAATAGTCATTGGAAAGTTAATCGAAAGGGGAATTAATATGAATTTTTTTTTTTGAAAAATTATGGCACTTTTGATTGTTTGTAAAATGTGCTTCCAATTACTCACAAATTCTTAGTGGAGAAAATCCTTCAATCTAGTTTTAACAAGGTAATTTTTTAATGTGGATGACCCCAAGATGTCTCATAATTGGTTAAGAAGTCCAAAAGCATATATGAGCATGCCAGAGGTGTAAATGACCATGAAAGGTTGTATATTCTTGATATGGTGCTTGCATCATGATGTGGAGGCACAATTGGTTGAGTAGAAACATGGTAGTCTAAGGTACCTATTAATTGGTATGTTGAATGTTGGGGCCAAGAATGGCCAAAATATATGGAAATACAACATTATTCTTGATGACTAGGGGTATTGAAGATAAGAGGTAAACATCAATTCTTGGTAATGGAATGACTAGATTGTTCCATGAATATGGATAACTAAAGTGGCCTATAGATTTGACATTTTCAAGCAAGGAAAGATAAATTGGACAAAAGAGAGAAAAAGGAATTTAAGTCTCCTCACTATAAATAATAGCTAATAAGTAGAGATTCATACTCTTAAGTGCATATGTAAAGTGCATGATTTTAACTCTTGAGTTAAGGAAGGGGTATAAAGAGGAACAACTAAGACAAGGAGGATTATATATCCTATGTAATGGAACATTAATTGATAATGGAAGCATCATATAGTGAAGAAGGATACTCAAATTGAGAATGTAACACTAAGTAATGCTTGGTAACAAGCCAGTGAAATGTCATGAGAAAAGGAATTCCTTGCAGATAAGACTCTTGGATCAAGATCATGAGAAAAGGACAAGGAATAAGATTGTTGGTTCTTATCATAAAGAAAATGCACCTAGTGCATTTAATTACAACCAACATGTGTATATTTTCTTGGAAAATAAGGAGAACTATGCATGCTCTTGGTGTTGAGAACAATAACAATAAAGGAGGGTGGTATCAAGAATGCATTAAGGTGTTAAATACAAACATTGAATGCAATTTAAGTTGCATGGAAGAGTTGTGGTGATATTGGTTATTATAGTTGTTATTGAGTATAAAGAGAATATTTAACCATGGTGGGAAAATACCAACCTATAGAGAATGACATCTCCTCATATAAAGGAGAAATACAAGTTCTAAAGCCCCATGAGATAAGGAAAGGAAACCAAGTAATAAAGGTTGCAAAGTATGATGGGCATCATGATTGCATAAGGAGTAATTGGAATGCTTGGTATGGTAAAGAAAATCTAAAAAGAGAAAAAAAAATAATGCACTTCAAATTGTACCAAGAGAAAAGAAAACACGCACTTCAAATTATAAAAAGAGAAAAGAAAGCATGCACTTCAAACATTTGATAGGTGGATCATCCTAGTGGATAAGATATGTGTATACCAAAAGAGTTATAATATATCAATCAATGAATTATTTGTAAAGGATGTGAGTAACTAATGAACTTGACCTTACCTAGGAAGTAGTTGGTGACTGAGGACTAGGTTATGCTTGGGTTTGGAGTACTTAAGGAAAGGCAAGCCAATCTACTAAGAATCAAAGGGAATCTAAGAGCATCTCAAGAAAACATGAAGTCAAGGATGATTTCAACTCACAAAGGTGCTACTAGTGAGGAAATGAAGCACTCCACTCCATGGAATTATCTTATGAGAGAGAGTGGGACTTGAATTAAAGTTTTCAAGGGAAAGGGAACGGGAAAATAAATTCTAGAGTTGGATAGAGTTATAAGGAAACAAAATAAGGAAAATGATACATAATTTTGGAGATAGTTAGGATAACATAATAACAATGAATTTATGAGAAAAAGGGGAAACACCAAAAGATGGGCATTATTAGCAATGCATTATGATAATGAGGAATGACCATGTTAGGGTTTGCTAGAATTGTTTGGGAAAATGGAATAGAAGTGGCGCCCCTCCCCTCCACACCCCCCAACAAAAAAAAAGGTATAATAAAAGAAATTGCAAGATGCTAAACAATTTGTTGTAGCAATAGATAATAAATATGGTTAGAAAAATAGATGAGAATAAGAGAGTTCTCTCACTTTTATTTCAATTTTTTCTTCTCTAAAATTTAAATTTTTAATAAGGTAACAAACATATTTTCATATTAGTATTGAATTATTATCCAAGAAAAGGCATATTGGATGGTTCATAATTGAAAATAAATCTAAAAAAATGGACCTAGTGTATGTCTTAAAACTGTAGCTATTTGACTAAGCATTTGTCTTTCTCAGATGTAAGGAAATAGGTTAACGACCCAAGACCCAAAAGCATATGGCAAGAGGAAAAGGCTACCCTTTATGGACTATGAATGGATACTTCCAGGTGTTGTGGTTTTCCTTGAATAACAATGTTGAGTCAACTTACATTTACAAGTGGTGTGGTTTTCCTTAAATAACAATATTGAGTCAACCAGTAATGATGATTATGCTCATTGCTAATATGACAATTAAATTATAATAAATTTCCCACTATTTAAAAAACAAAAAAACTTGCCATGTCTCTGTGTTTCTTTGCTTTTGACGATATACTCATACTATACCGATAAGGTAGAAAAATGTTGATAAAAACAAATATAATAAATATAGTTCTATCGAATGCGCAAATCTAATGTAAAGTTTCTTTTGGACACGATATTCTTAGGATGTTATGGAATAAAATCTAAGAGTCAGACTGCGCAAATATAGCTTTATGTGGCAAGTTTGTTTGAAAGACACTTGTCATTTAAAAAATGTTGCGTAAAGCTTGGTGTAAGTCTTGGTTGACCGAATAAAATCTAAAAAGTAGATTGTCCAAAAAGTAAGGGAAAACAACTAAAAAGTTGAATTCGCTATGTGACGAAGATGACGTGTTATCAGAATTTTCAAGGAATATTTCATATAAAGATGCAATAAGATCACAACTGGAAACATTGATAAAGAATTCAAAACATTGATAAAGAATTCAATTATGTCTGGATTCAAGGTACCTGGCTTACCAACTTCAAATCAAGTATATGTGAGTAAACAAATTTAAAAATGCAATGTGGATAAAGGTGAATGATCTATACTATATTTCACATATTTGTTAAATATATAAAAATAATTAAAAAACAAAATTAATAGCATTTTATTATTCGTTTATAGTTTATGTTTTATTAATTTATCTTTAACTCTTATTAATTATCTTTAATTTTTTCGATATTGTTTCTATCAAATTTTGCAAAATTTTGTAAATTTTTAGGAAAATGAATATAGATATTAGTCTGTTTATATGAACTTGATTACATATGAGACTCTTTATTAAGAATTTGATACATAATTATAATGGCAAGGATGCTTTTCTATTTCATTATACCTGCTTTACTTATTCGTTGGGTCACAAAGATTCTTATTGTAAGGGCCTTATTTGTTTGGTCCTTGAATGATTTGTTCAATTAATTTTATCATTATAGAGGAGAGAATTTGATGCTAGCTCCAAATCCATCAAGTCATTGACCAAGTGCTTCATTTTAAGTTCTGTACACTACTCCAATTTCTCAATGCTCTTCAACGTCACACATCCATTTTCCCACAACTCCTTTAAAGATACCAACAACTCCAACTTCTTGATACTATTTAATATCAAATTTCCATCTTCCTGCAACTCATCCAAATATACCAATACCAACAAGTATGGATTTGTCTCACAACTCTCCGAAAGATACTCAAATGTTTAGATTCTAGCTAGGAAATGCTTTTGGTTAGAAAACCAAATAGAGAGATTATTACACGAGGCAAGAAAAAAAATGAGGTAGCTCCTCTACTAACCTACCTTTGATTTTCTTGCCCATTGTATGAGCTACTACATATGGCAATCTACACGTGCCAACTCTTATGAGGTGTGCATTCATTCCACTTAGATTAATGAGGTTAAACAACTTCTTAGAAGAGGTGAATATTAGATAAGAAGTGGTGATACTAAGATGAGGAACCAAGTGAATGCGCACATCTGAGCATTTTAGAGCATCATACTCTTCCCATAACGAGCTTAGAGTCACTTGAGTCGAAGGCAAAATGAAAGAAGGGGGAATATTTTCTCAAGTGGCATGTTAGCTTCCCCTTTTGCATAAACCTCCCCTTCTTTGTTATTAAGACTCAGATAGATTTTCCTAGTCGCAGAATTCAACCATATGGTAGTGTGTTAACTACAAAATCAAAACTCGACATAAAGCCATACATGATTTCCAATCAAGACTTGAGATTTAAATTTCACTTTCAAATCAAATAGTTAATAGTTTTAATTAAGTACGTGTAGGTGGTAAGTCAAGATACTCATATGGAAATCCCACATTGATATGAAATTCAAGTGCTCCAATAATCATAACCTTTAGAAAATCCTTCCTACCATCATAGTTTCTCAAAGAATGGGCTCTAGTGCTCTAGAAAGTCATGGCATCTCTCCATTAATAATGCAACTCACTCACTAGCTTCTACAACTAGTTATCTCTATTCATTCTTTTCTCAACCCAGGTGATTGAACAAAACCTCCTTGACCTACCACTTCATGGTTCCAAACAGAGACGAAGAGAATCTATAAAGTGGAGAACAAACATTGTATGCATGTATTGTAGGAGGCTCAAATGTTAAGTATGGTATCTTCATGCCATAAAGTAAATCACTCAAAATTTTGTGAGAAAGACATGTCAACATAAAGTTGTTTTTTCTTTCTAAGAAGAATGTGCCAATCTAAAGTTCTACAAAAAAAAATAGACTAAGAATTATTTTAGTCTACATGTATGGAAAGTGGGCATGGATCCTGTAAGTCCGCTACTTGTGTTGATTAATAACAATGGAATTGCTATTTTCGTGGTTGCAATACAATATCACCAGGGATAATGGATGGATTTCTTTTGCTTTTTCCCATTAAAAATGAAAAACTCTAATGCCAACAAATTTATTTCATCTAAAGGCAAGGTAAGGACTACTTATAGTTCAATGTCAATATTAAAATCAATTATATGAGTTCAACAATGTTGAGCATAATTCCTAGTTTCTAGTTGCTATCTTATATATGGCTACAATGATATAGATGCTACTTATTACTTCAATTGCCAACAATTACAAAAATTAGAGGAAAAGTTTAATTATCTATCTAGACTATAACCTCCATATATCTATAGTGAACAAACAAGGGAGTATGTACTATTTGTTTTGTCCAAACCAATGTGCTATAAAACCAAAGTTAAGTGAGGTGCCTCATAGTACGGGTTAGGGAAAATAAAAATTGAAATAAAGAGCACTTAGACGACTAGAGTATAAACATTATAAAAAAAGTGAGACACGTCTCAAGAAATAACATTCCAATAACTCTATGACAACCTTACCTTATGTCAAATGCATCCTCACATTCAATGGATATGGAGAAAAGTCAATTGTTGGCTTTACCCCATATCCATTAGATATTGAAATCTACAATCAACATAAGCTCAAACTTATCAACATAAACCCATATTAGTATAGCAATTTTATATAATAAACTATTTTGTCCGATAATTAATTGAAATTAAAGTATGATCGACATATAAATAGCGCTTGGATTGATATGATCATCAATTATAGAAATAGTGATCCCACATGGAAACATAAATACATTAATCTATCCACATAAAAATACAACTATATTAATTAATCCATTAATATAATTAATAGATAACTAAATACCAATAATTCATTCTATCTCTTCTAATTATTCTTATAACTCTGATTAAATTCTTCTAATTATTCTTATAACTCTGATTAAATCCTTAGTTAGAGTGACCTCTTGAAATTCCTTTATAAAGAAAGTAATACATGCCCATAACTTGTCATGGTGCTTAACCTAAACTGTGCAACACATCTTCAAACCATAATTGCTACCGATTTTCATTCTCCTTAATATTATTAGGGTATTCATGTCAATTCCTACGTATTAATACATTGATGCCAAAATCTGGCTTCGAGGTAAATAAATTGTTACATGCATATCTAAACCATTAATAGCCACAGTTACATGCATATCTAAACCATTAATAGCCACAGTTACATGCATATCTAAACCATTAATATCCACACTATTCAGGGCATAACCATATGGTGTGTGAATTTGAAGAGCCACACGTGGAAACCAATATTTTTATCAATTTTGAGACAAATTAATACTAGCAGGGTGAATTATTGTGAGTGCCTATGAGTGTTATGATTGCGTTTAATATATATATATATATCCAAAATTAGTTGAGAACACAAGTACATTGTTTTTATATGTCTTTAGTATGGGGCATCGTGGCTTTATGGAATACGGAAGCATCAAAGCAAGTAGTTTATTTAAGGGACAGGGGTTCGATCAGGGTTGGAAATTATCCATTATATAAAAAATTTTGATGTTTTGGGTTCTTATGTTTTCCGTCAGGAAACGTTATGTTTAAAATTTTGCCCTTCAATGGTAATGTTTTTACAATAAATTAACCCTTTACCAATAAATGTTTGATTATAAAAATATCCTTCAATAACATAATAATGTTAAATTTTCACATATTTATTATATGGAAAAAAACAAAATGACCATAACACACAAATGACTTATTAAATCTCAAATATTGGTTTGAAATTAGATGGAACACTCACAATAAAGTCTTTGGAACTTGAAATCAAATGTCCTTGCCCCAGACATGCCATAGCATTTGTATATATGAGATATGACTAAGGATATCTTATGAGACATATAAGATGACCAACATAGTAAAACTATTGAATGTTATCAATAAAAGCTCAAAAGTAGATTAATTAATATGGTTTATGTTATTATTTACTTAATCTAATATATACTTGTGTATCTAAAGATAAAGTACATTTTACCATATATATTTTAGCATTGCTTTGGATAATGAGATATACACCAATGTTAACAAGAATGAATGCTTAGTATTTGAACCTTTTAAAAATTAAAAGACTAAAATTATAATAAATTGACATTGTAGATCTCTTTATATCATGTTATAGGATTATGTTATGATTTCCTCCACTATTAAATTCTTAGAGAGAAAACACTTATAAGTATTAAATGTGGTAAAAGCATGCTCCGATTAAATATTTCCTTGTATTTATCACCAAAATTGTAGTAAAATCAATATATATATATATATATATGTATGTATGTATGTATGTATGTATGTATGTATGTATGTATATATATATATATATATATATATATATATATATATATATATATATATATATATATATATAAGCCATTGTGTATTAAAGTAACATTGAATAAAACCATAAGAAACTCACTCTAAAAGGGCTCCATATCATATCTAACTAGTTTATTTTTTAGACAAAAGAATTTCATTGAAAATTCAAAATAATTTTCACCTTGGTGTAGTATTTAGAGACTATACCCTTTAATCTAACTTGTAGACATGTGAACTAAAAATTAAATATATTTAAATTATAATACTTTGACAACTACAATTGTGGAGGTTTCAACAAAAATGTTGAACATTTGAAACATGTTTATTTTGCTTATTGAAAGTATATAATCAATCCTAGGTAGAGTACTTGATGGTTATCCATTGCATATCTTTCAATTGTCATTTAAAAACAACAATTTATATTATACCACTAGAATATTTAGATTCCCAATAAGACTAAGTTCCATGCAAATTAGGAGATAATTTTTGACATTATCTAATATAAGGTTTGATATAAAACATAAATATATGACACCCTAAAAGGGCACAAGAACATACCACCAATGTACAGTTTTCAGATCCATCTAATAAGAGAAATTCATTTTATAACAAATTAATAGTTGTTTCAAACTGATGTCACAACTTACAAGTATCTAAATTCCATTGCTCCAATGATAATGTAAGAATGCCTCAAGTTGCATGGAAGCTATGCATTAAATCCAAAGAAAAATGGAGATTGGTTATATGTGCAAAAGAATCTCCTCATATTTAAATGCATCTTGAGAAACATAAAGGGAAAGATGTTATGTCATAGTAGCAAAATGCTCCAATCTAAATGTACCACATCTTTTACTACATTTTTAAAAAGGTTGGTAATATGTGGGCCACCTACGTATATAAAATGTAAATGGACAAAAAATATAATCAACACCTCATTCTCCAATATGTGGTGTAGTGGGGACTTCAATATTATAGAACTTTATTCTTTTAAGATTAATTTGACATAAAAATGCAATACTTTAACTTTAATTATACTGGATAAAAATGTATCATGTTGGACTTCAAATTTGTTTTTTCATAAACATGTTTATGCTTTCGATTCTTTATATTTTTAATATTTATCTATGTTTAATAAGTTTGGGATTAAAATAAATATATACTTTTTAAAATGATGGGGAGATAAGATTTGAAAAGATTTGCCTACTCTTATTTGCACCTAAACAAAGCAAGGTGCACTCTACAATGTACTCAAATTTGGATTAAGCATAATGTGACTAAGTTAAATTAAGTAACATTATTAAACTGAAAAAATTATAAATTAAGTTTAAATTAAAACAAATTTATCAAAATAATAAATAATTTTTATTTTTATAATTGAATTACCTACCTTTCAAATATTTTAATAAAAGTTTTTGCAGGTTTGATATTTAGCCATTTGGTAGATTGCCAGTTAAAATGGATCTAAGTTGGTTTAATTATTAATTATAATTATTAATTTTATCTTTTAATTTTTAATTTTATTTATTTATTTTTCTAATTTTATTTTGACTCAGACAAATGTTATAAAAGAAATTACAACATCTCTACCATATTGGAGAGCACTTTGCGCACAAATATTTTAGAAAAGAAGGAAATCCTCATTATCTTAAAATATATATTGTAACAAAAAATAGTATTTACATCAAAACAAATTTATTAAATGAAAAATTCATTACTCAAATACAATATTAAAAAATATCCCATTTAATTGAGATATGTTTTTTTATTGATTATTTAATTTAGGGAAGTCTATCTAAATGCGTTAGAATGATTATTATTACTAATTAAATTATTTCTTATCCATCAAATAATTTTTTTATGGTTAATTTTAATCAAAATCTAACAGGGATTTTTAATTTTTAGAGTGCTAAATCTATTTATGCATTCAAAATTTATTTGAAATAACAAAAAATCACAGACTTGCTTGAAATTGTAATTAAAAGACACTAATTCTCATCATTATTCATATAAATATTTTAATTTAAATATAGTCAAAATTGAAGTTATGCTCCAAATCTTGCCTAGCAACACAAGCATGAAAATCTTGTTTCAGATGCATCTCCACACAATCAATTATTCATTACTACTTGAAAATACCAATGTTTAAATAAATCGCATTTGTTTTAAACCCAACATCCACCAAAAACCCAAAAGTAGTGCTCCTCAGGCTAATTTGCATGACATCCACCAAGAGCAACCAAATATCCACCAAAATTCCATTGTGCAATTTGGATAACAAAATAATGTGCAGAAACAAAGATGAAAGCAAGAGCGTATTTACTTTCGGTTTTCCTGGACGCCTCTCCCAGGATTTCAAAATTTCATTGAAGCGACATCCAAAAGAATGTGCAGAAACAGAGATCAAAGTAAGGGCGTATTTACTTTAGGTTTTCCTGGACGCCTCTCCTAGGATTTCAAAATTTCATTGAAGTGACCTTAATTTGAAGCATGGTGTGGATGTAAAATTATCGACACAAAAGAATTATCACCTACAATAGGAACATGACAAAAACCTACACCAAACGGAAGTCGTTGAAAGGTAGGAGATGAACGTTTCCAGGGACAGATGGATTGTCGGAGGTCGGACAAGTGGCCATTTTGAGGAGAAAAAGCGCCTGGAAACTCAGTATACTACCTTCGCTTCCGCTTTCTTCAATGGGTATTAATGACGTTTTGAGCAAAATGTTAACCGTCAAAAATACGTTTTGAACCATTCCAAACATGTCTAAAAATACGGGCTTTAAAAGTTTCTAACCATCAAATGCGTTAAAAAAGCCTTATGACGGGCAAAATTCCCATCAAATTCCATCCCTGGGTCCGATCACTTGGTCAAGACGCCAATTTACATAGGTGCCTCTCTAAATTCTCACAACCTTACACCCTTACTATTTTAACCACGAGGGTGTCTTTTATTTCTTCACTTGGATTGGAGTACCAATAGCAACTTAGCTAGTGGTGGTAGGTGTGAGGTTTTCTATGGCTTTGGGTATGGGTAGTACGTGTGGGGTTTTATATGGCCTTAAGGGAATAGACAAATTGAATTAGACTATTTATGGAATCTACATAAGGCTTTTGAAAATCTGGTCAAAATGTATACTCTTTTTCAAGGGCTTCATTGTGGCAACATTATTCTCAACCAAATATATCATTATAATAGGAAATTCTAATAATATAATTCCATCTTGCTTTGAGAACTTTCTCTGGAAACTCCAAATTAATCTAACTACAATTTTTTTTTGAAAAATCTGTCCTCAATTCCAATCATTCAAGTTAAACAATGTGTATAGGACCTTAATAATATTAAGAGATCTGAGCTTTCCACAATTATTCATATTTCAGGAGGAGAACTGTGTAATGGTGATGTAGGGATACCCTTTCTTTAGCCACAGTATGCATATGCAAATGCATAATCACATTTGCCCCGGGAATTTAACTCTCTAAGGAGTCAAATCTTCAACCATCAATGGTTAAGCCCCCCTTATTAAAATTCATATGCGGAATTATTCAATACAATAGCCCAAACTTTCAATCTCCTCTATCGGGACTTATTCACCCTTATAAACCTTCATTAACCCTTAAGCCCGCACATTAAACCTTCACTTTATAAACTTTGGTTATATTGGACTTAACACATGAAAACCCTTTATCGACGCTATATTTCTATTATAACCCTTTTATAATAGAAATGCACTTAAAACATACCTTTCCACCTTAACACGACCTTTGCATAAATATCAATGCTTTACCTTTATCACAATCAGGGTATCGCTATTCCGCAGGTCACATTACACACTCCTTCCACTTTCCCGATATGCAATCACACTGTCAGAACACATTATTGGCACTTTTACATTAAAAATCGGGACAATTCATTCTATAGGAAAATATGGGAAACACGGGAATACAAAGGAAAACCCGCTCCAAACCATAAAGCCGGACTTCAAATATTAGAGACCCGCAACTATAAATGTCGTCGGGTCCGCTCTCGGTCCATCGCCTTTCCGTTCCGCTCTCCATTCTCATATCTCTGATCGGCCCGATCCCCGATCATCGGCTATCGTTATCGCGTATCGCTTCATTGCATGTCTCAATACTCCTCCGCCGATAAAGCACCATGACATGTTGCGATGCGATCACTTCGCTGATCGCATCTGCATCATCTCAATCGCATATCGCATTGGTTCATGGCTAATGCTTGCTCTTTGATTTATTCTGATGCAAACTAATCTCTGTCGTTGATATTCTTCTTGATCCAACGGTCCATGCTTAATGTCGCTTGATTGCAATCGGCAGTTGCTTAAGGTCGGGGTTCATTCGTTCCTTTGCCTTCCTCCGATGTGATAATTAATAACTCCACTCCATTTTCTGTGATCTAATCTCGTCCGTTGATCTGTTAGATCCAACGGCTCCTGTGCGCCGACACTTCATTTCTTTGTTCCTTTCTTCACTTGGTTTTTATGCCATTTATTTAGTTCTTCTGTGGTTTTAGGTTTCTTCAAAGGTTCCCGTTCTTCACTTTTTCTGCTACGTGACTCCACTTGGCTTAACCTCTTATGCTCCTTTGATCGATGTCATCCCAGATCATTTCTTGATCCTTTAATGGATTCAAAGATCCATTACGAACCTCTGGCTCGTTCTTCTCCTCTGTGCTCTGCCTCGACTCTACCTGCATACATAAACTATGTAGATCTCTGAATACATCAATCAATACTCGACTCACACACTTACACTTAGGATTGAATTCTCTGTATATAAATATAAAAACCAACGATTACATATTGAGACTCTGTCTCTCTGCCCTAATCTTCTAATTACAATGGCTTCTATTTACAATCTGCCTGTAGGCTTAAATCCCACTCTAACTAGCTTAACCAGCTAATTATCTAACTCTCTAACCTATCTCTATACCTTTTAGGCTTACATTTATACAAAGGAATTCTAAAACCAATTTTTGGTTTAGATCCATAATTTCCTTAACAAAATTCCTAAGGCTCTTCCTCATCCCTAAGGATTCTCTTTAATCCACAAAATCATGAACTGACTCCTAATCTAATATTTACAATCAATTCTCAAATCCCTCAATCTCTCAATTATCCTAAATCTCTCATGTTCTCCTACATTCAAGAACATTTACAAATATTCCTCACAATACTCAATTAATTCCTATTCTCATTAAAATCACTCAAAACATTAATAATTACATTTAATTCACACTTAGGAAACCAACTTCCTTGAAAACACATGACCCCTATGTCTACTAAAATACAATGACATTATTGGGTTGAATGCTCCTGCATCAGACTCCCAAAGTAGAAAATTTTCATGATCTCCTGATCATGTGTGTTCATAAGTTGTTAGAAAACCTCCAGGGTCCCAAACTTTTGTTTGTAGCCACCCAAATGCCTTGCACCTTTGCTGTTGTTGTACTTCTGTTGTCTTATGTTTTATCTTTCTCTCCTTGTCAACCAGCTTCAAGTTCTGATTGATCATCCTTCCTGCTGCTATCATTTTCTTCCATATGGACTGCTTCATCATTAACTACCACATTTCTTCAATTTCTGTCTCCAGCACATCCTTGGACTAGTCCATATTCTACCATTCACTGTTATTTCTTTCTCTCTGCTTTAGGTTGTTGTTGTTGTCCACTAACTCTTCAAATTGTTGTTCTTCTCCTTGGAGTTGTCGAATGCTATCACTTACTCTTACTTGTTCTTCACTTATTCTGATTGCCTCCCTTTCATCCTTACCCTCTTTCATGATTATTTCTTTCTGTATTGAATCATGACTTTCTAGCATTCTCTCCACCAATTGAACATCTCTTTTCCATGGATTAAATTATTCCATAGAATCTTCTTCTTCCATTTTTATTTGGCTGCTCATCTGTGCCAAATTTCCTCCAGCATCTGCAACTAAACTTGCACTTATAAAACAATTGTTAAAATAAAAATCATAAGACTTCTGCGCCTTTTCCTCCTTTGGAAACAATTCATCTTGCTGCTCTGTTTTCTCCTTCTCTATCAGCACATCAGTATGTTGATTTGAATTCCCAACAGAATTCATGAGACTGTCAACTAGTCTCTCCTCCACACCATCTATTCTAATGATGTCTTTCTGTCCCTGTCCACTATAGTGAACTTCTTCATTCTCGTTCAATTCTGATTTTACAACCTGAACACTTACTTTTTGGTCTTCTAGCCTTTTCTCCAAAAGACTTAACTCATGCCACAAATTTTCCATCTCGCTTGGAATTTCTCCCAAAAGTTCTGTACAATCCTCACTATCTTCTTCTTTGTCACAAGCATAACTTATTGACACTATTTCTTCATTCTCGATTAGAATAAAATTCTGATCCTCCATCTCTTTGATAGTTTTAGATGTTTGTCCATCACTCTCCCTTTGATCATTTAAGAAAATCAATTCCTCATTATTCTCTTCAATAACAAATTTCTTATCATAGGACATAACTATCTCATCCCCACTGAAGATATTTCCTCCATTAAGCATGGAATTTATGAACTCCTTTTGCTGTAATAACTCAACTTGATCTTCATTTGAAATGCAGTCATCATCATACTTTACCTGGCAATTTTCAGCTTCATTCAAGACATTTCCATAAAATGCTTTATCTTCTACAATACCTGCATTCATACACAACCTGTCAGTTGTAAAACCAGGAGACCTCATCATCTCATTTGATGATTCAATCACCAATTCATCCTGTTGTTCCAAGTCATTTACATGACTTAGAAATATTTCAATGGTCTTCTTCTCAATCTCATCAAGTCCTTTACTTGATTGCTTGATATCCTTCTCTACTTCCTCTTTTAAAACATAATTTAGATTCTGCTTGTCTTCTTCCCTCTTTATGTCAATATCAGCAAATTGTCCTTCTTTAAATGTTTCACCTGTAAACACACACAAATTATCAGATTTAAAATCATCAGACTTTTGGTCTCACTTGAAGTTTCAGTCTTCAAGTCTTCATCTTCACCCAGAACTTCACCCTGCACTGGTTCACAAATGGACACTTCCATTTCCAACTTAGCTTCTTTGAGTTTTCCCATTAGCCAACTTACCGTCCTTTGCTGTAGCCTTCTCTGCAACTTATGCCACTTCATTGGCTTCTTCTTTAATACCCAACCTTGTCTCTAGCTTTCCTCTAGTATCATCATCAATACATCGAGTTGTCCTTTCATCTCAGCAATCTCTCTGTCAATTTTCTCTTGACTCATCCTTTTGCCATTTGCCTTGGCATTTTCTTTCTTCACCTTTCTTTTGTTGTGGTCTTCCTTAGAACCTCTGCTATGACTATCAATAGCCATCTTCTTCTCTATCTTCATGAGTTCCTCACTCATTCACTATGAGTTGCACTAAAGCCTCTGCAACAACAAGTCCTCCTTGTTGCAACTTACCTCACCAAGCTTTCCTCTGTACTTGGTCGTTTGGCAAGCAATTGGTTCTCTATCTCTGGAACCTCCTTTGAGCACTTCTCTCTGCTCGTTCTAGGCTTCAACTCATCTGCACCTTCTCAAGAACACAATTGTCCTCTTGTATTTCAATCACCATGAAATACTTGGTTCTGACCACTTCTTCTTTCGCTTAGAAAGTCTTACTAGCTTCCTTCATTACCTTGGTAATTCTACCCACATACTTTGTGGAATTACCTTTGTGATCTGCAACAACACCTTTGCAGTAACAAGTCTCCTCCTTGCTACATATGCCTCACTAAGCTTCTCTCCTCTAAGCTCAGTGTTTTAGCATTTCTCTGGTTCTTTCCTTTGGAACCAATTGAGCACTCCTTGCTCTAGGTTGCTGCAATCTTCTCACCTCCTTATGTTGCTACCTGTGTAACAATATAAAAACCACATATTCTCCAATCTTCAAATCAAATCAAACAAAACATGTCATCTCACCTTCAAGATCTCAGTATGATCTTGTTCCACCATTTCACCTATACTTTGAATGGATTGTCCTCTGTCTCTTGCATCTGCAAGTTCTGCTATACATCACCTCTGTGTACCTTCTATTTGTCAAATTAGAATCTGACCTCCTCTGCCTGCATATACATCTTTACACATAACTATGTTTTAATTCTTTCACATAGAATTTCTTTGTTCTGTTTAACACCAATTGTTTCAATTACAATTCTGCTCTGATACCAAATGACGCAGGGATACCCTTGCTTTAGCCACATATACAAATGCATAATCACATTTGCCCCAGGAATTTAACTCTCTAAGGAGTCAAATCTTCAACCATCAATGGTTAAGCCCCCCCTATTAAACTTAATATGCGGAATTATTCAATACAATAGCCTAGACTTTCAATCTCCTCTATCGGGACTTATTCACCCTTATAAACCTTCATTAACCCTTAAGCCCGCACATTAAACCTTCACTTTATAAACTTTGGTTATACCGGACTTAACACATGAAAACCCTTTATCAACGCTATATTTCTATTATAACCCATTTATAACAGAAATGCACTTAAAACATACCTTTCTGCCTTAATACGGCCTTTTCACAGATATCAATGCTTTACCTTTATCGCAATTTGGGTATCGCTCTTTCGCAAGTCATATTACACACTCCTTCCACTTTCCCGATATGCGATCACACTGTCAGAACACATTATTGGTTCTTTTACATTAAAAACCCAGACCATTCATTCTATCGAAAAATATGGGAAACACGGGAATACAAAGGAAAACCCGCTCCAAACCATAAAGCCGGACTTCAAATATTATAGACCCACAACTATAAATGTCGTCGGGTCCACTCTCGGTCCATCACCTTTTGGTTGCACTCTCCATTCCCCGATCTCCCATCAGCCCCATCCCCGATCATCGGTTATCACTATATTGCTATTGCGTATCGCTTCATCACATGTCTCAATACTCCTCTGCCGATAAAGCACCATGAAATGTTGTGATGCAATCAAGTTGATCGCATTAGAATCATCTCAATCACATATCGCATTGGTTCACGGTTGATGCTTTCTCTTTGATTTATTTCAATGCGAACTAATCTCCGTCATTGATCTTCTTCCTGATCCAATGATCCATGCTTGATGTCTCTTGATTGCAATCGGTAGTTGCTTAAGGCTGGGATTCATTCGTTCCTTTGCATTCCTCCGATGCGATAATTAATAACTCCACTCCATTTTCTGCGATCTAATCTCGTTCGTTGATCTGGTAGATCCAATGGCTCCTATGCGTCGACACTTCATTTCTTTGTTCCTTTATTCACTTGGTTTTTACTCCATTTCTTCAGTTCTTCTATGGTTTTGGGTTTCTCCAAAGGTTCCCATTCTTCGTTGTTTCCGCTGCGCGACTCCAATTGGCTTAACCTCTCATGCTCCTTTGATCGATGTCATCCTAGATCATTTCTTGATCCTTCAATGGATTCAAAGATCAATTATGAACCTTTGACTCGTTCTTCTCCTCTGTGCTCTGCCTCGACTCTACCAGCATAGATAAACTATGTAGATCTCTGAATACATCAATCAATACTCGACTCACACACTTACACTTAGGATTGAACTCTCTTTATATAAATATAAAAACCAACGATTACATATTGAGACTCTGTCTCTCTGCCCTGATCTTCTGATTACAATGGCCTCTATTTACAATATGCCCGTAGCCTTAAATCCCACTCTAACTAGCTTAACCAGCTAATTATCTAACTCTCTAACCTATCTCTATACCTTTTAGGCTTACATTTATACAAAGGAATTCTAAAACCAATTTTTGGTTTAGATCCATAATTTCCTTAACAAAATTCCTAAGTCTCTTCCTCATCCCTAAAGATTCTCTTTAATCCACAAAATCATGAACTGACTCCTAATCTAAGATTTACAACCAATTCTCAAATCCCTCAATCTCTCAATTATCCTAAATCTCTCATGTTCTCCTACATTCGAGAACATTTACAAATATTCCTCACAATACTCAATTAATTCCTATTCTCATTAAAATCACTCAAAACATTAAAAATTACATTTAATTCACACTTAGGAAACCAACTTCCTTGAAAACACATGACCCCTATGTCTACTAAAATACAATGACATTATTAGGCTGAATGCTCCTGCATCAAATGGATTTATAATCCGTCCAATGTTTCAGATGGTTACTCCATCCATCATCAGGGACTAAAGAGCTTCATGAGTGAACAAGGGCTGGAAAGCCTTTATACATGAGAAATAAAATATTAGTAGTTAAGGAAAGAGTCAAAGTTAAATAAAATGAATCAGAAATAATAATTGAATTTTGACCAATTCTTTTGAGGAATTAAATAATTTAATATATGAAATAAACAATTGGTGGAAAAATGATATACAAAATTAATAAATAATTACTTAAGAATTGAAATATTGAGAATGAGTGAAAAAATATAAGAATAAAAAATTAAGAATTAAAGATAATTAATAATTAATTAAACAACTACTATTACTTAAAGATTAGAAAAATTCAAATTCAAACTAAATTTTCAAAATTAAGAATTATTTCAAAACCAATAATTAGTCAAAAATATAATAATGCAGTCAAAAAAAGGATTAGTTTAAAATTTTAAAATAAATAATTGTGAATTAATTTATGATTATAGAATTTGAAAAATTAATTTAAAAGAAAAAAGTTATAAGATATTTGAATTAGAGATGAAATAAAATTTTAATTAAAATAAAAACTAAAATAATGATAAAACAAGATAGGAAAATTTTAAAATTTTAAAATTAAAATAAAGGTTTCTAGTCAAGTTGACCAAATGAAAGAAAATTGAAAAGTAATATATATATATAAAAGGAATTGATGAAATAAATATGACCAACCAACAGGGTTTAAGAGAATTACGATAATAGGAGGTTGGAGTTCAAATTATCAGGGGCAAGATGGTGGATGCCATGCTTTCATGATTGGATAAGTCTATAGTCATTCTCTCTATTAAAATTATTCTCGGCTAACCCTAGAGTTCTAATAAGGAACTTGAATAATCAAATTGAATATTTAGACTTAAAAGAGTGCTCAACGATGGTTGATTTTGATTTTGAACTCCAACCTCCTATTAACATTATTCTTTCAGACACTATTGGTTGTTGAATCACTCATATTTATTTCATCAATTCCTAATCTATTTACTTATATATATAATTTTCAATCTTGTTTTATCACTATTTTAGTTTTTAGTTTAAATAAAATTTTATTTCATTTCTAATTCAAATATATAATATTTTTTTTCCTTTTAAGTTAATTTTTCAAATTCTATAATCATAAATTAATTCAAAATTATTTATTTTAAAATTTTTAACTAATCTTTTATTTGACCGCATTATTATATTTTTTTACTAATTATTGGTTTTCAAATAATTCCTAATTTTTAATTCTCAATTTTGAAAATTTAATTTGAATTTGGATTTTTCTAATCTTTAACTAATAGTCGTTGTTGTTTGACTACATTATTAATTATCTCTAATTCTTATTTTTTTACTCTTATAGTTTTTCACCCATTCTCAATATTTCAATTCTTAAGTAATTATTTATTAATTTTATATATCAATTTTCCACCCATTGTTCATTTCATATATTAAATTATTTAATTCCTCAATAGAATTGGTCAAAATTCAATTATTATTTATGATTCATTTTATTTAACTTTGACCCATCCTCTAACGACTAATATTTCCTTTCTCCTATATAAAGGCCTTCCAACCCTCGTTCACTCATGAAGCTCTCTGGTCCCAGATGATGGATGGAGTAACCATCCGAAATGTTGGATGGATTATAAATCCATTACACAGTTCTCCTCCTAAAATTTCTTAATAATATTGTTGACTGCATGACCAATAAAGCTTTATTATTGGTACTTGGAACCATGTGAATACAAAAGAACCTTTAGGGAGGCAACAATCCCATAAATCATAAGATATATTCACAATTAAATGCTAAGGTTGTAAAATGTCCTACATGCCCAAAATGTGGCAGACACATATTACACTAGATGTGCAAAGGAAAGATTAAGTTGAGCCATTAAATGGAATCAACTAGACATTGAAGTGTTTATCTTTAAGTTATGGTTAAAAGTTAAATGTACCAAGAAATTATTCTTGTAAATGGAATGGCGTTCCAAGTGATGCAGAGTTAGTTTCTTATGCGATTAATGTGGGATGACCATGTTAGGTTAGGTCATCACCATAATCCCCCCACGCGAGTAGGTATTGGAGATTTATGGTTCATAGTAGGACTACAACACCAGGGATGAGGAGGGCTAGGGAAGTTATTTTAACAATCATTCCCTGTTTTCGCACACTAAGCAATTCATATTTTGAGGCATTACAAGTGATAGATGATGCATGGGACTTTACTCTATTCTCTCTTTGAATTAGCAACAAAGAACACACTAGGATAAGTAATGGAATCAGGGAAATTGACATAGCTAGAAGTAGAGGGCCGAGAGGAAATTCTCTAACCATGGGTTTGTAGACTACGAGACAAGATAATTATTTAGTGGGAATGGAGGATAAAAAAGGTAAGAAACGAAGCTCATGAAATAAAGTATAAATGGTAGAGGAAGATGCTTGAATTGAGATTGAATTGTTGAGTAGGAAGCTTGATAGGTTAACAATGCAAGTGGACACATTGACCAACATACTATCCACTCATTTCCAACAACCCCAAGAGTTTAACTAAAAAACTTCAATGTCTCTAGTTTTAGGTGCAAAACTCCCAGGCTGCGCAACAGGGAGAAGTCCAAGACCAAGGGAACCAAGTATCTTTAGGAAACTTTGCACAAATCATTCCAAGTGCACTGCCTAATCTCAACAAGGTAGTCTCAGTTACAAATTTAATCATATTATATGACTAGGAGCATAACTTACTTCAAATTTTGGTTTATTTATAGATAAATGTTGTTATATTTTAGGTATTTTCATCAAATTATATCCATATAGATACTACTAGATCTTAGTAATAGGACAAAGACATAATCAACATAAACAAAGCAATCTAGTTTTGAAAATTTTTGCTACATTATGCTATGAGAAGCTATGGATGCACTTTCATTATGCTTCCACACAAAGTTTCTAATGTAATATACCATGTTATTATTAAAACCAAAAAAAAGGAGAAAGAAAACAATCAACAACTTAATTGTCTCAGGTTAGTAGATTAAGTGGTTTGGAGCACAATTTCTTCTCCTATCCTCTAGGTTCAATTCTAAGTGACATATTTGGCATGTTGTTATAAGTCTCCAAGAGTAGACATCCCCAGCCACGCGACATATTGACTCTTTCTAAGTCATAAGTTATTGTTATATATAGCTTGTGGGTTGTTGGATATACTCTTGGTGTTCTAGTGGCAGTGAGAAGATTTGATCTTGGGCCTTTCCTAGATTACTCCAAAGTGTTATTGATTCACCATGGTTAAAGAATAAAAACAATTAGAAAATTAGTTACTCTTGATGAAAGGAGCCTCAAAGCATGAATACAAATTAACATTGAATAATACCTTAACAACTGAGATGATTACAAAACAACACCATTCCCATGCTTAGAAAGTAAGGATAATGCTAGGCCACCATTTCCATGGTATGTTGGGAGAAGGGGCATAACAATGTTATTGCATTCACTAATTTACATCGAAAAAACAAGTAAGCCACAACAAGATCTAAAAGATCCAACCCTACTTTTTTCATTATCCAAAAGCCAAAATACCATTACTAATATAAGGGAGCACAAAAATGAGCTTCATCTAGAAGTCTTGGTTCGTTTACTGGTAGTATTAATTGCTCTTACTACTAAACTCTATGACAACTACACTGAACACATTAAATATTTGTACAAAGGTGGGTGGTAGAAATTACACCACGGTCTAACACGCTCCCTTACTTTCTACCACTACATGCTTCAACATTTACAATACCCAAATTCTATCTTTGAATTTCAAAATTGTCCGTAACTAATTATTTTGTGAAAATATATGCTAGTTTGTAGTATACCTAGGGGGGATAGTATGGGGTACATGGGGATGTACCCAAGGGAATAATGTAATAATGTGAGGGGCCATAGTTAATAAATAAAGTGGTTAACCAACATCATGTAAGGGACCATAAGTAGTTAGCAATAATGTGATAAGCCCATGGTATTAGATAAATGGTATTAAGGGAACCATGGTAATGACCCATGATATTGTATGTATGAGACCTATATAGAGGCTAGAGACTCCCCATTAAGATAGGTCAAGGAATATTTTATTGGCAAGCATATGGCTTGTGGAGTGTTCTTCTTCCTTAAGGAGTAGTTGTATGGTGTTACCCTACCTCAAGGGTTTGATCAATAAAGAAGCATTTCATGTTATGTTATTGGGTCGATATTGTTATTTCTGAGTATATTTTCTATTATTATATATTTTCAGATCAGATCTATAACAAGTGGTATCAGAGCACTTTCTTGGGCAAAGTGGAGAATTTTTATTTTTATTTTTTTTGGCAGGAATTTTTTGGGGTGGCAAGTTTTCATATTAGATCTGTAAGTTCTGGTGCAAAATTTGCAGAATCTAATTGCAAATCTGGGTTTTTTTTCAAAAAAATACCCAATTTCAAAAAAAAAAGGCTGAATCGGAGTCCGGATGAGGGAGATATCACTAATTTAAAAATCAACTGTATTGCAGAAATTTTTTGACAAAAATTCGTCGATGACGGATCTCCAGTTAATTTTTGTCGTTTTTGTGGCGAATTTTGAGAAACAAATTGTAGATCTGAGATTGTCTTGAAAAATTAACCAATTTCAAAAAAACAATCAGTCGAATCGAAGTCCCGATGAGGGAGATATCGTTGATTTAAAATCAGCCATCTTTTTCAGAAATTTTTGTGATGGCAGGATAGTTGCAGCGCATATCTGAAATTCCAGTGCCTAAATCGAGATTTCTACCACATGAGAATATGCAGAACGATCATTCCATTTTTGAAAACAGATCATAATAAATATTCTGAGTAATATTGACCGAACTGTGGCCACTTTAAATTTTCGCCAAATAAGTGATTTTTTTTTTCAAAACCCTCTTCGTGGCTTCTAGCAAGATGTTTTTTTTTTTACAAAGATGATGGCCCTACTATTGAAGAATTCATAAGGAGTGAAAAGGAACTATATGGGAAAAGGTGAAAAATTTAGTATGGCTTGGTTTGGAGGATGAGACTGCCAAATGGTTTAGATCACTTGACAGCAAAATGTTGTACAAACTTTCATATGAAGAGTTTGAAAAAGTCTTTTTAGACAAATGGTCTCATGCTATAAAACAGGAGAATGAGACATGTACGAAGTTATTTTCTACTGGTATCTCCTTGTTACAGATTCATAGATGTATTCAGAAGGACAAGATCATTGTGTCTATAAATCTTAGTCGCAAGCAAAATCTTAGAAATGTTAATTTGGCAAAAAAATTGCAAGTTCCAGCAAAACACATGGAAAACACACAGGTTGATAATGAAGATTTTCAAGTTTATAAAAATTTGAAGATTTCTATGGACAAGTATGTATTGCATTCTGATTTTTATGCTTTAGATATGGCTAATGTGGATGTTGTTTTGGGATACCCTTGGATGGAATCTGTTGGTACTATCAATATTAATGTACAGAAGAAATTACTGAAGCTCTAGGATAAAAAGAAGAAAATTACATTACAGGATATTTCCATCAATAAATAGGTAGAGTCCAAGGAGGATGAAGCAGAAGCTATGGAGGCAGAAGCACAAAGCTCTAATGACATTGGCACATCAGATGATGAGCATTTGATGGTCGACAACCAAACACAAACATCAAATCATGTATTAGAAAAAGCACCAAACACCACTCATGTACCAATAGTAGAGGAATTCAAGAAATATATTCCATCAGTTAAAGCTTCATCATATCACCACCCACATCACCCAATGAGACAACAACCTACAAGATGGAAATGAATCAACAACAAGGACAACAACCCCCGCATGACAGAGAGAGAGGGGTGGTGATCCACCCACAACACACCAACACAGAAGAGCCGCCAGGGTCAACTTCCATCTCAAGCGAGTGAGTCACTAGCTAGATCGAGGGTTCACCTTTTTCTTGGATGGCTAAATGCACGTGCATGGTACCAGTGGACTACTCTTTTGAGTAGATCTTATTATTTGTGTTATTCTTATGTTTCAGGGACTAAACATGTTTAAGGGTAGTGAAATGTAGTATACCTAGAGGGGATAGTATGGGGTACAGAGGGAGGTACCCATGGGAATAATGTAATAATGGGATGGGCCATAGTTAATAAATAAAGTGGTTAACCAACATCATGTAAGGGACCACAAGTAGTTAACAATAATGTGATAAGCCCATGGTATTAAATAGATGGTATTGAGGGAACCATGGTAATGACCCATGGTATTGTATGTATGAGGCCTATATAGAGGCTAGAGACTCCCCATTAAGATGGGTCAAGGAATATTTTATTGGCAAGCATATGGCTTGTGGAGTGTTCTCCTTCCTTAAGGAGTAGTTGTATGGTGTTACCCTACCTCAAGGGTTTGATCAATAAAGAAGAATTTCATGTTATGTTGTTGGGTCAATCTTGTTATTTTTGCATATATTTTCTATTTTTATACATTTGCAGGTAAGATCTATAACAAATGGTATCAGAGCACTTTCTTGGACAAAGAGGAGATTTTTTTTTTTTTTTTTTGCAGGAATTTTTTGAGGCGGCGAGTTTGCAGATCAAATCTGTACGTTCTGGTGCAAAATTTGCAGAATCTAATTGCAGATCTGGGTTCTTTGCAAAAAAAATACTAAATTTCAAAAAAAAATCCGCTGAATCGGAGTCCGAATGAGGGAGATATTGCTGATTTAAAAATCAACTGTGTTGCAAAATTGTTTTGACGAAAATTCATGGACGACGGATCTTCAGTTAATTTTTGTAGCTTTTGTAGGGAATTTTTAGAAAAAAAAATTATATATCTGAGATTGTCTTGAAAAATTACCCAATTAAAAAAAAAAAATCGGTCGAATCGGAGTCCTGATGAGGGATATATCGCTGATTTAAAATCAACCATCTTTTTCAGAAGTTTTTGTGACAACGAGACAGTTGCAGTGCAAATCTGAAATTCCAATGGCTAGATCGGGATTTCCATCACATGCGAAGATGCAGAATGGTCATTTCATTTCCGAAAACAGGTCATAATAAGTATTCTGAGCAATATTGACCGAACTGTGGCCACTTTAAATTTTCGCCAAATAAGTGATTTTTTTTCAAAACCCTCTTCGTGGCTTCTAACAAGATGTTTTTTTTAGGCAAAGATAATGGCCCTATTATTGAAGAATTCATAAGCAGTGAAAATGAACTATATGGGAAAAGGTGGAAAAATTTAGTATGGCTTGGTTTGGAAGATGAGGCTGCCAAATGGTTTAGATCACTTGACAGCAAGAAGTTGTACCAACTTTCAGATGAAGAGTTTGAAAAAGTCTTTTTAGACAAATGGCCTCATGTTAGAAAACAGGAGAATGAGACATGTAAGGGGTTATTTTATATTGGTATCTCCTTATTACAGATTCATGGATGTATTTAGAAAAAGATCATTGTGTCTATAAATCCTAGTTGCAAGCAAAATCTCATAAATGTTAATTTGGCAAAAAAATTGCAAATTCCAACAAAACACATGGAAAACACACAGGTTGATAATGAGGATGTTCAAGTTTATAAAGATTTTAAGATTTCTATGGACAAGTATGTATTGCATTTTGATTTTTATGCTTCAGATATGGCTAATGTGGATGTTGTTTTTGGATACCCTTGGGTGGAATCTTTTGGTACTATCAATATTAATGTGCAGAAGAAATTCCTGAAGCTCTGGTATAAAAAGAAGAAAATTACATTACAGGATATTTCCATAAATAAACAGGTAGAGTCCAAGGAGGATGAAGCAGAAGCTATGGAGGCAGAAGCACAAGGCTCTAATGACACTGACACATCAAATGATGAGCCTTTGATGGTCGACAACCAAACACAAACATCAAATCAGGTATCAGAAAAAGCACCAGACACCACTCATGCACCAATAGTAGAGGAATTCAAGAAATATATTCCATCAGTTAAAGCTTCAGCATATCACCACCCACATCACCCAATGAGACAACAACCTACAAGATGGCAACGAATCAACAACAAAGACAACAACCCCCGCATCGCAGATAGAGAGGGGCGACGATCCACCCACAACACACCAACACAGAAGAACCGCCAGGGTCAATTTCCATCTCAAGCGAGCGAGTCACCAACTAGATCGAGGGTTCACCTTTCTCTTGGATGGCTAGATGCACGTGCATGGTACTATTGGACTACTCTTTTGAGTAGATCTTATTATTTGTGTTCTTCTTATGATTCGGGGACAAAACATGTTTAAGGGGGGTGGAATGTAGTATACCTGGGGGGGATAGTATGGGGTACAGAGGGAGGTACCGAAGGGAATAATGTAATAATGAGATGGGCCATAGTTAATAAATAAAGTGGTTAACCAACATCATGTAAGGGACCACAAGTAGTTAGCAATAATGTGATAAGCCCATGGTATTAGATAAATGGTATGAGGGAACCATGGTAATGACCTATGGTATTGTATGTATGAGGCCTATATAGAGGCTAGAGACTCCCCATTAAGATAGGTCAAGGAATATTTTATTGGCAAGCATATGGATTGTAGAGTGTTCTCTTTCCTTAAGGAGTAGTTGTATGGTGTTATCCTACCTCAAGGGTTTGATCAATAAAGAAGCATTTCATGTTATGTTATTGGGTCGATCTTGTTATTTCTAGGTATATTTTCTATTATTATATATTTGCAGGTAAGATCTATAACACAGTTGGTCAATGTAATTACAAAATTTCAAATAGATTTCACCACTTTATACTATCTCTTTAATAAATTGATATCTCATGTCAAAATTTCAAATAGATTTCACCATCTATTACTAGTTCTTTAATAAAAATGATATCTCATGTCAATATTCTTGCTCTTGTGGTGTGATACATGGTTCTTGGAAAATACAATGGTTGAATTGTTATCGCAATAGATAGGAGTTGCTTCCTTCTGTCCATAATCAAGATCAACTAACATTCATATTAGCCCAATAATGTGACAATCTACTAAAATGGTTGTCGTGTACTCTACTTCTTCTGAAGATATGGTGATAATGGGTTGTTTTGTTGCTCAAATGAAAATTCCTATTTTTAGGTTGCTCAATTTCTATTCTACTCATATCCTTCATCGAATAAAAAATAGTCATTTCAAATTCATCTTCATTGCATATTTAAAATTATCACGTAAAAGGCTACCTGTATAGATAATGTCATCCATATATAGATAAACTATTAAAAATTGTTTTTGCTTATTTGACTCTATGTACAAGATGGGTTCACTATTTCTTACGTTGAACCCATTAGCAACCAAATAAGAATTTATTCTACTATACTAGGCTCTGGGAGCTTGCATCAACCCATATAATGCCTTCTTCAACCTAAATAATTTATTTTATTGTCCTTAAATTTGGTAACTAGGTGGTTTCTTGATAGAAACTTCTTCTTCAAGAATAACATTTAGGAATACTGATTTAACATCCATATGATATACTTTCCATATATTTTGAACTGTTAATGCCCAAACAACCTTTACAGTGTCCAATCTAGCTACATGTGCAATTATTTCTCCATAATTTATACTCGGTTGTTGTGTAAAGCCTTTAGCACCAACCTATCTTTGTACTTCTCAATCCTACCTTTTTCATTATATTTTTCTTGTATACCCATTTGACACCAATGTTGTCCTTACTTGTTGGTAAATCCACTAGACCCTATGTATTATTATTTTCTATGGAATATATCTCGTTATTCATGAATTGGACCAAATTCTCTTCTTTGATGGTTTCTTCAAAAACACATTGATTGACATGTAAACAATGAATATAGATCCAAATCATCATGTTGATCATTCATCTCTTTTAATTTTTTTGTTTTCCTATAAGATCTCAATCATGCAATTGTTCAATCTAATTCATTACTCAAATGAAAATTCAAAGTTTGTTGTAGTCCTTTTTTATGACTCTCCTTGAACATGAATTCTTGGTGTCCTCATTAGAGACCCTCATAAAAGTGATTGAACTTGTGCATCTTGCTATCTTGCTTACTCAATCTACTCTTCTACATCAACTTGTCCATAAGGAATTGTTGCTACAACTGTCATAGTTTTGTCTACATTTCCATCCGAAGCTCCAACTTGTTTGAACTCTACATCTTTGCTGATTATAAAATTCTTTGTGATGATTAGATTGTACAAACTAGATGATTTTGGCTACTCATTTGAAAATACAATTCTCATTTTGGTCATCTAAATTCATTTTTAGATATTTAGGCACATGAACATATGTCACATATCCAACCACCCTAAAATGTGATACATTGCACTTCATACCAATTTGAGACTCTTGTGGCACTATGTTTTTTACGGACTTGTTCAAAATGTATACTAAATAGTAAACTACTCGACCCCAAAACTCATTGGATAAATGTTTTGCTTTCAACAAACTTCTAACTATGTTCATGATTGTTCTATTTTTCCTTTATGCCAAACCATTCTACTATGGTGTGTACCTGGTTGTGAATTGTCTCTGGATTCCAAAGTGATTACAATACATTATAAGCTCTTTGGATTCATATTCTCCTCCTCGATTAGATCTCAAGATTCTTATATATTGACCACTTTGCTTTTCAACCATGGCCTTAAACTCCTTGAGCTTGTAAAAAGTTTTAAATTTGAGTTTCAAGAAGTATACCCAAGTGTTCTGACTATAATCATGAATGAATTTAAAAAAATACAAGTTTCCTCCAAGAGATTGGGTTTGCATAAGGCCACACAAATCAATATTTGCTAGCTCCAATATTGCCTTTTCCCTATAAGATAACTAGTTAGTTGTTCTTGCATTGTTTTGTTAATATGCAACTCTCACATGAGTTAGTTGGTTCATGTATGAATGTGTAGGTCTTTAACCAACTATTTTTACTACAATAAATTTAGTCCTCCAAAATGCAAGTGACCAAATCTCAAATTCCAAAGGAAAGACTCATCTAGATTGGTTACTTTGTGGGAAAATGAGGTTGAGTAATTGACACTTCTCATAATCAAAGGATAGTTCCTATTCTTAGTAATTTCAATCTTAGAAATTAGGATTATGCTAGGAAATTTATCCATGATTGTACAAGTATTGCAGTTGAAGATGACTCTATAACCATTTTGGATAAGTTGACCAAAATTCATAATGTTAGGTTTTAATCCTTGGACTAAATAGACATCTAAAATGTTTTTTTTTTCACCTTGTTTAGTAAAGACACTAAATGTTCCCTTATTAACAACATTAATAATATTTTCATCACCCAATTTGACTTCAGCCTTAACAGGGTTATCTAGAGTTGCAAACAAATTCTTATTTCTAGCCATATTATACTAAAACCACTATCTAATAGCCAAAGGTCTTTATTACTCTCTTGGACAACATCACAGTAATAAAAATAGACTCATAAGTACTTTCAAAAGTATTTGTAAAATTGGCATTACTTTTATATAGGTTTTCCTACCTTTTCCTACATTCTTGAGCACAATGGCCATAACTTTTATAATAATAGCATTGAGTCAGACCATCTTATTTGCGAATGGATTCTGCCACCCCACCTTAAGCTCTAAGGGTTTTGTTTTGGCGTATCTCCAATTTGATCTAAACTTGAATTTCCATCTCTTTATGAGTTAACTCTTCTATATTTATCCCTTGCTATGTTGCTCCTTCCTCTACCTCTACTTACTGGTGTTTGTGATATGAAGGAATTCTCCAAAGAATGATCATCCCCGTTTATCCTTATCTCGTGGGATAACAAGGATCCCATTAGTTCCTCTATGGAAAGTTATGTCAAATTCTTTGATTCTTCAATTGTGACAACTGCAACATCAAATTTAACTAGCGAGCTCTTCAAAACCTTATTGACAACCTTCTAGTTAGTTATATCTTTACCATGTATTCTCAATTGGTTTACCACATTCATTACTTAAGCCATAAATTGCTCAACAAACAAGATTCTTCACCTTTAGATTCTCACAAATCCTTCTAGAAGTTTGTAGCTTTGTTATTTTTACTTTATCTATGCCTTCATAGGTAATCTCTAAAGCATCCCATACCTACTTGGTATAATTTTTGTTGCAACTCTTAGAAAGATTGGCTCTTCTAATCTTTGTTGAATAAGCCATAGTACCTTTGAATCCTTTTTTTTTTCTTTCAATTAACTAAGCTCTTTGAGCATTTGACATAGCTTGTATAACTACTTGATCCAGTTTTGTGAACCCATTTACAATTACATCCCAACAATCCTACAAAAAGATGAAGTTCTTCATATTGACTGACCATATGTCATATTTTTTACCAATCAACATTGATCCCTCAGGTTGTCCTAAACTACCACTAGATGCCTTTGTTTGCACATTATGACCTAAGCGCTCAAAATCTGCAACATACTTACAAAAAAATGGTAGAATGTATTGAAGAAGACCAAGAACCCTAATTCACTCTGAATATCAATTAAGAGGAAAGCACAATGGTCTACTCAACCTCATTTTTCCTAGGCTTTCTAGGATAAAGGCAATGATAAATTTGAAGCCACCTCTCAAATTGATGTTCAAAGGAATTTTAGCTACTATCATTTGATAAAGTGCACAACAAATTCCCCTCAAAAAATGGTTCCAAACATTATCTGTTGTATTAAATAGGTCAACATCTTGTATTAGTTTTCTTCTCACCACAAGTGAGATGCTCTAGTTTGATTTCATAAACCACGAGCAAGAATGAAGGATATCTACAAGACTTTTTTCTTATGTGGTTGAAGGCAGGTGATGTTATTTGTATTCATAGGTTTTGAAATTGATTCTTCTTCTCGGCCATCTTTAAACCCCTTAATTTGTGGTTTTTTTTTTACTTCTGTGACATTATGCTCTCCAACCTCATGCAACCAATGACTCTTTTTAACTCTAATACCACAATGTTGCAAACAAAGACCTAACAAAGCTACTACATTCACTAACTCACATAAAGAATAAAAAAATACATACACAAAGTTAGCTACAATAAGTTATGAAAGCTTCAGCCTTGGATTGTTTTATTATCCAAAATCCTAGAAAAACCATAATACAATTACCAAAAATAGGGTAGCACAAAATCTATCTTCACCTAAAAATCTCAATTCATTTACTAGTAGTTTTAATTGCTCTAACTACCCAACTCTATGACAACTACAACAAACACATTAAATATTTGGACAGAGCAAGTGGTGTATTAAGTGGCATACACCACGGTCCAACATGGTTGGGCTAAAAAAACCAGTAATTCATTATGGTGGTGTTATTGAGCGTTCTAGAACATGCAGATATATTTCATTGTTTATTATTAGTTTGCTTTTTGTGGTTTTAAAAATGTAAAGCAGAATAAAATCTAAAATTAGATTGTGCAAAAAATATTCCTATTGCAAAGTTATTTAAAGACGCGTTATTTTAAGCATGCCTAGGCTAAAGTTAAGGTCTATTCAATTGAAAGCAAAAGCAAAAACAACATAAAAAAAACTTGCAATCGATCAACGATATACCAACGGGTTGACACCTTGTAAAACTATAATAGAAAGATGTGTTTCGAATTTTTAAGGAATATTTAATAGAAGGATGCAGTAATATTTGGTGGGTAACTGGTTTTACTTGAGCGTCTATTAACTAATTCAAAATAATCTTAAAAATAAAATATGGCAAACGTGAAGGATCTTCCATTTCAATAAATAGAAACAAGAATATATCTTTAAAATTATTAAATAAGTAAATTGAAATTTAAAATTATATATATATATATAGATTTTAAAATTATATATATAAAATAGATTTCGTTAAAATGATGTTTCTTTTTAACTACTTATATCAAAGACTTTATGTAAACAAATAATTTTGAAGAGAAGCATATTTAAATGGGTTTAGATAAAAAGCTAAGAGTGTTGTAACATTTATTTTGTTTTTAAATGATGATTATAAGTAATTTATATATTTTATTTTAAATTTTGTGGAAATAAAAATAAAAAATTATATTTAATTTATATATATATAATTTTATTTTATTATTTGAAATGAGATTTATATGTTGTATATAGTTTTACTTGCCAATGATATATTATTAGAGAAATCAGATCATTTACAAAATAGTCGAGTATTAATTTAGGTTCTAACAAAAATATAGTTTGTTAATAATACAAAAATTTTGTTGATAGACTGACAATGTCTTTCTTGATCCTCATTTAGACTGTAACTACTATATACTGAGTAGTCAATATTACAAAAAACAGATTCTGAATTGCTATGATTAGGCAGGCTAAACGAATTGCCAAGTATAAGCCATGAATTTTCTTGCATGAGGTAAAAATAGAGAAATTACGAGGATAAAGAAGTAGCGACCTCAATGGGGCTTTGCTCCACCAATTTGTTGTCACTAGGATCTGCTGCATGAAGGAGGCATTCTTCCAACCTAGTCATTGAATCCCACATCTATGCTTGAATTTTCCTCATCCCATCGATCACCATCCATATTTTGTTTTTAGCGTCCATCTTGTCCAAAAAAATCCTTGTGAGCATGGTTTCCATTCAATAGTATAGATCTAGGATCAATAGTTATTGATTCTATCTGTCACAAGTGTGTCGAGGATCAAGCACACGATGGTAGACATCCTCTAGAATTTCATGATCTTACAAACCATGGGGGCTTCACTCAATGAACCTTTGACATATCACATGCGTTCGTGGCATACTGGACAATACCTCTAGTTTGAGTACATATTGGAAAAAACCTCTAAAAATCACATTATCTAACCCCATACCAATACGAACCCAATACACCTTCCCAATTTAAAAAACCCCTGCTTTCACTAGATATTGTAGGTATCCATTTTTTCATTAACATTTTTTATACCCCTTTATATTTTTTCATTAAATTTGATAGCCATTTTTACACCTGCAAATATAAAAACTCATTACCCCTTATTATATGCTCAATATATTATGTCATTTTTTCCTCAATATATATCTCCAAATATGAATTCACATGGTATGGTATTGCACCCTAGTGAATTCTATGTATTACAGACACACTCACTCACTCACAACATTGTCATCCAAATCCTATAATTCATGTTTAATATTAGGTGGGCTTTGGTCCCAAAATTGTTAGGTGGAGTTTGCCACACACAGTCGAGCTCGAGCATCCCCCTAAGCACCACATCCACCACGACTCTCGCTACAATGAGCTCACTTCTAGACCATTGTATCTTTGCAGAAACTATTGGGGATAACCTCCTTCCTTTCGAGAATTGCAACAAGTGTGGGTCTCATAGGTTCACAACATGAGAGGCTAAAGAGAAACAACCATAGTGGGTATCCATGGAAGATAGAACTTGACTAGCTAAGAACATGAATTGAGCTACGGAAATATCCCTCCCACTTTCCAATGTTATCACACCAAAGTCGAGAGTATGCTTGCAACACAATTAAATACGGTTGTAGACACAAAGATGCCTCCATCGTTGGCATACAATTACTTATATGCATGGAAGTTGAACTAGCTATATGGCCCATGGGGCTCGTAACCATAATACCTAAAAATCATTTACCATGGCCAAGAGTACAACATGTTGATTGATGAGTGGCACATCACCTCTGATCATGGAGCAAGGTGATGACCCCTCTTATATCATCCCTTCTCACCCCATTTAAGGGTATTTCAGTCATATATATTTGTAAAACAAATTAATTAAAAGAGAAAATTTAGTTAAAAACTAAGCAAATACAAAATAAATCCATTTTGAACAATGATAGAGGAATCTTTCTTAGGAATCAATTGAAATTTTGACTATGTTCTCAAACAAAAAGTAAAATATAAGGTTTAAAAAATATATCATTCCTTCCACACACACACACACACATATATATATAGAGAGAGAGGGGGGTTTAAAAAACATATCATTCATTATCTATATATATATATGTGTATGTATGTATGATTTAAGTAAATTAGAATAACCTATTAATAAAAATTTAATTAAATATGACAAATCTTATATCTACAAAAGCATATTTATTTTGAGAAAATGATATTTTTACTTTTCTTTTTTGACTAGGCTTATCCCAGGCCATGGTCAATCTAGTCCTAAGATGGAAGGATCTACCCATTAATGGGATGTTATTCACTAGGTTTGTACGCGGCTCGAGGTCCAAGCCTGGACACCCTTCGGGAAAGTTTTAATTACTCCCCCCTAAGAGTGGCTTCCACCCCTCCCGCTCCCCATGAGATTTGAACCTATGACCTGGTGTAGACTAAACCCCACACAAACCAATTAGTCTACATCTCATCCAAGGCAGGACTCTTATGGATCAAAATTTATATTTTAATCTAAAGATTCATAGTTTCTTCCAAAGAGTTCTCCAGAAATGCCCCACAAACTTTGTATCTCTATCAGACACAATACTTACAGGCAATCCATGTAATCTTACAATTTCTGAAAAAAAATAGATTAGCAATATGTGTTGCATCACTAGTCTTTTTACATGCAATGAAATGTGCCATATTGCAAAATCTATCTACCACAACATAAACAAAATCATTCCCCCTTTGAGTTTTAGGCAACCCCAAAACAAAGTCCATGCTAACTGCATTCTATGGTCGGTCTGGTATTGGAAAGGGCTGGTACAATCCTGTATTATGGCTTCTCCCTTTAGCGTGTTGACATATCCTGCACTTCTCAACAAATCTCTTAACATCAGTTTGCATCTTTGGCCAATAATAAAAAACATTTACCTGAGCAAAGGTTTTGTCTTGTCCAAAGTGACTAGATAATCCTCCACTATGTTTCTCCTTTATTATGTTTTCCCTCATAGAACATTTGGGAATGCACAACTTGTTGCCTTTAAACAATAAACCTCCTTGGATAAGATAATCTAAGCACTAACTTCGGTTATGAACTATTGGATTTTGTACTACTGTGTAAATATCTTTGAAATCTGCATCGTCTTTATACATTTCAACCATTTCCTCAAATCCTACAATGCCAACTTTTAATTCTTGCACAATGAAATTTACCCTGCTTAAAGCATCAACGACTTTGTTCAACTTACCACTTGTGTGATTTATCACAAAAGTAAAGCTCTGCAAAAACTCTACCCACTTGGCATGTTTCTAGTTCAATTTCGACTGGTTGTTTATGAACTGTAATGCATGATTGTCAGAATACAATATAAACTCCTTTGGCAGCAAATAATGTCTCCATTTTTTTAAGGCTTGTATAATAGCATAAAATTCTTTATCGTAAGAAGAATACTTCTTCTTCGCTTCATTTAATTTCTCATTGAAGTATGCTATTGGTCTCTGTTCCTGACTCAAAACTGCTCCAATTGCAACTCCACTAGCATCTGTTTCAACTTGGAATACTTTTCCAAAATCGGGTAAAGCTAAAACTGGTTTCTCTGTGATTTTCCTCTTCAACAACTTAAAATTCCTGTCTGCTGCTTCTATCCACTTGAATGGCTGATTAGTCTCCTTGATTGTTTCAAGAATTGGTGCACAAATCTGACTAAACCCTCTGATAAATTTCCTATAAAAACTTGCAAGACCATGAAAACTTCTTACCTCAAATATATTCCTTGGAATAGGCCAGTCCCAAATTGCTTGGTCTTTCTCTAGATCCATTTTCAACCCTTCTTTAGAAACTACAAATCCCAAGTAAATTAACTCTTCTTTCATGAAACTACATTTCTTCAAATTTATCAGTAGTTTCTCTTCCTGCAAAGTTCTTAAAACCAATTTAAGATGCTCTATATGTTCTTCTTTACTTCTACTAAAAACGAGAATATCATCAAGATAAACAATAACAAACTTGCCTGCATATTCCTTCAAGACTTCATTCATCAATCTCATGAACGTGTTAGGTGCATTAGTGAGTCCAAAAGGCATCACTAACCACTCATACAACCCGTTGTTTGTTTTAAATGTAGTCTTCCATTCATCTCCTTCTCTAATTCTTATTTGATGATATCCACTCTTCAGATCTATTTTAGTAAAATACTTTGACCCACTCAAATAATCCATCAATCATCCATGCATGGCAAAGGAAATCTATACCTGATAGTGATCTTGTTTATGGCTCCGGAATCTATACACATACGCCATTCACCTCCTTTCTTTGGACTGAGTACTGTTGGCACAGCACATGGACTAAGACTTTCTATGATTAGTCCCTTATCTATCAGTTCTTGCACTTGTCTTCCAACTTCTGCATTCTCTTGAGGAGTTAATCTGTATGCTGCTTTGTTTGGCAAACTTGCTCCTGGTATTAGATCAATATGATGGCTAATACTCCTGATTGGTGGCAATGTATTTCACAACTCATCCACAATAATATCAGCGAAATCATTTAACAGAGTTTTGATTTCTTCAGGTAAATTATCTAAGTTTGTGGAGGTTAAAATTACCTTAGGTCTCCCTACAACAACAAAATGTATTTCTTCACCTTTTCCTACCTCTTGCAAAAACTCCTTTCCACTCATTAGCATAACACTATTTCCAAGTGCTCCTTTGTCAACATCATCCTTCAATGGCAGCAGTGTATGTTTATTTCCATTCTTCTCCAGAGTATAAGTACTTTTCCTTCCATCATGAATAGCTTTCCAATCAAACTGCCATGGTATTCCCAGCAATACATGACATACATCCATTGGCATTACATCACACAATATCACGTCTTTATACGTACCAATCTGTATCTCTACCTTGCATTGTTCTGTCACAATAATCTGATGTCCTTTCTGCAACCACGACACTTTGTAAGGAGTAGGGTGTATTGTCTTCACTAATCCCAGCTTGTCCACCATCTCTGTAGAAACAAGGTTATCAGTACTTCCACTGTCAATTATCACTTTACAACATTTACCTTTGGATTTGCACGTAGTTCTGAATATACTCTTCCTCTGCGCTGGTTCTTCAGTCTCTTTCTCTGCCTTAAGCAATGCCCTTTTCAACAACAGGGATTCTCCTACTTCAGGGGATTCTTCCTTTTCTATAATTCGAGGTGTTTCTTGCTTTGCCTCAGCCACATTCGCATTCCTCTGACTTGCTGTTCTATTATGAGGACAATCCCACGATACATGTCCCCATTCTCCACACGTGTAACACCGAATATCTCTTCCTCGGCCTCTTCCTCTGGGTGCAAATCTTCCTCTATTAAAATCTCCTCTTTGTGGTGGTCTGCTACTTGAACTTCCTACTTCGTTCTGATGTTGTTGAACCTTTGGTCTGGTAGTTCCTCTACCTCTTACTGAACTTTTCCCTCTATTCCTCTAATTTTGTTTTCTCAACATCTTCTCTTCTGCCTTCAAACCTGCTTGATAGGCGTCTTCAATGGTCTTCAGACTCAACAAGCTGATCTCATCCTGTATGTCATATCTTAAGCCATTGATATATCTGGCTACCTTCTCCATATCATCCTCTACATGTCCTGCTCTAATACTCAATCTATAAAACTCTTCTGTGTATTCTTTAACAGACATTCATTTTTGCCTTAAATTCTGTAACTGTTTGAAAAGATTTAACTGATAATCTTTTGGCATAAATTTAGCTTTCATTTTACTCACCATTTTATCCCATTGCTTGATCTTGGACTTCCTTTTTCTCGTTCTGGATGTTTGTAGCTCATCCCACCAAATAACTGCATGACCCTTCAATCTGGTAACTGCAAACTTCACCTTCTTTTTGTCATCAACCTCTTCATAGTCAAAATATTTTTCCAATGAACTGATCCAATCCATTAGCTCTTCTGCATTGAGACTCCCTTCATACACAGGAATTTCCGCCTTTGGTTTTCCACCTACTTTAGCCAACATCTTGATAACTTTAGTAGTTTCATTTTCCTCCTCTTCTTCTTCCTCAGAAGATTCTTCTGCAGCACTCTCAACTCCTTCATCAGGTGCTCTCCTTTGTGCAGTCTCCATTGTATCCATCCTTGTACGCAGACTCTGGATCTCATCCAACAGAACTGCATTTGCTTCAGGTCTTCCTCGACCTATGCCAACTCCTCTCCTTGGTGGCATGTTTACTGCAGTCAAACTCAATCTCTGTGCTCTGATACCAAAATGACACAGGAGGCCAATTGAACAGCAACTGAACAACAATTGAACAACAACTGAACAACAATTGAACAACAATTGAATAAAAACTAAACAACAATTGTACCGCGTTGACTTCCCGCGTTGTCTTTCCCTTTTGAACAACACTTCACTCTACGTTGTTGATTTAATCTCTCCAGATCTAACGGTCGGACAGTGACATTGCAAATCACAATTTCGCTTGGCCAAGGTTCATTCACTCCTGAATGATGCGATGCAATATAATCCAATGGTTGATAGTGACATCGCACAGGGAACTTGCGATACACTTACCCGCCTCACGGATCCGATATGGTTTATAGACCTTGATCTATAGAAATTCGAGTCCGGGTTTAGACTTAAACTCTGATCACCTTAAAACCCGAAATCCATTGGATAACGAAATCCATCAATCCTACGGCTCACGGGACTTCAGCTTACACATATACTGCCAAACAACTCAACCCCCGTAGTTAATTATGACGTAAGCAGTTGAAATTTAAATCGATGGTTAGGATGGAGTACAGGCCTTCAATCACGATCGAGCCTTTCTGTACTTTTCTACCCCCATCCTTAATACTAATGACTGCGATTAACACTTAAATATTGAGATTAACAATTAAAATATGAAAACAGGGAAAATACCCGGATGCGCTTCAGAACGCAAATCCACAAAAGTAAACGAGAGTTTTAACCAGAATTAACACACAGATGCACACTAAATCAAATTCCTTCAATATAATAATAATTATAGAGTCTTGGCCCTCTCGGCTCAATTACAACAAATTAACAGACCTCTGTTTCAATCTCAAAACCCTCTCTCTCACTCAACTCTCGCCTCTCGCTCAATCCTCAATCATCTCAGCTAATCCTTCTTCATTACATTTTCTTCTTTTTATGAATCAAATCCTATTCTAACTGTATGAACAACTCGATCTCTATTTTTAATTAATCTAATAGTCAAATCGCTATTTTCAAGCTCCATTACACACCTATGCTAACAACTTTATCCCTTAGTCTAAAAGAAGACAATTTCCTAACTATTACAATAATGAATTACAGATCATTTTCGAGAGATCCAACTTCCTCGACCAAAACTGACTTTTAACCACTCAGGTCAATGAAATTAAACTCGTTTAGCCACAACATGTGAACAAACCTTCACATTGCTAGCTAAGTCCATATGCTCCTGCATCAAAATGCTACTTATTACTTCAATTGCCAACAATTACAAAAATTAGAGGAAAATTTTAATTATCTATCTAGACTATAACCTCCATATATTCATAGTGAACAAACAAGGGAGTATGTACTATTTGTTTTGTCCGAACCAATGTGCTATAAAACCAAAGTTAAGTGAGGTGCTTCATAGTACAGGTTAGGGAAAATAAAAAGTGAAATAAAGAGCACTTAGATGGCTAGAGTATAAACATTATAAAAAAGTGAGACACATCTCAAGAAATAACATTCCAATAACTCTATGACAACCTTACCTTATGTCAAATGCATCCTCGCATTCAATGGATATGGAGAAAAGTCAATTGTTGGCTTTTACCCATAACCATTAGATATTGAAATCTACAATCAACATAAGCTCAAACTTATCAACATAAACCCATATTAATATAGCAATTTTATATAACAAACTATTTTGGCCCATAATTAATTGAAATTAAAGTATGATCGACATATAAATAGTTCTTGGATTGATATGATCATCAATTATAGAAATAGTGATCCCACATGGAACATAAATACATTGATCTATCCACATAGAAATACAACTATATTGACTTATCCAATCAATGTAATTAATAGATAACTAAATACCAATAATCCGTTCTATCTCTTATAATCATTCCTATAATTATAATTAAGAATAGTCGAGCCCTTGCTGGACCTTATGGTCGAGCGATAAATCGATGGCAACCTTATCAGTCGAATAAACATCCGGTAAAGGCACAGCTAGCGCACGGGAGATGACACCAACCCCATTCCTGGCTAGGCAGACTCTAGTCGACCTTCGGTCGCTATCCCTCATATTCCTGAACCACCGATACCTGTACTCTCTGCAAGGTCAGGAAGGTACGCTGCTGTAGTCTACGATATTTGGCAGGAAAAGAACCCTCGCTATAATTATAGTAAAGGTGAACATGCTTTGGTATAATTATGATTAAATTCTTAATTAGAGTGACCTCTTGAGAATCAAAGAAAGTAATACATGCCCATAGCTTGTCATGGTGCTTAACATACAATGTGCAACACATCTTCAAACCACAATTGCTACCGATTTTCATTCTCCTTAATATTATTAGGGTATTCATGTCAATTCCTACGTATTAATACATTGTTGAGGCCTTCAATGTGATGTAGGGGTTGTCAATTTTGAAGGATAATTTATTTTTGACAATAAGATAGTGAAAGACGTGTGTTAAGGTATGCCAAAATCTGGCTTAGAGGTAAATAAATTGTTACATGCATATCTAAACAATTAATATCCACACTATTCAGGGCATAACCATATGGTGTGTGAATTTGAAGAGCCACACGTGGAAACCAATATTCTTATCAATTTTGAGACAAATTAATACTAGTAGGGCGAATTATTGTGAGTGCCTATAAGTGTTATGATTGCGTTTAATACTTTTTTATATATATATATCCTATGATTGCGTTTAATACTTTTATATATATATATATATCCAAAATTAGTTGAGAACACAAGTACATTATTTTTATATCCTAAGTGTCTTTAGTATGGGGCATCGTGGCTTTATGGAATACGGAAGCATCAAAGCAAGTAGTTTAATTAACATAATGAGGGGCCGGGGTCCGATCACTTGGTCAAGACGCCAACTTACATAGGTGCCACTGCCTCTCTAAATTCTTACAACCTAACACCCTTACTATTTTAACCACGAGGGTGTCTTTTATTTCTTCACTTGGATTGGAGTACCAATAGCAACTTAGTTAGTGGTGGTAGGTGTGAGGTTTTCTATGGCTTTGGGAAGTACATGTGGGGTTTGATATGGCCTTAAGGCAATAGACAAATTGAATTAGACTATTTATAATCTAAAAGAGACATAAAGCTTTTGAAAATCTGGTCAAAATGTATACTCTTTTTCAAGGGCATCATTGTGGCAACATTATTCTCAACCAAATATCTCATTATAATATGAAATTCTAATAGTATAATTCCATCTTGCTTTGAAAACTTTCTCTTGAAACTCCAAATTAATCTAACTACATTTTAAAAAAAAATCTATTCTCAATTCCAATCATTCAAGTTAAACAATGTGTTTAGGACTTTAATAATATCAAGAGATCTGAGCTTTCCACAATTATTCATATTATTAAAATCATATTTCAGGAGGAGAATTGTGTAATGGATTTATAATCTCTCCAATGTTTCAAATGGTTACTCCATCCATCATCAGGGACTAGAGAGCTTCATGAGTGAACGAGAGCTGGAAAACCTTTATACATGAGAAAGAAAATATTAGTAGTTAAGGGATGAGTCAAAGTTAATAAAATGAATCAGAAATAATAATTGAATTTTGGCCAATTCTATTGAGGAATTAAATAATTTAATATATGAAATAAACAATTGGTGGAAAATTGATATACAAAATTAATAAATAATTACTTAAGAATTGAAATATTGAGAATAAGTAAAAAAATATAAGAATAAAAAATTAAGAATTAAAGATAATTAATAATTAATCAAACAACTACTCTTACTTAAAGATTAGAAAAATTCAAATTCAAACTAAATTTTCAAAATAAAGAATTATTTCAAAACCAATAATTAGTAAAAAAAATATAATAATGCAGTCAAATAAAAGATTAGTTTAAAATTTTAAAATAAATAATTTTGAATTAATTTATGATTATAGAATTTGAAAAATTAATTTAAAAGGAAAAAGTTATAAGATATTTGAATTAAAAATGAAATAAAATTTTAATTAAAATAAAAACTTAAATAATGATAAAACAAGATTGGAAAATTTTAAAATTAAAATAAACATTTCTAGTCAAGTTGACCAAATGAAAGAAAATTGAAAAGTAATATATATATATATATATATAGATATAGATATATGGAATTGATGAAATAAATATGACCAACCAACAAGGTCTAAGAGAATTATGATAATAGGAGGTTGGAGTTCAAATCATCAAGGGCAAGATGGTGGATGACATGCTTTCATGATTGGCTAAGTCTATAGTCATCCTCTCTATTAAAATTATTCTCAGCTAACCATAGAGTTATAATAAGGAACTTGAATAATCAAATTGAATGTTTGGACTTAAAAGAGTGCTCAACGATGATTGATTTTGATTTTGAACTCCAACCTCATTGAATCACTCATATTTATTTCATCAATTCCTAATCTATTTACTTGTATATATATATATATATATATATATATATATATATATATATATATATATATATATATATATATATACAACTTTTCAAGTATCTCTCATTTGGTCAACTTGACTAGAAATCTTTATTTTAATTTAAAAAGTTAAAAAATTTCCAATCTTGTTTTATCACTATTTCAATTTTTAGTTTAATTAAAAAAAAAAATTCATTTCTAATTCAGATATATAGTAAAATTTTCCTTTTAAGTTAATTTTTCAAATTCTATAATCATAAGTTAATTCAAAATTATTTATTTTAAAATTTTTAACTAATCTTTTATTTCACTGCATTATTATATATTTTTTACTAATTATTGGTTTTCAAATAATTCCTAATTTTTAATTCTCAAATTTAATTTGAATTTGGATTTTTCTAATCTTTAACTAATATTCATTGTTGTTTGACTACATTATTAATTATCTCTAATTCTTATTTTTTTACTTTTATAGTTTTTCACCTATTCTCAATATTTCAATTCTTAAGTAATTATTTATTAATTTTATATATTAATTTTCCACCCATTGTTCATTTCATATGTTAAATTATTTAATTCCTCAATAGAATTGGTCAAAATTCAATTATTATTTATGATTCATTTTATTTAACTTTGACCCATCCTCCAACGACTAATATTTCCTTTCTCCTATATAAAGGCCTTCCAGCCCTCGTTCACTCATGAAGCTCTCTGGTCATTGATGATGGATGGAGTAACCATCCGAAATGTTGGATGGATTATAAATCCATTACACAATACTCCTCCTAAAATTTCTTCATAATATTGTTGACTGCATGACCAATAAAGCTTTATTATTGGTACCTGGAACCATGTGAATAAAAAGGAACCTTTAGGGAGGCAACAATCCCATAAATCATAAGATGTATTCACAATTAAATGCTAAGGTGGTAAAATGTCCTACATGCCTAAAATGTGGCAGACACATATTGCACTGGATGTGCAAAGGAAAGGTTAAGTTGAGCCATTAAATGGAATCAACTGGACATTGCAGTGTTTATCTTTAAGTTATGGTTAAAAGTGAAATGTACCAAGAAATTATTCTTGTAAATGGAATCACATTCCAAGTGATGCAGAGTTAGTTTCTTATGCGATTGATGTGGAATGACTGCGTTAGGTTAGGTCATCACCGTAATTCCCCCACGTGAGTAGGTATTGGAGATTTATGGTTCATAGCAGGAATACAACACCAAGGATGAGGAGGGCCAGGGAAGTCATTTTAACAATCATTCCCTATTTTCACACACTGAGCAATTCATACTTTGAGGCATTACAGGTGATAGATGATGCATGGGACTTTACTATATTCTCTCTTTGAATTAGCAACAAATAACACTCTAGGATAAGTAATGGAATCTGGGAAATTGACATAGCTAGAAGTAGAGGGCCGAGAGGAAATCTAACCATGGGTTTGTAGACTACGAGACAAGATAATTATTTAGTGGGAATGGAGGATAAAAAATGCAAGAAACGAAACACATGAAATAAACTATAAATGGTAGAGGAAGATGCTTGAATGGAGATTGAATTGTTGAGTAGGAAGCTTGATAGGTTAACAATGCAACTGGACACAATGACCAACATACTATCCACTCATTTCCAACAATCCCAAAAGTTTAACAAAAAAACTTCAATATCTCTAATTTTAGGTGCAAAACTCCTAGGCTGCGCAACAAGGAGAACTCCAAGACCAAGGAACCAAGTATCTTTATGAAACTTTGCACAAATCATTCCAAGTGCACTACCTAATCTCAACAAGGTAGTCCCAATTAAAAATTTAATCATATTATATGACTAGGAGCATAACCTAGTTCAATTTTTGGTTTAATTATAGATAAATGTTGTTATATTTGAGGTATTTTCTTCAAATTATATCCATATAGATACTACTAGATCTTAGTAATAGGACAAAGACATAATCAACATAGACAAAGCAATCTAGTTTTAAAATTTTTTGCTACATTATGCTACGAGAAGCTATGGAAGCACTTTCATTATGCTTCCACACAAAGTTTCTAATGTAATATACCATGTTATTATTAAAACAAAAAAAAAAGGAGAAACAAAACAATCAACAACTTAATTGTCCTGGGTTAGTAGATTAAGTGGTTTGGACCACAATTTCTTCCCCTATCCACTAGGTTCAATTCTAAGTGACATGTTTGGCATGTTGTTATAAGTCTCCAAGAGTAGACATCCCCAGCCACACAACATATCAGCTCTTGCTAAGTCATAAGTTATTGTTATATCTAGCTTGTGGGTTGTTGGATATACTCTTGGTGTTCTAGTGGCAGTGAGAAGATTTGATCTTGGGCCTTTCCTAGATTACTCCAAAGTGTTATCGATTCATGATGGTTAAAGAATAAAATCAATCAGAAACTTAGTTACTCTTGATGAATGGAGCCTCAAAGCATGAATACAAATTAACATTGAATAATACCTTAGCAGCTGAGATGATTACAAAACAACACCATTCCCATGCTTAGAAAGTAAGGATAATGCTAGCCCACCATTGCCATGGTATGTTGGGAGAAGGGGCATAACAATGTTACTGCATTCACTAATTTACATCGAAAAAACAAGCAAGCCACAACAAGATCTAAAAGATCCAACCCTACTTTTTTCATTATCCAAAAGCCAAAATACCATTACTAATATAAGGTAGCACAAAAATGAGCTTCATCTAGAAGTCTTGGTTCATTTATTGGTAGTATTAATTGCTCTTACTACTAAACTCTATGACAACTACACTGAACACATTAAATATTTGTACAAAGGTAGGTGGTAGAAATTACACCACGGTCTAACACACTACCTTACTTTCTACCACTACATGCTTCAACATTTACAATACCCAAATTCTATCTTTGAATTTCAAAATTGTCCTTAACTAATGACTTTGTGAAAATATATGCTAGTTTGTAGTATACCTAGGGGGGATAGTATGGGGTACAGAGGGAGGTACCCAAGGGAATAATGTAATAATGGGATGAGTCATAGTTAATAAATAAAGTGGTTAGCCAGCATCATGTAAGAGACCACAAGTAATTAGCAATAATGTGATAAGCCCATGGTATTAGATAGATGGTATTGAGGGAACCATGGTAATGACCCATGGTATTGTATGTATGAGGCCTATATAGAGGTTAGAGACTCCCCATTAAGATAGGTCAAGGAATATTTTATTGGCAAGCATATGGCTTGTGGAGTGTTCTCCTTCCTTAGGGAGTAGTGTATGGTGTTACCCTACCTCAAGGGTTTGATCAATAAAGAAGCATTTCATATTATGTTATTGGGTCAATCTTGTTATTTTTGGATATATTTTCTATTATTATATATTTGCAGGTCAGATCTATAACAAGTGGTATCAAAGCAGTTTCTTGGGCAAAGCAGACAAATATTTTTTATTTTTATTTTTGTAGGAATTTTTTGGGGCAGTGAGTTTGTAGATCATATCTGTAAGTTTTGATGCAAAATTTGCAGAATATAATTGCAAATTTGGGTTCTTTGCAAAAAAATACCCAATTTCAAAAAAGAAAGGCCGAATCGGAGTTTGGATAAGGGAGATATCACTAATTTAAAAATCAACTGTGTTGCAAAAAAAATTTGACGAAAATTCATGGACGGCGGATCTTTAGTTAATTTTTGTCGTTTTTGTGGGAAATTTTGAGAAACAAATTACAGATCTGAGATTGTCTTGAAAAATTACCCAATTTCAAAAAAAAATCGGTTAAGTAGGAGTCCCAATGAGGGAGATATCGTTGATTTAAAATCAACCATCTTTTTCAGAATTTTTTGTGCCGACGGGACAATTGTAGCGCGAATCTGAAATTTCAGTGCCTAGATCGGGATTTCTATCACATGAGAATATGCAGACTGGTCATTCCATTTCTGAAAACATGTCATAATAAACATTCTGAGTAATATTGACCGAACTGTGGCCACTTTAAATTTTCGCCAAGTAAGTGAATTTTTTTCAAAACCCTCTTCATGGCTTCTAGCAAGATGTTTTTTTTAGGCAAAGCTGATGGCCCTATTATTGAAGAATTCATAAATAGTGAAAAGGAACTATATGGGAAAAGGTGGAAAAATTTAGTATGGCTTGGTTTGGAGGATGAGGCTGCCAAATGGTTTAGATCACTTGACAGCAAGAAGTTGTACAAACATTCAAATGAAGAGTTTGAAAAAGTCTTTTTAGACAAATGGTCTCATGCTAGAAAACAGGAAAATGAGACATGTGAGGGGTTATTTTCTACTGGTATCTCCTTATGACATATTCATGGATGTATTCAGAAGGATAAGCTCATTGTGTCTATAAATCCTAGTTGCAAGCAAAATCTTATAAATGTTAATTTGGCAAAAAAATTTCAAGTTCTAGCAAAACACATGGAAAACACACAGGTTGATAATGAGGATGTTCAAGTTTATAAAGATTTGAAGATTTCCATGGAAAAGTGTGTATTGCATTATGACTTTTATGGTTTAGATATGGCTAATGTGGATGTTGTTTTGGGATACCCTTGGATGGAATCTGTTGGTACTATCAATATTAATGTGTAGAAGAAATTCTTGAAGCTCTGGTATAAAAAGAAGAAAATTACATTACATGATATTTCCATCAATAAACAGGTAGAGTCCAAGGAGGATGAAGCAGAAGATATGGAGGCAGAAGCATAAAGCTCTAATGACACTGACACATCATATGATGAGCCTTTGATGGTCGAAAACCAAACACAAACATCAAATCAGGTATTATAAAAAGCACCAAATACCACTCATGTACCAATAGAAGAGGAATTCAATAAATATATTTGATCAGTTAAAGCTTCAGCATAGCACCACCCACATCACCCAATGAGACAACAACCTACAAGATGGCAACGAATCAGCAACAAGGACAACAATCCCCACATGACAGATAGAGAGTGGCAGTGATCCACCCATAACACATCAACACAGAAGAGCCTCAAGGGTCAACTTCCATCTCAAGAGAGCGAGTCACTAGCTAGATCGAGGGTTCACCTTTTTCTTGGATGGCTAGATGCACATGCATGGTACCAGTGGACTACTCTTTTGATTAGATCTTATTATTTGTGTTATTCTTATGTTTTGAGGGCAAAACGTGTTTAAGGGGGGTGGAATGTAGTATTCCTAGAGGGGATAATATGAGGTACAGAGGGAGGTACCCAAGGGAATAATGTAATAATGGGATGGGCCATAGTTAATAAATAAAGTGGTTAATCAGCATTATGTAAGGGACCACAAGTAGTTAACAATAATATGATAAGCCCATGGTATTAGATAGATGGTATTGAGGGAACCATGGTAATGACCCATGGTATTGTATGTATGAGGCCTATATAGAGGCTAAAGATTCCCCATTAAGATGGGTCAAGGAATATTTTATTGGCAAGCATATGGCTTGTGGAGTGTTCTCCTTCCTTAAGGAGTAGTTGTATGGTGTTACCCTATCTCAAGGGTTTGATCAATAAAGAAACATTTCATGTTATGTTATTGGGTCGATATTGTTATTTCTGGTTATATTTTCTATTATTATACATTTGTAGGTCAGATCTATAACAAGTGGTATCATAGCACTTTCTTGGGCAAAGCAGAGATTTTTTTTTTGTAGGAATTTTTTGAGGCGGCGAGTTTGTAGATCAGATCTGTATGTTCTGGTGCAAAATTTGCAGAATCTAATTGCATATCTAGGTTTTTTGCAAAAAAATACCCAGTTTCAAAAAAAATATCGGCTGAATCGGAGTTCGAATGAGGGAGATATCGCTGATTTAAAAATCAACTGTGTTATAGAATTTTTTTGACGAAAATTCGTGGATGACGGATCTCCAGTTAATTTTTGTCATTTTTGTAGGGAATTTTGAGAAAAAAATTGTAGATCTGAGATCGTCTTGAAAAATTACCCAATTTCAAAAAAAAATCGGTGGAATCTGAGTCCCGATGAGGGAGATATCACTGATTTAAAATCAGCCATCTTTTTCATAAATTTTTGTGACGACGAGACAGTTGCAGTGTGAATCTTAAATTCCAGTGCCTAGATCTGGATTTCCATCACATGCAAAGATGCAGAATGGTCATTCCATTTCTGAAAATAGGTCATAATAAATATTATAAGCAATATTGACCGAACTGTGCCACCTTAAATTTTCGCCAAGTAAGTGATTTTTTTTCAAAACCTTCTTCGTGGCTTCTAGCAAGATGTTTTTTAAGGCAAAGATGATGGCCCTACTATTGAAGAATTCATAACCAGTGAAAATGAACTATATGGGAAAAGGTGGAAAATTTTAGTATGGTTTGGTTTGGAGGATGAGGCCGCCAAATGGTTTAGATCACTTAACAACAAGAAGTTGTACCAACTTTCAGATGAAGAGTTTGAAAAAGTCTTTTTAGACAAATGGTCTCATGCTAGAAAACAGGAGAATGAGACATGTAAGGGGTTATTTTCTACTGGTATCTCCTTATTGCAGATTCATGGATGTATTCAGAAGGAGAAGATCATTGTGTCTATAAATCCTAGTTGCAAGCAAAATCTTATAAATGTTAATTTGGCAAAAAAATTGCAAGTTCCAGCAAAACACATGGAAAACACATAGGTTGATAATGAGGATGTTCAAGTTTATAAAGATTTGAAGATTTCTATGGACAAGTATGTATTGCATTCTGATTTTTATGCTTCAGATATGGCTAATGTGGATGTTGTTTTGGGATACCCTTGGATGGAATCTGTTGGTACTATCAATATTAGTGTGCAGAAGAAATTCCTGAAGCTTTGGTATAAAAAGAAGAAAATTGCATTACAGGATATTTCCATCAATAAACAGGCAGAGTCCAAGGAGGATGAAGCAGAAGCTCTGGAGGCAGAAGCACAAAACTCTAATGACACTAACACATCAAATGATGAGCCTTTGATGGTCGACGACCAAACACAAACATCAAATCAAGTATCATAAAAAACACTAGACACCACTCATGTACCAATAGTAGAGGAATTCAAGAAATATATTCCATTAGTTAAAGCTTCAACATATCACCACCCACATCACCCAATGAGACAACAACCTACAAGATGGCAATGAATCAACAACAAGGACAACAACCCCCGCATGGCAGATAGAGAGGGGCGATGATCCACCCATAACACACCAACACATAAGAGCTGCCAGGGTCAATTTCCATCTCAAGCGAGAGAGTCACCAGCTAGATTGAGGGTTCACCTTTCTCTTGGATGGCTAGATGCACGTGCATGGTACCATTGGACTACTCTTTTGTGTAGATCTTATTATTTGTGTTCTTCTTATGTTTCGGGGATGAAACATGTTTAAGGGGGGTGGAATGTAGTCTACCTAAGGGGGATAGTATGGGGTACAAAGGGAGGTACCAAGGGAATAATGTAATAATGAGATGGGCCATAGTTAATAAATAAAGTGGTTAACCATCATCATGTAAGGGACCACAAGTAGTTAGCAATAATGTGATAAGCCCATGGTATTAGATAGATGGTATTGAGGGAACCATGGTAATGACCCATGGTATTATATGCATGATGCCTATATAGAGGCTAGAGACTCCCCATTAAGATAGGTCAACGAATATTTTATTGGCAAGCATATGGCTTGTGGAGTGTTCTCCTTTCCTTAAGGAGTAGTTGTATGGTGTTATCCTACCTCAAAGGTTTGATCAATAAAGGAGCATTTCATGTTATGTTATTGGGTCGATCTTGTTATCTCTGGGTATATTTTCTATTATTATATATTTGCAGGTCATATCTATAACACAGTTGGTTAATGTAATTACAAAATTTCAAATAGATTTCACCATTTCGTACTAGCTCTTTAATAAAAATGATATCTCATGTCAAAATTTCAAATAGATTTCACCATCTATTACTAGTTCTTTAATAAAAATGATATCTCATGTCAATATTCTTGCTCTTGTGGTGTGATACATGGTTCTTGGAAAATACAATGGTTGAATTGTTATCACAATAGATAGGAGTTGCTTCCTTCTGTCCATAATCAAGATCAACTAACATTCATATTAGCCAAATAATGTGACAATCTACTAAAATGGTTGTCGTGTACTCTGCTTCTTCTGAAGATATGGTGATAATGGGTTGTTTTGTTGCTCAAATGAAAATTCCTATTTTTAGGTTGCTCAACTTCTATTCTACTCATATCCTTCATCGAATAAAAAATATTCATTTCAAATTCATCTTCATTGCATATTTAAAATTATCAAGTAAAAGGCTACTTGTATGGATCATGTCATCCATATATAGATAAACTACTAAAAATTGTTTTTGTTGATTTGACTCTATATACAAGATGGGTTCACTATTTCTTACGTTGAACCCATTAGCAACCAAATAAGAATTTATTCTACTATACTAGGCTCTAGGAGCTTGCATCAACCCATATAATGCCTTCTTCAACCTATATACTTTATTTTCTTGTCCTTAAATTTGGTAACTAGGTGGTTTCTTGATAGAAACTTCTTCTTCAAGAATAACATTTAGAAATACTGATTTAACATCCATATGATATACTTTCCATATATTTTGAACTGTTAATGCCCAAACAACCCTTATAGTGTCCAATCTAGCTACAAGTGCAATTATTTCTCCATAATTTATACCTGGTTTTTGTGCAAAGCCTTTAGCAACCAACCTGTCTTTGTACTTCTCAATCCTACCTTTTTCATTATATTTTTTCTTGTATACCCATTTGACACCAATGTTGTCCTTACTTGTTGGTAAATCCACTAAACCCTATGTATTATTATTTTCTATGGAATACATCTCGTTATTCATGGATTGGACCAAATTCTCTTCTTTGATGGTTTCTTCAAAAACACATTTATTGACATGTAAACAATGAATATAGATCCAAATCATCATGTTGATCATTCATCTATTTTAATTCTTTTGTTTTCTTATAAGATCTCAATCATGCAATTGTTCAATCTAATTCATTACTCAAATGAGAATTCAAAGTTTGTTGTAGTATTTTTTTATGACTCTCCTTGAACATGAATTCTTGGTGTCCTCATTAGAGACCCTCATAAAAGTGATTGAACTTGTGCATCTTGCTATCTTTCTTGCTCAACCTACTCTTGTACATCAACTTGTCCCTAAGGAATTGTTGCTACAACTGTCATAGTTTTGTCTACATTTCCATCCGAAGCTCCAACTTGTTTGAACTCTACATCTTTGCTGATTATAAAATTCTTTGTGATGATTAGATTGTACAAACTAGATGCTTTTGGCTACACATTATATCTTGTGAAAATACAATTCTCACTTTGGTCATCTAAATTCATTTTTAGATATTTAGGCATATGAACATATGTCACATATCAAACCACCCTGAAATGTGATACATTGCACTTCATACCAATTTGAGACTCTTGTGGCACTATATTTTTTATGGACTTGTTCAAAATGTATACTAAATAATAAACTACTCCACCCCAAAACTCGTTGGATAAATGTTTTGCTTTCAACAAACTTCTAACTATGTTCATGATTGTTCTATTTTTTCTTTATGCCAAACCATTCTACTATGGTGTGTACCTAGTTGTGAATTGTCTCTAGATTCCAAAGTGATTACAATACATTATAAACTCTTTGGATTCATATTCTCCTCCTCGATTAGATCTCAATATTTTTATATATTAACCACTTTTCTTTTCAACCATGGCCTTAAACTCCTTGAACTTGTAAAAATTTTTAAATTTGAGTTTCAAGAAGTATACCCAAGTGTTTTGACTATAATCATGAATGGATTTTAAAAAATACAAGTTTCCTCCAAGAGATTGGGTTTGCATAAGGCCACACAAATCAATATTCACTAGTTCCAATATTGCATTTTCCCTATAAGATAACTAGTTAGTTGTTTTTGCATTGTTTTGTTAATATGAAACTCTCACATGAGTTAGTTGGTTCATGTATGAATGTGTAGGTCTTTAACCAACTATTTTTACTACAATAAATTTAGTCCTCCAAAATGCAAGTGACCAAATCTCAAATTCCAAAGGAAAGACTCATCTAGATTGGTTACTTTGTGGGAAAATGAGGTTGAGTAATTGACACTTCTCATAATCAAAGGATAGTTCCTATTCTTAGTCATTTCAATCTTAGCAATTAGGATCATGCTACTAAATTTATCCAAGATTGTACAAGTATTGTAGTTGAAGATGACTCTATAACCATTTTGGATAAGTTGACCAAAATTCATAATGTTAGGTTTTAATCCTTGGACTAAATAGACATCTAAAATGTTTTTTTTTTTCGTCTTGTTTAGTAAAGACACTAAATGTTCCGTTATTAATAACATTAATAATATTTTCATCACCCAATTTGACTTCAGGCTTAATAGGGTTATCTAGACTTGCAAACAAATTCTTATTTCTAGCCATATTATACTAAAACCACTATCTAATAGCCAAAGGTATTTATTACTCTCTTGGACAACATCACAGTAATAAAAGTAGACTCATAAGTACTTTCAAAAGTATTTGTAAAATTAGCATTACTTTTATATAGGTTTTCCTACCTTTTCGTACATTCTTGAGGATAATGGCCATAACTTTTATAATAATAGCATTGAGTCAGACCATCTTATTTGCGAATGGATTCTGCCACCCCACCTTAAGCTCTAAGGGTTTTGTTGTGGTGTATCTCCAATTTGATCTAAACTTGAATTTCCATCTCTTTATGAGTTAACTCTTCTATATCTATCCCTTGCTATGTTGTTCCTTCCTCTACCTCTACTTATTGGTGTTTGTGATATGAAGGAATTCTCCAAAGAATGATCATCCCCGTTTATCCTTATCTCGTGGGATAACAAGGATCCCATTAGTTCCTCTATGGAAAGTTATGTCAAATTCTTTGATTCTTCAATTGTGACAACTACAACATCAAATTTAACTAGCGAGCTCTTGAAAACCTTATTGACAACCTTCTGGTTAGTTATATCTTTACCATGTATTCTCAACTGGTTTACCACATTCATTACTTAAGCCATAATTTTTTCAACAAACAAGATTCTTCACCTTTAGATTCTCACAAATCCTTCTAGAAGTTTGTAACTTTGCTATTTTATTTTATCTATGCCTTCATAGGTAATCTCTAAAGCATCCCATACCTACTTGGTATAATTGTTGTTGCAACTCTTAGAAAAATTGGCTCTGCTAATCTTTGTTGAATAAGCCATAGTACCTTTGAATCCTTTTTTTTTTCTTTCAATTAACTAAGCTCGTTGAGCATTTGACATAGCTTGTATAACTACTTGATCCAGTTTTGTGAACCCATTTACAATTACATCTCAACAATCCTACAAAAAGAGGAAGTTCTTCATATTGACTGACCATATGTCATATTTTTTACCAATCAACATTGATCCCTGAGGTTGTCCTAAACTACCACTAGATGCCTTTTGTTTGCACATTATGACCTAAGTGCTCAAAATCTGCAACATACTTAGAAAAAAATGGTAGAATGTATTGAAGAAGACCAAGAACCCTAATTCACTCTGAATATCAATTAAGAGGAAAGCACAATGGTCTACTCTATGATTGGCACAATGGTCTACTCAACCTCATTTTTCCTAGGCTTTCTAGGATAAAGACAATGATGAATTTGAAGCCACCTCTCAAATTGATGTTCAAAGGAATTTTAGCTACTATCATTTGATAAAGTGCACAACAAACTCCCCTCAGAAAATGGTTCCAAACCTTATCTGTTGTATTAAATAGGTCAACATCTTGTATTAGTTTTCTTCTCACCACAAGTGAGATGCTCTAGTTTGATTTCATAAACCACGAGCAAGAATGAAGGATATCTACAAGACTTTTTTCTTATGTGGTTGAAGGCAGGTGATGTTATTTGTATTCATAAGTTTTGAAATTGATTCTTCTTCTAGACCATCTTTAAACCCCTTAATTTGTGGTTTTTTTTTGTGACATTATGCTCTCCAACCTCATACAACCAATGACTCTTTTTAACTCTAATACCGCAATGTTGCAAACAAAGACCTAACAATGCTACTACATTCACTAACTCACATAAAGAATAAAAATATACATACAAAAAGTTAGCTACAATAAGTTATGAAAGCTTCAACCTTGGATTGTTTTATTATCCAAAATCCTAGAAAAACCATAATACAATTACCAAAAATAGGGTAGCACAAAATCTATCTTCACCTAAAAATCTCAATTCATTTACTAGTAGCTTTAATTGCTCTAACTACCCAACTCTATGACAACTACAACAAACACATTAAATATTTGGACAGAGCAAGTGGTGTATTAAGTGGCATACACCAGTTATTCATTCTGGTGGTGTTATTGAGCGTTCTAGAACATGCAGATATATTTCATTTCATTGTTTATTATTAGTTTGCTTTTTGTTGTTTTAAAAATGTAAAGGAGAGCTTCACTTAAGTCTCTTTGTTGACCGAATAAAATCTAAAATTAGATTGTGCAAAAAAATTCCTATGGCAAAGTTATTTAAAGACGCGTTATTTTAAGCATGCCTAGGCTAAAGTTAAGGTCTATTCAATTGAAAGCAAAAGCAAAAACAACATTAAAAAAACTTGCGGCGGAACTGAGGCGAATGCGATCAGGGGTTAGGAGAACAAACCCTAACGGAGCCGTCGGCTCTGTACAGCAGGCGCATCAGGCAAGCAAACACAGTGCTGCAGCGTGACAGAGCTGCAGGATCTTAGCCAGGGCAATGGAAAAGCCCCAGGGGGGGGCGTCAGAGCCCTCCCCCACACATCGCCCATCTGAATCGACAGTCATCTTTGGCTCAGTGAGTCAGGAAATTTTGAACAGAGGGAAACAGCAGTACACGGAGGACAATGAGAAGGATCACCAGACAAATGAGGATAGTCACGAACCAGGAGGAAATGATACTCCGGATCAAAGACAAAAAGTCTTCTCTTCCACATGTCGACCTGTCGCCAAGGAAAAGCCGAGAATCGAGTTGCCAGGAGAAATAATAGATGAAAGAATAGAGTATATGACAGAGCATGCCCTCATAGGGAAATTCATTGGTTTCTGGCCGACCGAACGGGCCTTATATGGGTGGATAGCGGCGAAGTGGAAACCCAAAGGGGACGTTACCCTTCAGTTGGGGCCAAAGGGTTTCTTCACTGCTATCTTTGTATGTCTAGAGGACAAATACAGAATCCTAGAAGGAGGGCCTTACTTCTTCAATGCAGCAGGACTCTATCTCAGGGATTGGATCCCTAGATTCAACCCAGACAAAGAAGATCTAACTCGCGCCCCGGTCTGGATCCGACTCTATTCCCTGCCGGATGAATACTGGGACGAAAGAATACTCAAAAGCATTGGAGACAGAGTGGGAGAATACATTAAAACAGCTGAAGAAACCAAAATGCGTAAGTACATATCCTATGCACGAATTTGTGTTTTCATTCGACTGAATGAAGCTCTACCAGAATCAATCACTCTCTCCCATAGAGATGAAGAATGGTCCCAGCCGCTGGATTACGAGCATGTTCCCTTTAGATGCAGAAGATGCCATGCTTTAGGACATCTCTTCAGGGACTGCCCTCTCAATGTCAATGACTTTACCCATGCACCCCCTGAAAATCAATCTCAGGATGGTTTCACCAAAGTCACCCACAGAAAACGCATGCATAAGAAGCCTCAGAATGGTCCTAAACCTAAGCCCAACCAGCCCTTCAATGCCGCATCCAAGAATAGCTTTGACATACTCGCCCAGACCTCTGAGGACCAACCCCTTACCTCGGATCCCTTCCCCTCGCGCCCATCTTCATCATCCCATCCTCCTCCCACCGATCCACCCACCAAATCCTCTGCCCCTACCGCTCCCTCAACCGTCCTCAGCACTAACCCTGAGCAGCCAAACAAGAATATGGAAGTCGATGGAAAGGAGGATGTCTACCAAGACTCAGAACACCACAAGGATGAAGATGAACCAGTGCAGCAAATGGATGAAGGAACGGAAGGTGTAGATCTCAACGGTCTAGATATTCAGGAGCTAGAAACAGCATGCAGGAAAAGGGCTTACGAATCCATCTCAGAGCTACAACTCGATAAGCTCGAAATGGTTATCTCCAAGGCCTTTCAGCAACACCAACTTGGGATACAACCAGGCAGTCACTGGGACAGCCACCTAAGGCCAAAAGACTTCAAGAAAAGAGGACGGAAGACATATCTTCAGCGAACCATCGAAGTTGGAAAAATCCTGGTTGATTCAGGTAGATATGCAAAGCTAACGAAGTACTACAGTCCCTCCACAAGTAGTTGATAAATGAAGCTCACATCATGGAATCTAAGAGGGCTTAATAGCCCCGGAAAATTACGAATGCTGAAGAATATGATAAAAATGGAAAAGCCTCAGATGTGCTTTCTCCAGGAAACAAAATGCAACAGTTCCACCCTAGAAGAGATACTTTCCAAGGCTTGGCCAGGATGTAGATCTGTATCTGTTGATGCTATGGGGGCCTCAGGGGGGCTAGCTATAGTCTGGAATTCCCAAGCGGTTGCACTCAAAGACTTTCACGCCTCTCATCATTTCATTCAAGCAGCCTTCCACATCCTGGGTACCAACATTCATGGCAACCTAACCAACGTCTACTTTCCGCAAGATACAGGCAGCAAAATCAGGCTCCTCGACACAATCGAAGCCCTCAGCTACAACAGAAGCCACCCATTATGGATAATGGCAGGGGATTTCAATATGATTACTAAAAGTGAGGAAAAGCTTGGCGGAAGACACAGACTGGAGCCGGATGCAGCACGCTTCAAAGACTTCATCCAAGCAACTTCCCTCATCGACATGCCATTCTGCAATGGAACCTTTACTTGGAGCAATCGCAGAGCTGGTAACTCCCGTATTGCCTCCAAACTGGACCGATTTCTTATTTCTGATAACTCAGTGCACCTTGGCGGCGACTTCTCGGCGGAAATTCTCGCCCACTCGGGATCGGATCATTGGCCCATAGCTCTGCAATGGAGAAGACCCGGAGATCAGACAAAGAGACCATTCCGATTCGAAAGCTTCTGGCTATCTCATCCTGCATTCAAGGACTTCGTCAAAACGACCTGGACCTCATTTGTCCCACCGGAAGGCGCTCGGATGTATCAATTTCAACAGAAGTTGCGATTCCTCAAAAATCAACTCAAAAGGTGGAACCGGGAAATCTTTGGAAATATCTTCACGGCGCAGCAAGAGCTGCAACAAGAACTGAAGAATCTCCAACAAAAAATAATTACAGAGGGACACTCGGAGACCACCCTGGAACAAGAACGACTCATCAACAGTCAAATGGAAACTAGGAGGAAACAGGAGGAAATTTACTGGAGACAAAAATCCAGGGTAAGGTGGCTGAAAGAAGGGGAGCGCAACACAAAGTTTTTCCATAGAACCACGGTGCAAAGAAGAACACACAACTCCATCCCCTTCATCCAAAAACCGACAGGGGAAAAAGTAGAATCGCATGAAGAAATTGAAGAAGCACTCCTGAGTCATTTCCAGCTTGTCCATAAGGAGCCAGCAAATGATAGGCAACCGGCAATTGAAAAGATAATCAGCAATGTGCCTAAACTCATAACGGAGGATCACAACCAACTTCTCATGAGTCCCATTCTTCCCCAGGAGGTTGACGAAGCAATGAAGCAGCTCAAAGAGGGAAAAGCCCCAGGCCCGGACGGATTTACCTCCACTTTCTTCCATGCTTTCTGGGACCTGATCAAACAAGAGGTGTGGCAAATTGTTGAGGAATCCAGAACTACAAGATGGCTCCTCCCCTCCCTCAACTCCACTTTCATCGCCCTCATCCCCAAAGAGGAGAACTCCATCACACCTGACAAGTTTAGACCCATTGCCCTATGCAATGTCATTTACAAAGTCATAACCAAAGTCATCGCCAACAGATTGAAGCCCCTCCTTCCTATGCTAATCTCGCCGGAACAGTCAGGGTACGTGGAAGGGCGACAAATAATGGATGGCATCCTCCTCACGCATGAGATCATCCATTCCCTCAAGCACTCAAAGCAAGCAGGTATGATTCTCAAATTGGATCTCTCAAAAGCCTTTGATAAGCTTAGTTGGTCTTACATTCAGCAGATGTTAAAAGCCTTTGGATTTGACACTTTGTGGATCCGTTGGATCATGAACCTCATAACCTCCTCGCACTTTTCCATCCTGATTAATGGTATCCCTTCCCGCCCCTTCAAGCCTTCGCGTGGTATAAGGCAAGGGGATCCCTTATCCCCCTTCCTCTTTGTGCTGATGGCGGAGGGTCTTGGTAGACACATAAAGCATGCTCTCCACGCGCGTAAGCTCAAGGGCATCTCGATCCATCAAACCCCTGCCTCTTCTCATCAACAATTTGTTGATGACACTATGCTCTATGGCTATCCCTCTGCCCAGGAAGCAGCTCAATTCAAATCCCTCCTTAACGATTTTGCTGAGGCTTCTGGTACCCAAGTCAATGCTTCCAAATCGCAGATTTTTTTCTTTCACACCCCGCCTCAAGTCAAATCTGCCATCACTCGCATTCTGGGCATCCCTGCAGCAACGCTTCCCTCCAAATATCTTGGCGCTCCCCTCACTGCCTCTGCCTTAAAACAGCCAGCTTGGAACATCCTTCTTGAAAAGCTTGACTCCCGCCTCAATCTCTGGACCTACAGATCTCTCAACCTAGCCAGCAGGGTAGTGCTTATTAAATCCGTCCTTCAATCCATGCCGCTCTATCTTTTTTCAGTTCTTGCAGCTCCTAAGTGGGTCATCAAAAGAATCAGAAACCTACAGCGCGCATTTCTCTGGGGCAGCTCAGCCACAAACCGCAAATGGGCTCTGGTTAAATGGTCCACTGCTTGCCAGCCCAAAGGCAATGGTGGCATTGGCCTACGGGATCCAGAACTCAGTAATGCTATCATGAATGCCAAGATCTGGTGGCAATGGATGACGAACCCGGAAAAGCCTTGGGTCAAAATCTGGACGGCCAAGTATGCCAACCACAGGCCTCCAGAAGAACTCATCAGGTTCACGCCCACGGAGAAAGGGTCCTCAATTTGGAATGCTGCCAAGCAGCACTATCAATTAATCCAACAGCATAGCTTTTGGGAGATCAGGAATGGGAAATTCGCAAGATTTTGGTCTGATGCATGGAATCAAATGCCCAGGCTAACCAGCACTCTCACGCCAACTCTAATACCAACAAGACAGGAGCAGCTACGGGAAAAAATTCATCTCTTCTGGACACAGGAAGGGGAGCAGGGATACAGGACTTGGAAACAAGGTAATCAAATTCTCACTTACGCTAACAGCAGAGACGTAGAGGACCTTGAGGAAGTATTAAGGAAACGAAGAATTCGATATCATGAGGGCCTTGACATTCTCAGATGGGGGTATAAACCCAAAGGAACCTACACCGCAGCAGAAGCCTACAAGCTGATCAGTAACCCTCCTCCTACTACAGATCCTCTATGGAGCAATCTATGGAATATAGGAGCTTGGCCCAAAATCTCCCACTTCCTCTGGCTAGTAGGGCACAGGAAAATCCTCACTTGGGACAAACTCAGAAGAAGAGGCTTTCAAGGCCCTTCCCTATGCCATAACTGCTTTCAACATGAAGAAAACCTCCAGCACCTTCTAGCTTCCTGCCCTCTAGCCAACCAGATATGGGAAAAAATAAGTTTCAGATGTCAAAAACGATGCAAAGTAGATGACGACATCATCAACACTCTCAGGCTGTGGCCAAAAAGTCCCTACAACTGTGAGCTCCTCAACCACTTATGGAGAATTATCCCAGGCATAGCCCTTTGGAACATCTGGAAGGAAAGGAATAAGCGCATCTTCAAAAATGCAAGCTCCCGCTTTGAGGAAATCTGGCACAGAATTCAGGCAAATCTTCAGGAAACCATAATGCTCAGAAATTGGTCGAAGGAAGATTACCCCTCTGCTGACAATGAACGAAACATCTTCAACAATTGGCAGTTACAATTGCCACAAGTAGACAACAGGCAGCAATCTTCCAGAAGCACCAGTGCAGAGGATAGCTGCTGGAAACCCCCCCCCAACAACTCCTTCAAACTCAACTTTGATGGAGCGTCCAAAGGAAATCCGGGGGAGGCGGGATTTGGAGGAATTTTAAGAAACCATATAGGCACTACCTTGCAAGTCTACTTTGGAAATATGGGGTGGGACACTAACAATTCGGCCGAGCTAGAGGGCCTATGGCAAGGTCTCCTATTAGCGGATCAGCTTAATCTCCAGCCCCTGATCGTGGAAGGGGATTCCCAATTGCTCATCAACATCGCTACTCACCTACAGAATGGATCCCAAGCCAGGAAAATCGCCCCAAGTTGGAGACTAGAAGCCAGGCTACAGATCATGGAGCAATTTCTCAGAAATAACAAAGCCATTTCTTTCACTCACACACGGAGAGAAGGCAATAAGATTGCAGATTTATTAGCCAATGTTGGGGTTGAAAACAACCAGGTCATCTGCTCAGGATCCTTGGCCATCATTCAAAACCAACAACAAGCAAAGGAACTCAACTGCCTCATCCAGAAAGATGCAAGCCACCCGGATGCGGGTGAAAGTACTGAAAGCATGGCAAGGCCACATGGCCAGCGAGAGCTGCCACGAGCCAGCCCGTGGAGGGACGAGGCACATCATGCCGGGGGAATAAATGAGGGAGCCCCTGCTCCAGTTCTTAATGAAAATTAATGCTGGCAGAAGGTGAGAGAAGAGCGCATTCATGGCGCTCAGGTTCCAAGAGAGGGCCAGGGATTTTAAGGCAGGAGCAAAGATGTTGCAGCGACATTCTTGGCAAGACCAGTTTCAGGTGCAGACGAGCCGGAACATTCTCTGCCCTCTGGAGACTCTGGAGATTGGGAATTGGATTCGTGAAGCGGACATTCTGGGCAGTTTCTCTGTTCATATGGCGAGAACAAGAGAAAGACAACCATGTCGAAGAGGGTCTGGTCATGGGGCACCTTCTCACCCTCCCGCAGCGGCAGAAGGGCATCACCACTGTTGTTGTTGCTACTGTTTTCGTAGAGTTGGAATTCCCCACCTGCAAGTATCTCAGTTCATGGACACCTCCGACCCGAATAAGGGACCGCCGGGGCAGCCTGCGCTTCCGGCATTTGGCACAGCAGTATTTAAGCTGGGCAATCTTAATGCCCATATTTCAATCCTCTTTGCCAGAGACGCAGAGGAGGACCTCGATGGAGCAAGCAGCAGAGAATTACCCTCTGCGAATCCGTTGGACAAGGTCGAGGATCAAGCAGTTGATGCAAAAGGGAAGGCGCCCATCCAAACTCAGACGCAGGAGGCGTCGTCGTCCAGAGCGGGAGCGAAAGAGGTCCAGGAAGACCCCCTCGAAGGCTTTGGGTACCCGGTCGTGGAGATGGACCCAGAAGAATTGGAGCCAGAAGAATAGCACCATCATCCTCCCTCCTTTCAGGTCCTGTTTTGTAGTCTTTTGTCTTGGTCGCTTGGTCATGTTTTGCGGTCCTCTGTCTTGGTCGCTCATTATGAATGGGTTTGGTAATCTTTATATAGGTCCTGCTCTGCTTTCAATTATGTCACCTAGTTTATTATGGAAGTCTGCTAATATACAGGGTCGCCCCTGCGTGGGTAGTGTTTTTGAGTCTCAGCCCCTGCGTGGGCGATGTCAAAGTTAAACAATGACTTTTTGATAAGGTTTTGGGGCTTCCAGCACACAATGCAAGCAACTGTCAGCTGCAATACCACAGTGCCATCGCTGGCCTTGGAAAACTTGTTTCACTGCATGTAATTTCTCTCTGTATATAATATAATTTCCTAGAGTAGTCTTACTGAGAAAAAAAAAAAAACATTAAAAAAACTTGCAATCGTAATGATATACCAACGGGTTGACACCTTATAAAACTATAATAGAAAGATGTGTTTCGAATTTTTAAGGAATATTTAATAGAAGGATGCAGTAATATTTGGTGGGTAGCTGGTTTTACTTGAGCGTCTACCAACTCATTCAAAATAATCTTAAAAATAAAATATGGCAAACGTGAAGGATCTTCCATTTCAATAAATAGAAACAAGAATATATCTTTAAAATTATTAAATAAGTAAATTGAAATTTAAAATTAAATATATATAAATTTTAAAAATTATATATATATATGTTTCTTTTTAACTACTTATATCAAAGATTATATGTAAACAAATAATTTTGAAGAGAAGCATATTTAAATGGGTTTAGATAAAAAACTAAGAGTGTTGTAACATTTATTTTGTTTTTAAATGATGATTATAAGTATTTTATATTTTATTTTAAATGTTGTGAAAATAAAAATAAAAAATTATATTTTATTTATATATGTTTTATTTCATTATTTGAAATGAGATTTATATGTTATATATAGTTTTATTTGCTAATGATATACTATTAGGGAAATTAGATCATTTACAAAATAGTCGAGAATTAATTTAGGTTCTAACAAAAATATAGTTTGTTAGTAATACAAAAATTATGTTGATAGACTGACAATGTCTTACTTGATCCTCATTTAAACTATAACTACTATATATTGAGTAGTCAATATTACAAAAAACAAATTCTAAATTGCTATGATTAGGCAGGATAAATGAATTGCCAAGTATAAGCCATGAATTGTCTTGCATGAGGTAAAAATAGAGAAATTACGAGGATAAAGAAGTAGCGACCTCGATGGGGCTTTTCTCCACCAATTTGTTGTCATTAGGAGCTGCTGCAAGAAGGAGGCATTCTTCCAACCTAGTCATTGAATCCCACATCTTTGCTTGAACTTTCCTCATCCCATCGATCACCATCCATATTTTGTTTTTAGCATCCATCTTGTCCAAAAAAATCCTTGTGAGCATGGTTTCCATTCAATAGTATAGATCTCAGATCAATAGTTATTAATTCTATCTGTCACAAGTATGTCAAGGATCAAGCACACGATGGCAAACATCCTCTAGAATTTCATGATCTTACAGACCATTGGGGCTTCACTCAATGAACCTTTGACATATCACATGCGTTTGTGACATACTGGACAATACCTCTAGTTTGACTACATATTGGAAAAAACCTCTAAAAATTGCATTATCTAACCCCATACCAATACGAACCCAATACACCTTCCCAATTTAAAAAACCCCTACTTTCATTAGATATTGTAGGTATCCATTTTTTCATTAACATTTTTTATACCCCTTTATATTTTTTCATTAAATTTGAGCTCCATTATTATACTTGCAAATATAAAAACCCGTTACCCCTATTATATGCTCAATATATTATGTCATTTTTTCCTCAATATGTATCTCCAAATATGAATTCACATGATATGGTATTGCACCCCAGTGAATTCTCTGTGTTACAGACACACTCGTTCACTCACAACATTATCATCCAAATCCTATAATTCATGTTTAATATTAGGTGGGGTTTGGTCCCAAAGTTGTTAGGTGGAGGTTGCCACACACAGCTAAGCTCAAGCATCCCCCTAAGCACCACATCCACCACGGCTTTGGCTATAGTGAGGTCACTTCTGGACCATTGCATCTTTGCGGAAACTATTGCGGATAACCTCCTTCCTTTCGAGAATTGCAACGAGTGTGGATCTGATAGGTTCACAACATGAGAGGCTAAAGAGAAACAACCATAGTGGGTATCCATGGCAGATAGAACTTGACTAGCTAAAAACATGAATTGAGCTACAGAAAAATCCCTCCCACTTTCCAATGTTATCACACCAAAGTCGAGAGTATGATCACAAAACAATTAAATACTCTTGTACACACAATGATGCCTCCATCGTTGGCATACAATTACTTATATGCATGGAAGTTGAACTAGCTATATGGCCCATGGGGCTCGTAACCATAATACCTCAAAAGCATTTACCATGGCGAGTACAACATGTTGATTGATGAGGGGCACATCACCTCTGGTCATGGAGCAAGGTGACGACCCCTCTTATATCATCCCTTCTCACCCTATTTAAGGGAATTTCAGTCATATATATTTGTAAAACAAATTAATTAAAAGAAAAAATTTAGTTAAAAATTAAGCAAATACAAAATAAATCCATTTTGAACAATGATAAAGGAATCTTTCTTAGGAACCAATTGAAATTTTGATTATGTTCTCAAATGAAAAGTAAATTATAAGGTTAAAAAATATATATCATTCCTATATATATATATATATATATATATATATATATATAGAGAGAGAGAGAGAGAGAGAGAGAGAGAGAGAGAGGGGTTTAAAAAACATATCATTCATTATATATATATATATATATATATATATATATATATATATATATATATATATATATGATTTATATAAATTAAAATAACCTATTAATAATTTAATTAAATATGACAAATCTTATGTTTACTAATTTTTAAATATGACAAATCTTATATTTACCAATTTTTAAATATGACAAATCTTATATCTACAAAAGCATATTTATTTTGAGAAAATGATTTTTTTTTCTTTTTTGACTAGGCTTAGCCTAGGCCACGGTCAATCTGGTTGTAAGATGGAAGGATCTACCCATTAATGGGATGTTATTCACTGGGTTTGTATGAGGCTCGAGGTCCGAGCCTGGACGCCCTTCAAGAGAGTTTTAATTACTTCCCCCTAAGAGTGACTTCCACCCCTCCCGCTCCCCATGAGATTTGAACCTATGACTTGGTGTAGACTAAACCGCACATAAACCAATTAGTCTACATCTCATCCAAGGCAAGACTCTTATGGATCAAAATTTATATTTTTATCCAAATATTCATAGTTGAACTATTATATTTAAGCTTTGGTAAGTTCCTTTCTTACTAATTCAAATTCACAAAGTAATAAGGTATGGCTATAGGTTTTTTATGCTTAACTAAAACCCAGATTTATTAACTAGTTATAGATATGAAAAGGAGTTAAATGCTTCTTTTCTTGCTCCAACAACTCTCAAACTACGTCTGCTTTTAGTCACTTGATAGAGAGTGGATTCATTTTTGTTTAAATCATAGATAAATTATGAATTTCCCTTGAGGCCACCACAACTTTGGTTAACTTTAATTTTTTTTTTTTTTTTTTTTTTTTTATGGTGATGCAAATTATAACTCTATTCAATGGACCATAGATGGAATTTTATTAAGTGTCATCAAAATCAAATTAGTTATTTACCATTTTATCATCACTTATAATTAAATTGTTATGTCTAAGATCAAACTTGTCTCTTTATTACCAATTATAGTTAGCTAACTAGTCAGTTTCAATTGTAATATTTCTCTGCTCAATTGAAAGTCGAATTTGTAAACTGGCTACACATATTAAAAGGAAGAAGATGATTCTTTACTTTCTTCATCAAACACAAGTTGTAACTTATCATAATCATTGGATCGAGAATGAATTCACCCTTGCTATGGCCACAGATAAACTGTGAGTTTGCCCCTCCACAACTCCTTTGACTCAATACTTTTTTTGAAGGTAATGCAGATCACAATTGTACTTCGCAAATGATGTTTTTGAAGGGAAAACGATCAAAATACTTTGTAGGGTAATGGGGGGGATAAGTGAATAAGGATGTTGACCATCCCCATTTTTTTTTTGAAGCTAGCATAGAATTGTAACACACAATGCCCTATACTCCACTACAAAATAGAGTAGTCGAGATGAAGAACAAAATATTGAAAGAAATGGCTAACTATATGTTGCACGCAATATCTATTCCTCCAAATTAATGGGAAAAGTAAATAATGTGTGATACATTTGAAATAGAGTTCCTCACAAATCCTTGAAAGGAGTGGCACCGTTTAAAAATTAGGTCAATAAGAATCATAAGTCACACACTTTCAAATTTTTGGATCTCATGCATGGGCCTGTATCTCTTCAAATAGGAGAAAAGATTAGGAACCACAAAGTAGATAATATATTTTTGTTTGTTATATATATTGTGTAAATCGTTACAAATAATTAGATCCTTCCAAAAATAAACTATTCATTGTCAGAAGTGTGAAATTCGATGAAGGCCCCTTGCATGCTCTTCATGAGGAACCAACTATAACGTCTACATCAATCTTAATGATGATTCTTTGTGCTCTTTAGATCATATTCATCAAATTCTAATTTAGATGTTCACAAGCATGTTATTGTTGATTTGGATCATACAAAACAATGGATACAATAGAATTTGTAGGAAGCTAGTGATCTATCGGGTGATCCTATCAATCCATAGAGAAATAGATCTCCATTTGTGGGTGTTCCACAAGCCCTCATTTCTATATATCCATTACTTCCCATGCATTTTTATGTGGTACTCATATTTGATCATGAATCCTATGAAGAGGCTATACATAACTATTATTGGGAAGCTACTATAAATTAATAATATAATTCCCTCATTGAGAACCATACTTGGGATTTGGATCCACTTCCTGTTGATCATAAAATTGTTTGATGCAAGTGCATATATATGTGAAAAAATGAATTGGATGATTTGTAAGAAAACATAAGTCCTGACTTATAGCTAAAGGCTTCTCACAAGTTCAAGGGATTGACTATGATGAGACATCTACACTAGTAGACAAGATTAATTCCATTCAACTAGTTCTTACAATTGTGATAATTAGAAAGTAGAAGGTATGCCATATGGACGTGAATAATTATTTTCATGTGTTTAGAAGAGTAGCTTTGAAGGTACTCCCACAACCCTTGGGGTATTGGGTTTGTGAGAATTTGACCCACAAAAAATCTGTTTTGTGGGCTAAGTACCCAAGTGGTGGGATTTGGACACGAGAGAAAAATAATTGTCTATTTTATTGGTTGCATGAGGGGAACCTTTGATGGGATAAATGACACTTAATGTTAGAAATATGCTATCATTGATGGAAAAGGAAAATAAGATGATGACGAAGGCAGAAAGGATTGCAAGTAGAATGATCAAAGAACATGATTAGCTCAAGTATGACAAAGGAAAAGGTGGTCAAGGTACATATACTTTGAAGCCATTTTAAGTTTAGTAAATTAACTCAAGTGTACTTGGGACCCAGTCAAATAGATAGAGCTCGAAAAGATATTTCCAATGGTATATAGAAGTTTGCAAATATCCTCCCGGATAAAAATTTATTACAGGACAAAGATTAAGAGTTAAAATATGTGAAAAGAGTAAATAGTCAAGGTTCCAGGTCAGCAAGGTTCTAAGTAAGGCCTTTATATGCTTTGACCCCCGACTTAGTTGGGCCTTCAACCTAGTCATAGGTCGTGCCTTTGGGAGTTGGTGCAAGTACACAGTGGGGAAATTGCTACGACCCCTGACCCCAAGGTCAGGCTTCCAAGCGAGTCAACGATCGAGAGCTACTGAAGGTGTACAACCATAGATATTCTTTGACCCCCAACCCATGACTACTTTTTATCATTTTAATTTTATAAAGAAAACCTATGAAAAACAAAGTTTCAGGAAACCTCTTCAATCGTACGAGTTGAGAACATGGACCAAGCATAGGATGACACATGACATGAATTTATTGGCTGACATAGGTGATGTGGACGCATAGGTGAAGCCATAATGGTAGATGACATTAGCATGATGTAAGCATAGGTGACATGGAAGTATGGAACATAGGACACATGGCATGCATTTTTAGCATTTTCAGGTGGTCAAGTGGGCCAATTGTGAGTGACACGTGGACCACTAATAAGAGGCTGCATTGCACAAATGACACAAGCATGATGTTAGCATCCAAGTAGGAAAGTTGGTAGGTCGGATAGTTCAACAACATGTGCAAAGCTGCAATATCCAATAAGCCCTCTGACATGTTATAATTTGGTCAAAACTCGAGGTCATATGGGGAAAGCTCTAAATGCAAGTACTCCAATAATCAGTGGAGTTTTTGATAGACTTGGCATAACAACTAAATTTGGTGAGGCACCAGATTTAGAAAAAGGCGTGCTAAATCCTGTAACTTACTAGAATGGAGGAAAATGACAGTTTAACTCAGTTTTTATTATAGATACAAGTAATAAATATTGTGTAGATCAAGAGGACATTTGAGAAATAGAAAAATAAGAAGTTAATGATATCAAAACCTTAGTTAAGTAAAATTCAAGTGCAAGTTGACTAAAGCTCAAAGTTCCAAAAATATCAGTCCAAATTCCTTTATAAGTAGAATTTGAGCAACCAATATGAGAGATTGTTAGAGCAACAAGATGCATAATGTTATTATGCATTAGGGGTGAATCCAAGATCAATTTTAGTTTTAGAATGGTGTTTGAGAAGGCAGAGAATGAATTGGTGAATGTTGTATTCAACAAAGATGTTTTTATGGTGAAATTAACACATTGGCAAGGATTGTTGTTGTTGATGTGCACAGTGGTTTAAACGGTGATCAATGATTGTTAAAGGTGTATTGGTGGTTGTAGTTTGTGTTTTTAGGAGATATTTATTTGTTCTATGAAAGGTAATAGCCTTCATGATTTGAGTTTGAAAATGGATGATAGATGAACCAGGGAGGTAAAACAAGTGGTAGCTTGTAGAGCAGGCACAACACTCCCTTTCAATCAAAACTAATAAACAAGAAGAGTAAGTAATCCCTTTTAGTAGTAGCTGACTCAATAAGCAGGGAAAATAGTCAATTTCTATGAAAATTGATAAACGAGCAGGGGTAGTAGTCCCTTTTAGTAGTAGTTGATAAATGAGTAGGAATGAAAGTTCCTTTCAGTAGCAATTGACAAACATACAAGTGGAAGATTGTGGGGCAATAGCAAGTTGTAGCCTGTGTTTTATAAAGTAATAAAAGGAGGATTAATGTCTTATATACGTCTCACATGTGTATGACAATGATTATGATGTTATGTTTTACATGATTGTGTATGACAATGATTATGATGTTGATTACATGAGTGGTTTCTAAAGTGATTGAAGAGTGCCTATTGTTAAGAGTTGTATAATTTGGTCACACTACTGATTCAACCCACCCTCTCAGTAGCGTCTTGACTCTTGGTTTCCATTGTTTCTAACAATTGGTATCAAATCACCCAAGTTCCTTTAAGATCAATTTAAAAACTGGAAGGAAGATCAAGGATCATGGAGAACCAAGACTAGATTACCTCATATGGAGTTCCATTTTTGAATGGGTTAAATTATACAACTTGGAAGGTAAGACTGGGAATCTACTTGTAAGATCTTTATTTGGATGTATGGCTATTTGTGGAGAATGGACTAAAAAATAATGAGGTTGATGATCAAGCCAAGGAGGAAATCTTGAGAGGATTATCCAAGTCAGATATTGAGAAAGTAATATGTTGTGAGACTGCCAAGGAGATATGGGAAAAATTACAGACCATCTATGAGAAAGATACTCTAGTTGTTAATGATTTCAAGAGGCTTTCTTTGGAGAATGGAGTAGACAATGACCATCCTATTGATCAACACTCGAAGGTTTAAGAGACGATGCAATCTATAAGTAAGTTGTTGTTCTGATGTTGTTGTAGAAAAATATGTCATTTATCTTCAAACTTATCAATTGTAATTTCTGGTGAAAGAGAGAGTTGCTCATCTAGTAGCAGTCAAGAAGGAACTACTTTGATAGAAATAACGAATTTAGATACTTTTCAAGAATATAATGGGTTGACCTATGGTAGAGAGGAAGAGAGAATATCTCATGTGTCAATAGAAGAATCCCTAGAGTCAGAAAAGGAATAAGTTCTTGAACAAGTTGTGAGTGAAATAGACACTTGTTGTGAATCTAGTAGCTCCTCTAAAGTTCTACAAAAAAAAATAGACTAAGAATTCTTGTAGTAATGTATGGAAAGCATGCATGGATCTTGTAAGTCCACTACTTGTGTTGATTAATAACAATGGAATTTCTATTGTAGTGATTGCAATACAATATCACTAGGGATAAAGGATGGATTTCTTTAGCTTTTGGCCATTCAAAATGAAAAACTCTACTGCCAGCAAATTTATTACATCTAAAGGCAAGGTAAGGACTACTTATAGTTCAATGTCAATATTAAAATCAATTATATGAGTTCAACAATGTTGAGCATAATTCTTAGTTTCTAGTCACTATCTTATATATGACTACAATGATATAGATGCTACTTATTACTTCAGTTGCCAAAAATTACAAAAAGTAGAGGAAAATTTTAATTATCTATCTAGGCTATAACCTCCATATATCCATAGTGAACAAACAAGGGAGTATGTACTATTTGTTTTGTCCAAACTAATGTGCTATAAAATTAAAGTTAAGTGAGGTGCTTCATAGTACGAGTTAGGGAAAATAAAAAGTGAAATAAAGAGCACTTAGACGGATAGAGTATAAACATTATAAAAAAAGTGAGATACGTCTCAAGAAATAACATTCCAATGACTCTATGACAACCTTGTCTTGTGTCAAATGCATCCTCGCATTCAATGGATATAGAGAAAAGTCAATTGTTGGCTTTACCCCATATCCATTATATATTGAAATCTACAATCAACATAAACTCAAACTTATTAACATGAACCTATATTAATATAGCAATTTTATATAATAAACTATTTGTCCCATAATTAATTGAAATTAAAATAAGATCACCCTATAAATAGTGCTTCGATTGATACGATCATCAACTATAGAAATATTGATATGGTGTGTGAATTTGAAGAGACACACGTGGAAACCAATATTCTTATCAATTTTGAGACAAATTAATACTAGCACAGTGAATTATTGTGAGTGCAAGTGTTATGATTGCGTTTAATACTTATATATATATATATATATATATATATATATATATATATATCCAAAATTAGTTGAGAACACAAGTACATTATTTTAGTGTCTTTAGTATGGGGCATCGTGGCCTTATGGAATACGGAAGCATCAAAGCAAGTAGTTTATTTAACATCATGAGGGACACGGGTCCGATCACTTGGGCAAGACGCCAACTTACATAGGTGCCTCTCTAAATTCTCACAACCTGACACCCTTACTATTTTAACCACGAGGGTGTCTTTTATTTCTTCACTTGGATTGGAGTACCAATAGCAACTTAGCTAGTGGTAGGTGTGAGGTTTTCTATGGCTTTGGGTAGTACGTGTGGGGTTTTATATGGCCTTGAGGGAATAGACAAATTGAATTAGACTATTTATGGAATCTACCTAAAGCCTTTGAAAATCTGGTCAAAATGTATACTCTTTTCAAGGGTATTATTGTCGCAACATTGGAAGGAGAGCCGTCTGCAAACACCTTCCAGTGAAAGACAAAGAAATGGAAAAACTGGAAGCCCATCGTTAATGGGGAGCGTGAGCGGAGCCGGAACACGGGAGAGACTGCGTTTCGAGAGTTGGTGAAGATTTTATAGGCTCATATAGGATTCAGCCACCCGTCTTCTCAGTGCCAGGCAGCGCTTTCAGAGTTTTTTACATTTTCTTACAGGTGATTGGTTCACAAGCAAGGACGGGTGTCATCACATGAGCGCCACCCTAAGTAACTTGGTGTCCCCTACAGAGAGCTGATGATTGGCAAATGGGTCGGTAGGCTTTCCGAAAAGTGACACCCTGCATCCAACGGTGGACTCTTGCATGCACCTTCATCACATCTCCTGGACACGTAGAGTTGCCTCCTTTCTCGTCCCATGCAGAAAGACGCCTGGTGAAGAAATCACTTGATGTTTTCGTCTCAGCCTCTAAGTTATATAATCGCCCCCGTAGATTTCTTGCGGTTTTCTCTTCCTACCTTGGGCCTCGGGTTTTTTACGCTTGATTTCCGCTTGATATTCCAGGAGGGTGGTCTTATATCGTTATAGGTTTTCTCTCAGGCGAAAAACATTTTGGGGCCTAGTCGAAAACATTTGTTTTTTTGGATGGTCTGGTTCTCTCAGAAGTGCATTTGTACTAGGTGGGTGGTTTTGAATCACTATAGTCTATCACACAGCTGGTAAAAACAGTTTTTATCTGGTTTTGAGCTTTGGGTGGCACCAAGATTTCCCGCTGGATGGTTATGGTATGGTACTGGACGCTTTCTCTCCTGTTGTTCCGGCAAAGCTCGCAAGGTCAGTTTTTCCGTATTCTCATCTTTTGTTTTTAGATTTTTGGTAAAGAGATAGAGGATGCCTTACAGTAGCGATTGATAGTACTCTGGTTTCCATATAAGGAATTGTCATAGGTGCCTTTTCTGATTTTGCTTAAAAAATGTTGAAGTCATTTTATGCTAAGATAAAGAACTCTATAGTTTTTTACAGTCCATGTACTGATTTTCGCATTAGAATTGGGAAGTGGTGGTGTGTTTTCCAGCTAATCTGTTGTTGTGTTGATTGCCAAGACCATTCTCCTGCATAGGTAAAACAGCTCTTACCCGAGTTCTGATAAGCTGTAAAATATGGCTGTCGGAATACCAGTTGAATCTCTGGTATTTCCTATCTTTCCGGTGATCTGAAAATTTCAAATTTTCTTGGTCAGCATCCGCTTTAATCACATCTGTTATGTCTCCTGCACTTGCAATCTATCCCTTATCTGGCATAGTACACACAAATCTCTTCCCATTCAGTTTCGATTTTGACTGGGGGAATGGAATGTCTTTTTATGTCTTATCACTTAGAAGATTTTTCCAAACTGTCAGCCTCACCGCCTCCTTTTCCCATTTCTGGAGCCTTCTACTTAGCAGATCCCGAGTCCTCATCACTCTGGAACCTTTAATTTTCCCTATCCTGACATATCCTTTTGTCAGGATCGGATCTACGGTGTTGATCTCCTTGGTCTATCCTATTAATTGCCTCACTCTCTAGGTGTTATTACATCCGGGGATCTTATTCAGAAAGGAATTTTTAAAGGGTTAGATATCTATTGTACTGGCACAGTGGCTGACGGCATCAAAGCACTTGCTGGCATCATTGCTTTCCTACCCCCATCAATAGAATGGAAGAGTCTGACTCATCAGCCACGCGAGCGCTTGTACAGGCCACCATACAAGCCGAGGAGGCACGGAGAAAACTACCAAACCTTACAGGCTGGCAAGCCACAGTGGAGGACATGATAATAAAGCCAGCTTGCAGAGAGGCTCATAAACCAAAAAAGGATTTCTCCAAAAAAGACGGATCCCCATCTTCCTTTTTCAACAAAGCTAAGAACCCCGTCAAGACTGATCCTCCACCGAAAGCCATTTGCTTGGATGGTGCCACCCTTACAGAAAGAATTGACAGTCTAAAGAAATTATCGCTGGTTGGGAAGTGGCAATTTCCTGAGATGGGTGATCTGGACATGCGTAAGTGGCTGTCGGACAAATGGGCTCCCTTGATTGGGTACACTCCTATCATTTCCCGCCTTATGAAGGAATGGTATTCTTTCCATTTCCTTAAAGTCTCTGATTTAGATATCATTCTAAATAATCCCTGGGTTTTTGGAAGGAGCTTCTTGGCCCTATCTCGTTGGTACATAGGTTTTGATCCTTTAAAGAACACCCCATCCAACAGCCTGATTTGGGTGAAACTACCAAACTTGCCTTTGGAACTATGGTCGGAAGAATCTCTTTCAAAAATAGGAAATTCGATAGGCAAGTTTGTTTATGTTGACCCCTGGTGTAGAGGAGAGAAAGATAAGAGAATTGCTTGGATCCTAATAGAGAAGCCGTACAAAGGAGGATATCCAGATCACATGGAGATTGTATGGGGCAACAGCAAAATCCAGCAAAGGCTAGACTTCTGGGGAATTCCCTTCAGATGCTCCTTATGCCACAAGACCGGCCACTTGATCAGAAATTGCAGTCATCGTTTCTCTCGAAAATACAGGAAATTTAACGTCAGGCAGGTCAGGAGGTCTGAGTCTGAGTATTCCCCGGATGTTGATATTCGGGTCACTACAAAACAGGATAATCAAAATCTTTTGATTCCTGCTCAGAAAATGGTTCACAAGTCCCCCTCACTAGACCCTCTATCAGAGCCGGACCTTTGCTGTTCCTATAGAGACTCTCTCGGCCGTCTTGATTCAAATATCTCGCCTCCTATATGCTCCCAAATACCTGAACCTCGAGAGGACATCCCGGTCCCTTCTCCCCCTGATATGAATCAAAAGGATTTTGTCGTGGGCTCTCTTCCTATTCAGATATCTTCCTCCTCTCCGACACCAGTCAAATATCGCCCTGCTGAATCGAAAGGAAAGGAACCTATCCAAATTCAAGAAAATGACCCTCGTCATAGTCCTTCCCCGGGTAACATTCTCTCAGATTCTCTGGTAAACAATTTTGATAGCGATATTGACTGCCTCCTCAATAGGACCTCGCTGGAACTTGAACCACTGACCATTCATAAACCGTCCAGCCCGACCCATCCTTTCATAAGTCCTCAATCTGCAAAAAATATCACAGTCAGGAAGAAATCAAAGGGGGGTAGCCGTCATTTTAGAGGGAGAACTGTAGCTTCTGAGCATGATGTGAGAAACTTTTCCTTAGTGGAAGTTCCTGTCCTGGATTCACCGGAGTTTCAGCCCCTTAGAGCATGTGTGGCTGGTGAGTCATCAAAATGACATTCCTCGCCTCTATGAATATCAGGGGATTGGGCGCAGCCCCCAAATTCAATGCGCTAAAGGATGTTTTCTACATGGCTCATCCAAAGATCATATTCATACAGGAGACCATGCATCCCAGCTATGTATCCATAGTTTACTTTAGAAAAATGTTTCCTACGTGGTATATGGTGGCCACTGAAGCAAATGGTCAGTCAGGTGGTCTAGTGGTTCTGTGGGATCTAGCCTGGATTATGGCAAAAGCCTACAAATGTTGTGCAGGGATTTTAATTCATGCATCTATCAGGGGTCAATCTTTTACTCTCAACTTGCTGAATGTCTATGCTCCATATAAAAACAGACTTCCCTTTTGGGAAAGGCTTTTTGAATCCCATATTCTTGAGATTGAATCGCTGCTATTAGCAGGCGATTTTAACTTGACTCTTAGTTCTGATGAATGTTGGGGGAATTGCAGGAAATTTGATTCTCTGGCTGATAGAATAAAGAAGGAATTACTTAACAGGGATCTGGTGGACATTGCTCCTGACAAAATGAAGCCCACATGGGACAATAGCAGGACTGGGCAGGCATTCATAGCCAAGAGAATCGACAGAGTCATCATACATGCTAGCATTATTGGAAATCTAGGTATGCCTGTATTATCAATCGGGAATGATCATTCATCTGATCACAGACCCATTCTCCTAAACTGGTATGGGAACATAAACAGATTCGGATACCCTTTTAAATTCAATAGAATACATTTAGAGGACCAGTCTTTTAATAAAGTCATCTCTGGGAATTGGAAAAGTATACAAGAGTCTGAAATGGCACCTTTTATGCCATTCCGCGTAAAGCTGAACAGATTGAAGACAGTATCGAAAGAGTGGCAAAAAAATAAAAGGAGGATGGATAAAGAGGAATTAAACAGTATTCGCAAGGAACTGGATTCCCTTTGTGAGTCGGCTGATACCAATAGCCTATCTCTAGATCTGAAGAACATGATTAGAAAGCTGGAGAAAAGGAAAAATTTGATCCTACTAAAAGAGGAGGCAACATGGCGTCTCAAAAGCAGAGCCATCTGGCTAAAAGCAGGAGACAGAAATACAAGGTTCTTCCACAAATTCGCAAGCGCAAGAAGGGAAAAAAACACTATCTGGAGCATCAAAGATGAGATGGGAAATGTTCTCTTATCACAGCATGAGATAACGATGGAGGCAGTGAGATATTTTCAAAATCAATATAGAAGAAGGGAGGTTATCTTCCAAGATGCCCTTTGGGGCATAGAGCTGGTGCCGGAAATGTTTAATGATGCTGCAAATGAAGATTTCATAAAGCCAATCTCTGAAGATGAACTTCTAAAGGCCATCAAATCCTTCAAAAAGGATAAAAGCCCGGGGCCCGACGGCTGGCCAATTGAATTTTTCCTTCATTTCTATGACCTTTTCAAATCAGATCTGCTACGCATGGTTGAAGCATCCCGGATGTCTGGAAACATTCACTCGGCTACCACCTCAACCTTCATTGCGCTAATTCCAAAAAAGAATAGGTCTGAATCCTTTCAGGATTTTCGGCCTATCTCACTCTGCAACATCATGTTTAAGATAATCTCAAAAATCATTGCGGAGAGAATGAAGCCTATTCTAAATTCCTATATCTCCAGAGACCAACATGCATTTTTAAAGGGTCGTTTCATCTTGGACGCGGTTGCCATGACACAAGAAAGTCTTTTTACAATGCTGTCAAAGAATATGGATGCGGCTATCCTCAAGATTGACTTGCAAAAAGCTTATGATTGTGTAGATTGGGGCTTTTTGAGAGTACTGTTGGCTAAGATAGGACTGAAGTCCCAAAGTGTCAATTGGGTCATGTCTTGTGTGGAGAATGTAAAATATTCGGTGATTGTGAATGGAATTCCCTCGGCTTTTTTCCAAGCAGAGAGAGGACTCCGACAGGGATGTCCCCTTTCCCCATTGCTGTTCATTCTGGTGATGAACTCTCTTAGTCTACAGATAAACAAAGCAGTCAAGGATAAGAGATGCCGTCCGGTTAAGATCTGTAAGAACATCTCCATTTCACATAATCTTTTTGTCGATGATGTTCTCATCTTCGCTATGCTCTGCAGGGCCTCCTAGGCTTGCATAAATGATATCCTTTCAAAATTCCAGAAAGCTACAGGTCTGTTTATAAATAAGGAAAAATCTTCTCTGTTTCACAATGATGTGAATATGGAAATTGTTCATTGGATATCAGACCTGATGGGCATAGCTCCTTTTTCAATTCAACAAGGGTTCAAATACCTGGGCTTTACTTTAAAGGCAAAAGGATACTCAAAAAGGGATTGGCAATGGCTATTGGACAGGTTTTATAAGAAGATTGCAGGGTGGGAATATAAATTTCTCTCTCTAGCTGGCAGACTTATTTTAGTTCAGGCTGTCCTATGCCAACTTTCAGTCTACTGGGCTCACATTTTCTTTCTTCCCAGCAGTATTATAAAACAGATGAACAGACTGGTTGCAAACTTTCTATGGGGAGGTCACGCATATCAGAGCAAAATACATCTTGTCAAGATGGCCTCTATTTCAAAACCAAAAAGGATGGGTGGATGGGGTTTGATAGACATTCGCACTTTTGGAAATGCCCTTCTCTGCAAGTCTCTCTATAGAGGAATATATGATGACGGGCCATGGAGCAAGATTGTAAAGACAAAATATCTAAAAGGAAAGAGCATAGAATTTTGGTACAGGAGGCGGTCTTTTGGCACCAGAAGCGGCTCGATGATATGGCAAAGCCTGAGAAAAGTCCATCCTTTTTTCATAAAAAACTTTCGCTGGAACCTTTATTCCGGATCAAATATTTTTATTGCTTTTGATTCTATTTCACCTGCCCGGGGTTTCTCGTTCCCCCATCCACTGTTATGCAATCTTCATAGGCTGGGAGTTTTTACGTGGGATAAGTTGATAAAAGAATGGTCTGGCTCTTCTCCGGTTTGGAAGGATGGGGAGGAGTTGCATTTACCCCATTCGATGCATCCTCTTTGGATGATGGTAAAAGCGAGACTTGATAGTTTGGGGATCACCCGAACGGGTTCAAAGGATCGTCTGGTATGGTCTCTCCATAAACCTGTGAGCGTAAAGAACATTTATGCTGATATGATTTCCGTTATTGCTGGAAGTCCTCCTCCGCATTTCCCTCTCTGTTTTTGGAAAGCTGCATGTCCGCTGAAGATGATTATTTTCTCTTGGCTGCTATTTGGGAACAAAAATCTCACATGGGAGATTCTTCAAAGGAGAAGCTGGCAGGGTCCAAGTAGATGTTCCATGTGCCTCAATGACTCGGAAACAAATTTGCATATGTTCTTTCAGTGCCCCTCGTCCCTTATAATCTGGTATGATTTGTCTACATATTTTGTTTTCCCTCACAACATTTTTTCTTCTGTTCAGGAAGGTTTTATTTGGTGGAGTAGACAATCCTCATCGTGGAGATCGCTGTTCATTATCACATGCTGGTATCTGTGGAACTGGAGGAACGCACACATTTTCCAAGACTCTAAGGAACCTCTCCAGGCTATTCTTCAGCGTATATTGGCTTGCTATGATTCCTATCATCAGAATGCCACTATGCCAAACATGTCTGCCATATGATGCTGCGGGGTTGTGGTCCTGCAAGAGGTTTTATCCCTCCAGATCGTCTGTATCTTGTCTGTTGGATCCTCTTCTCCAAGGCCGGGCGTATCTGCCCCTTCTTTCTTATATGTTTTTGTATGAATCTGTATATGGTACAGCCTCGTCAAGTATTGACATGTCTCTGTCAAGCTTTTTTTGAACATCTGGTCTTGTAGATGTATAGTATATGTCACTTCTCTCTTTTATGTGTGTTTAGATCTGGTCTATCTGACATCTATCTTTTGCTAAGGATGATAGGCATATATTGCCTCTATGGATTATCTGTATGCTTTTTATGAAAGGGAGACTGGGCATTTCTATGCCTTATCAGTATCTCGAATTATGTATTGATGATCTTTATATACTCTTAATATAAAGCTATGTTGGTTTTTTTTCTCTGAAAAAATTATTGTCGCAACATTATTCCCAACCAGATATTAATAACATAATTCAACATCTTGCTTTGAGAATTTTCCCTTCAAACTCCAAATTAACCCAATTACAAAATTTCTTTTTGGAAAATCTATCCTCAATTCCAACCATTCAAGTTAAACATGTGTTTAGGGTCCTTAATAATAATGTTGATTGCATGGCTAAGAAATCTTTATTATTGGTACTCGGAACCATGTGAATGAAAAAAAACCTTTAGGGAGGCAACATTCTCATAAATCATAAGAAGTATTCTCAATTAAATGTTAAGGTGGTAAAGTGTCTTACATGCTTAAAATGTGGTAGGCACATATTTCACTCCAAGTGCAAAATAAAGGTTAAGTTGAGCCATTAAATGGAATCAATTGGACATTGCAGTGTTTATCTTTAAGTTATGGTCAAAAGTGAAATGTACCAGGAAATTATTCCTGTAAATGGAATGGCATACCAAGTGATGTAGAGTTACTTTCTTATGCAATTGATGTGGGATGATTAGGTTAGGTGAGGTCATTACCACAATCCCCATGCGAGTACGTATTGGAGATTTATGGTTCATAGTAGGACTACAATGCCAAGGATGAGGAGGGTCAAGGAAGTTGTTTTAGCAATCATTCCTTATTTTCGCACACTAAGCAATTCATATTTTGAGGCATTAAAAGTGATAGATCAAGCATGAGACTTTATTGTATTATCTCTTTGAATTAGGAACAAAGAACACTCTAGGATAAGTAATGGAATCAGGGAAATTGACATAGCTAGAAGTAGAGGGGCGAGAGGAAATCTAACGATGGGTTAGCATACTATGAGACAAGCAAATTATTTAGTGGGAATGGAGGATAAAAAAGGTAAGAAATGAAGCACATGAAAGAAAGTATAAATGGTAGAGGAAGGAAGATGTCCGAATGAAGATTGCATTGTTGAGTAGGAAGCTTGATAGGGTAACAATGCAAGTGGACACATTGACCAACATACTATCCACTCATTGCCAACAACTCCAAGAGTTTAACAAATAACTTCAATGTCTCTAGTTTTAGGTGTAAAACTCCCAGGCTGCGCAACAAGGAGAAGTCCAAGACCAAGGGAACCAAGTATCTTTAGGAAACTCTGCACAAATCATTCCAAGTGCACTATCTGATCTCAACCGAGTAATCTTACTTAAAAATTTAATCATATTAGATGACTAGGAGCATAACTTAGTTCAAATTTTAGTTCAATTCTAGATAAATGTTGTTATATTTTAGGCCTTTTCTTCAAATTGTATCCATATAGTTACTACTAGATCTTAGTAATAGGACAAAGACATAATCAACATAGACAAAACAATCTAGTTTTGAAAACTTTTGCTACATTTTGCTACGGGAAGCTATGGATGTACTTTCATTATGATTCCACACAAAGTTTCTAATGTAATATACCATGTTATTATTAAAACTAAAAAAAAGGAAAAAGAAAACAATCAACAACTTAATTCTCTCGAGTTAGTAGATTAAGTGGTTTGGAGCATAATTTCTTCCCCTATCCACTAGGTTCAATTCCAAGGGACATGTTTGGCATGTTGTTATAAGGCTCCAAGAGTAGACATCCCCACCACGTGAAACATCGACTGTTACTAAGTAATAAGTTATAGGTATATCTAGCTTGTGGGTTGTTGGATATATTCTTGGTGTTCTAGTGGCAGTAAGAAGTTTTTCTCTTGGGCCTTACCTATATTACTCGAAATCGTTATTGATTCATCATGGTTAAAGAATAGAAACAATCGGAAACTTAGTTACTCTTGATGAATGGAGCCTCCTAGCATGAATACAAATTAACATTGAATAATACCTTAGCAATGAGATGATTACAAAACAACACCATTCCCATGCTTCAAAAGTAGGGATAATGGTAGCCCACCATTGCCATGGTATGTTGGAAGAAGAGGCATAACAATGCTATCGTATTCACTAATTTACATTGAAAAAACAAGTAAGCCACAACAAGCTCTAAAATATCCAACCCTACTTTTTTCATTATCCAAAAGTCAGAATACCATTACTAATATAGGGAAGCACAAAAGTGAGTTTCATCTAGAAGTCTTGGTTCATTTACTGGTAGTATTAATTCCTCTTACTACTAAACTCTATGACAACTACAATGAACACATTAAATATTTGTACAAAGGTGGGTGGTAGAAATTACACCATGGTCTAACACTCTCCCTTACTTTCTACCACTACATGCTTCAACATTTACAATACCCAAGTTCTATCTTTGAATTTCAAAATTGTCCTTAACTAATGGCTTTGTGAAATTATATGCCAGGTGGTCAATGGAATTACAAATTTTCAAATAAATTTCATTGTTTCTTACTAGCTCTTTAATAAAAATGATATCTCATGTTGATATGCTTGCTCTTGTGGTGTGATACACGGTTCTTCGAAAATACAATGGTTGAATTGTTATCACAATATATAGGATTTGCTTCCTTTTGTCCATACTCAAGATCAACTAACATTCATATTAGCCAAAAAATGTGACAATCTACTAAAATGGTTGTTGTGTACTCTGCTTCTTCTGAAGATATGGTGACAATTGGTTGTTTTGTGCATGCCCATGAAATCAAACCTGAACCAAAATGGAATCCAGAGCTAGATGCACTTCTTCTATCATCTATGTTACTTACAATATCACTGTCAATGTAGACAACTAAAAAATCATCATTGGTACATGAATACATAAGGCCATGCTCTTGTCCCTGTAATATATTGTAAAATTATTTTACCAACTTGCCAATGTGAATCATTGGGAGACTCCATACATATGGAAATTAAGCTAATTATAAACATACTTTATGGCCTTGTTATTATAAGATACATGAGGCTGCTAGCAATACTCTTAAAGAAAGTAGGATCAAATCTTAATCCTTCATCACACCTTCCCTAATTTATTGCCTACTACTACAAGTTGGTTAATGACTTTCAATCCATCATCGAGGACCTTTTCAATACAACTCTTGCATATTTTCATTAACAAATGAAATTTCCTATTTTTAGATTGCTCAACTTCTATTATAATCATATACTTCATCAAATAAAAAATAGTCATTTCAAATTCATCTTCATTGCATATTTAAAATTATCATGTAAAAGGTTACCCGTATAAATCATGCCATCCATATACAGACAAACTATTAAAATTTGTCCTTATTGATTTGACTCTATATACAAGGTGGATTCACTATCTCTTACATCGAACCCATTAGAAACCAAATAATAATTTATTCTACTATACTAGGCTCTAGGAGCTTGCATCAACCCATATAATGCCTTCTTCAGCCTATATACTTTATTCTCCCATCCTTTAATTTGGTAACTAGGTGGTTTATTGATAGAAACTTCTTCTTCAAGAATAACATTTAGAAATACTTATTTAACCTCCATATGATATACTTTCCATCTATTTTGAACTGCTAATGCCCAAACAACCCTTATAGTGTCCAATCTAGCTACAAGTGCAATTATTTCTCCATATTTATAGTTGCTTGTTGTGCAAAGCCTTTAGCACCCAGCCTATTTTTGTACTTCTCAATCCTACCTTTTTCATTATATTTTTTCTTGTATACCCATTTGACACCAATGTTGTCCTTACTTGTTGGAAAATCCACTAGATCCTATGTATTATTATTTTCTATAGAATATATCTCCTTATTCATGGATTGGACCAAATTCTCTTCTTTTATGGTTTCTTCAAAAACATATTGATTGACATGTATACAATGAATATAGATCCAAATCATCATTTTGATCATACATCTCTTTTAAATTTTTTGTTTTCCTATAAGATATCAATCATCTAATTGCTAAATCTAATTCATTACTCAAACGAGAATTCAAAGTTTGTTGTAGTATTTTTTTGATGACTCTCCTTGAACATGAATTCTTGGTGTCCTCATTGGAGACCCTCATAAAAGTGATTGAGCTTGTGCATCTTGCTATCTTTCTTGCTCAATCTACTTTTTACATCAACTTATCCATAAGGAATTGTTGCTTCACCTGTCATAGTTTTGTCTACGTTTCCATCCCAAGCTCCAACTTGTTTGAACTCTACATCTTTGTTGATTATAAAATTCTTTGTGATGATTGGATTGTACAACTAGATGCTTTTGGCTACTCATTATATCTTGTGAAAATACAATTCTCATTTTGATCATCTAAATTCATTTTTAGATATTCAAGCACGTGAACATATGTCACATATCCAAACACCCTAAAATGTGGTACATTGCACTTCATACCACTCCAGGACTCTTGTGGCACTATGATTTTTACACTCTTTGTGCAAGACTGGTTCAAATGTATACTAAATAATAAACTAATCCACTCGAAAATGCATTGGATAAATGTTTTTCTTTCAAGAAATTTCTAACCATGTTCATGATTGTTCTATTTTTCCTTTATGCTACAACATTCTACTATGGTGTGTACCTGGTTGTGAATTGTCTCTGGATTCCAAATTGATTACAATACATTATAAACTTTTTGGAGTCATATTCTCCTCTTCAATTAGATCTCAAGATTTTTATATATTGACCACTTTGCTTTTCAACCATGGTCTTAAACTCCTTGAACTTGTCAAAAGTTTTAAATTTGAGTTTCAAGAAGTATACCCAAGTGTTTTGACTAAAATCATCAATGAATTTTAAAAAATACAAGTTTCCCCCAAGAGATTGGGTTTGCATAGGGCCACACAAATCAATATTAACTAGCTCCAATATTGCCTTTTCCCTATAAGATGAACAAGATAGTTGTTCTTGCATTGTTTTGTTAATATGCAACTCTCATATGAGTTAGTTGGTTCATGTATGAATGTGTAGATATTTAACCAACTATTTTTACTACAATAAATTTAGTCCTCCAAAATGCAAGTGACCAAATCTCAAATCCCAAAGGAAAGGCTCATTTAGATTGGTTACTTTGTGGGAAAATGAGGTTGATTAATTGACACGTCTCATAATCAAAGGATAGTTCCTATTCTTAGTTATTTCAATCTTAGCAATTAGGATCCTTCTAGGAAATTTATCCAAGATTGTACAAGTATTGTAGTTGAAGATAACTCTATAACCATTTTGTGTAAGTTGACTAAAATTCATAATGTTAGGTTTTAATCCTTGGAATAAATAGACATCTACAATGTTTTTCTTTTCACCTTGTTTAGTAAAGACACTAAATGTTCCATTACCAATAACATTAACAATATTTTCATCACCTAGTTTGACTTTAGCCTTAACAAGGTTATCTAGACTTGCAAATAAATTCTTATTTCTAGTCATATTGTACTAAAACCACTATCTAATAGCCAAAGGTATTTATTACTCTCTTGGACAACATCACAATAATAAAAGTAGACTCATAAGTATTTTCAAAAGTATTTGTACAATTGGCACTTATTTTATATAGGTTTGCCTACTTTTTCCTACATTCTTCAGCATAATGGCCATAACTTTTATAATAATAGCATTGAATGAGACCATCTTATTTGTGAATGGCCTCTACCACCCCCCTTAACCTCTAAGGGTTTTTTTTTTTGTGGCATATCTCCAATTTGATCTAAACTTGAATTTCCATCTCTTTATCAGTTAACTCTACTATATCTACCCTTGCCTATGTTGTTCCTTCCTCTACCTCTACTTATTGGTGCTTGTGATATGAAGGCATTCTCGAAAGAATGATCATGCTTGTTTATCCTTATCCCATGGGATAATAAGGATCCCATTAGATCCTCTATGGAAAGCTATGGCAAATTCTTTGATTCTTCAATTGTGACAACTACAACATCAAATTTAACTAGCGGGCTCCTTAAAAACTTATTGACAACCTTTTGGTTAGTTATATATTTACCATGTATTCTCAACTGGTTTACCACATTCATTAGTTAAGTCATAAATTGGTCAACAAATAAGATTCTCCACCTTTTATATTATGACAAATCCTTCTAGAAGCTTGTAACTTTGTTGTTTTTACTTTATCTATGCCTGCATAGGTAATCTCTAAAGCGTCACATACCTACTTGGTATAATTTTTGTTGCAACTCTTAGAAAAATTGGCTCTTCTAATCTTTGTTGAATAAGCCATAGTACCTTTGAATCCTTTTTTCTTTCTTTCAATTAACTAAGCTCTATGAGCATTTGCCATAGCTTGTATGAATACTTGATCTAGTTTTGCAAACCCATTTACATTAATCCTACAAAAAGAGGAAGTTCTTCATCTTGACTGGCCATATGTCATAGTTTTTACCAATCAACATTGATCCCTGAGGTTGTCCTAAACTACCATTAGATGCCCTTTGTTTGCATATTATGAGCTAAGCACTCAAAATATGCAACACACTTACAAAAAAAAATGGTAGAATGTATTGAAGAAGACCAAGAACCCAAATTTAGACTGAATATCGATTAAGAGGAAAGTGCAGTGGTCTACTCTATGATTGGCACAATGGTTTATTCAACCTCATTTTTCTTAGGCTTTCTAGGATAAAGGAAATGATAAATTTAAATCCACCTCTCAAATTGATGTTCAAAGGAATTTTAGCTACTATCATTTGATAAAGTGCACAACAAACTCCCCTCAGAAAATGGTTCCAAACCTTATCTATTGTATTGAATAGGTTAACATCTTGCACTAGTTTTCTTCTCACCACAAGTGAGACACTCTAGTTTGATTTCATAAACCATGAGCAAGAATGAAGGATATCTACAAGACTTTTTGCTTATGTGGTTGAAGGCAGGGGAGATTATTTGTATTCATACATTTTGAGATTGATTCTTCTTCTAGGCCATCTTTAAACCCCTTAATTTGTGGCTCCTTTATTCATTCTACGATGATTATACTCTCTAACTTCATGCAACAAAGAACTCTTCTTATCTCTAATGCCACAATGTAGCTCCTCTTCTTATCTCTAATACCACAATGTTGCAAGCAAGGACATATCAATGCTACTACATTCACTAACTCACATAAGGAATACAAAAAATACATACACAAAGTGAGCTACAAGAAGTTATGAAAGCTTCCACCTTGGTTTTTTTTATTATCCAAAATCCTAGAAAAACCATAATAAAATTACCAAAATAGGGTAGCACAAAATCTATCTCATCTAAAAATCTCAATTCATTTACAAGTAGTTTTAATTGCTCTAACTACCCAACTCTATGACAACTGCGACAAACACATTAAATATTTGGAAAGAGAAAGTGGTGTATTAAGTGGCATACACCACGATCCAACATGTTGGGCTAAAAAAACCAGTAATTCATTATGTGGTGTTATTGAGCGTTCTAGAACATGCAGATATATTTCATTGTTTATTATTAGTTTGCTTTTTGTTGTTTAAAAATGTAAAGTAAAGCTTCACTCAAGTCTCTTTGTTGACCGAATAAAATCTAAAATTAGATTGTGCAAAAAATTTCCTATGGCAAAATTATTTCAACACGTGTTATTTTAAGCATGCCTAGGCTAAAGTGAAGGTCTATTCAATGGAAAGCAAAAGGAAAAACAACAACAAAAAAAAATTGAAATCGATAAACGATATACCGACGGGTTGACACCTTATAAAACGGGTTGACACCTTATTTTTAAGGAATATTTAGTAGTAGGATGCAGTAATATTTGGTCGGCAGCTGCTCGCTCTTGAGCGTCCACCAACTAAATTCAAAATAATCTTAAAAATAAGATATGGCAAACGTGAAGGATCTTCCATTTCACTAAATAGAAATAATAATATATCTTTAAAATTATTAAATAATTAAATGTTGTTGTTTTTGTTTTTTTTTGTTTTTTAATATATATAAATTTAAAAATTAAATATTAAAATTATTTTATATACATAGATTGTTGTATTAGAATTCTTTTCAATGGTATTTTCTTAAGGACTTATATAAAAGATTTTATGTAAAAAAATAAATTTTGAAGAGAAGCATATTTAAATGGGTTTAGATAAGAAGTTAAGAGTGTTGTAACGTTTATTTTGTTTTTAAATAAAAATTTGATGATTATACGTATTTTATATATTTTATTTTAAATTTTGTAAATAAATAATAAAAAAATCGTTTATATGGTTATATGTAATTTATATATTTGAAATGAGATTTATCTATGGTATATAGCTTTATTTTCAAATGATATATTATTAGGGAAATCAAACCACCGATAAAATAGTTGAGCATTAATTTAGGTTTTAACAAAAATATACTTTGTTAGTAATACAAAAACTCTGTTGATAGACTAGCAATGTCTTTCTTGATCTTCATTTAAACTATAACTATAATATATTGAGTAGCTAATATCACAAAAAACATATTTTGAACTTCTATGACTAGGCATAATAAACAAATTGCCAAGCATAAGCCATGAAAATTCTTGCATGAGGTAAAAATAGAGAAATTACGAGGATAAAGAAGTAGCCACCTCGATGCGGTTTTGCTCCACCAATTTTTTGTCACTAGGATCTACTGCTTGAAAGAGGGATTCTTCCAACCTAGTCATTTAATCCCACATCTCTGCTTGAACTTTCCTCATCCCATCGATCACCATCCATATTTTGTTTTTAGCATCCGTCTTGTCCAAAATAATCCTTGTGAGCATGGTTTCCATTCAATAGTATAGATCTAGGATCAATAGTTATTGATTCTATCTGTCACAAGTGTGTTGAGGATCAAGCACACGATGGCAAACATCCTCTAGAATTTCATGATCTTACAGACCATGAGGGCTTCACTCAATGAACCTTTGACATATCACATGCGTTCGTGGCATACTGGACAATACCTCTAGTTTGACTACATATTGGAAAAAGCCTCTAAAAATCACATTATCTAACCCCATACCAATACAAACCCAATACACCTTCCCAATTTAAAAAACCCCTACTTTCACTAGATATTATAGGTATCCATTTTTTCATTAACATTTTTTATACCCCTTTATATTTTTTCATTAAATTTGAGCTCCATTTTTTATACCTGCAAATATAAGAACCCTTTACCCCCTATTATATGCTCAATATATTATGTCATTTTTTCCTCAATATATATATCCAAATATGAATTCACATGGTATGGTATTGCTCCCCCAGTGAATCCTATGTGTTACAAACACACTCGCTCACTCACAACATTATCATCCAAATCCTATAATTCATGTTTAATATTAGGTGGGGTTTGGTCCCAAAATTGTTAAGTGGAGGTTTCCACACACAATCGAGCTCAAGAATCCCCCTAAGCACCACATCCACCATGGCTCTAGTTACAGTGAGCTCACTTCTAGACCATTGCATAATTGTGGAAACTATTGGGGATAACCTCCTTCCTTTCGAGAATTGTAGCAAGTGTGGGTCTAATAGGTTCACAACCTGAGAGGCTAAAGAGAAACAACCATAGTGGGTATCCAAGGTAGATAGAACTTGACTAGAAAAAAACATGAATTGAGCTACGGAAAAATCCCTCCCACCTTCCAATGTTATCACAACAAAGTCGAGAGTATGCTTACAAAACAATTAAATCCTCTTGTAGACACAATGATGCCTCCATCGTTGGCATACAATTACTTTTATCCATGGAAGTTGAACTAGATATATGGCCCATGGGGCTCGTAACCATAATACCTCAAAAGCATTTACCGTGGCTAAGAGTACAACATGTTGATTGATGAGGAGCACATCACCTTTGCCCATGGAGCAAGGTGATGACCCCTCTTATATCATCCCTTATCACCCCATTTAAGGGAATTTCAATCATATATATTTGTAAAACAAATTAATTTAAAGAAAAAAATTAGTTAAAAAATAAGCAAATACAAAATAAATCCATTTTGAACAATGATAGAGGAATCTTTCTTAGGAATCAATTGAAATTTTAACTATGTTCTCAAACGAAAAGTAAAATATAAGGTTTAATATATATATATATATATATATATATATATATATGAATATTTAAGTAAATTAAAATAACCTGTTTATAAAAAATTAATTAAATATGACAAATCTTATATCCACAAAAGCATATTTATTTTGAGAAAATGACATTTTTTTTCTTTTTTGACGAGGCTTAGCCCAAGCAATGGTCAATCTGCTCGTAAGATGGAAGGATCTACCCACTAATGGGATGTTATTCATTGGGTTTGTACGAGGCTCGAGGTCCAAGCCTGGACGCCCTTTGGGAAAGTTTTAATTACTTCGCCCCAAGAGTGACTTCCACCCCTCCTGCTCCCCATGAGATTTGAACCTATGACCTAGTGTAGACTAAACCCCACACAAACCAATTAGTCTACATCTCGTCCACGACATGACTCTTATGAATCAAAATTTATATTTTTATCAAAAGATTCATAGTTGAACTATTATATTTGAGCTTTGGTAAGTTCCTTTCTTACTAATTCAAATTCACCAAGTAATAAAGTATGGCTATAGGTTTTTTATGCTTAACTAAAACCTAGATTTATTAACTAGTTATAGATTTGAAAAGGAGTTAAATGATTCTTTGCTTGATCCAACAACTCTCCAACTACGTCTTATTTTAATCACTTGATAGAGAGTGGATCCATTTTTGTTTAAATTATAGATAAATTATGAATTTCCCTTGAGGCCACCACAACTTGGTTGACTTTGAATTTTTTTTTTATGGTGATGCAAATTATAACTCTATTCAATGGATCATGGATGGAATTTTATTAAGTGTCATCAACATCAACTTATCTATTTACCATTTTATCATCACTTATAATTAAATTGTTATGTCTAAGATCAAACTTGTCTCTTTATTACCAATTATAATTGGCTAACTAGTTGGTTTCACTTGTAATATTTCTCTGCTCAATTGAAAGCCGAATTCACAAATTGGCTACACATATTAAAAGGAAGAAGATGATTCTTTACTTGCTTCATCAAACTGCAAGTTGTAACTTATCATAATCATTGGATAGAGAATGAATTCACCCTTTCTATGGCCATAGATAAACTATGACTTCACCCCTCCACAACTCCTTTGACTCAATATTTTTTTTGAAGGTAATGCAAATCACAATTGTACTTCGCAAATGATGTTTTTGAAAGGAAAATGATCAAAATACTTTGTATGGTAATGGGGGGAATATGTGAATAAGGATGTTGACCATCCTTTTTTTTTTCTTCTAAAGCTAGCATAGAATTGTAACACACAATGCCCTATACTGCACTACAAAATAGAGTAGTTGAGATGAAGAACAAAACATTGAAAGAAATGGCTAACTATATGTTACATGCAATATCTCTTCCTCCGAATTAATGGGAAAAGTAAATAAATTGTGATACATTTGAAATAGAGTTCCTCACAAATCCTTGAAGGGAGTGACACCATTTAAAACTTGGGTCAATAAGAACCATAAGTCACACACTTTCAAATTTTTGGATCTCATGCATGGGCCTGTATCTCTACAGATAGGAGGAAATATTATGAACCCCAAAGTAGATAATATGTTTTTGTTTGTTATCTAGATTGTGTAAATGGGTACAAATCATTGATCCTTCCAAAAATAAACTATTCATTGTCAAAGTGTGAAATTCGATAAAGGCCCCTTGCATTCTCTTCATGAGACCAACTATAACTTCTACATCAATCTTAAAGATGATTCTTTGTGCTCTTCGGATCATATTTGTCAAATTCTAATTTAGATGTTCACAATCATGTTATTGTTGATTTGGATCGTACACAACAATGGGTATAATAGAATTTGTAGGAAGCTAGTGATCTAGTGGGTGATCCTATCAATCCATAGAGAATTAGATCTCCATTTGTGGGTGTTCCACAAACCCTCATTTCTATATATCCATTACTTCCCATGCATTGTTATGTGGTGCTAATATTTGATCCTGAATCCTATGAAGAGGCTATACATAACTATTATTGGGAAGCCACTATGAATAAAGAATATAATTCCCTCATTAAGAACCATAATTGGGATTTGGTTCCACTTCTCGTTGATCATAAAATTGTTTGATGCAAGTGCATATATGTGAAAAAAGGAATTAGATGATTTTTAAGAAAACATAAGTCATGACTTATAGCTAAGGGCTTCTACAAGTTCATGGGATTGATTGTGATGAGACATCTACACTAGTAGACAAGATGAATTCCATTCAACTAGTTCTTACTATTGTGATAATTAGAAAGTGGAAGGTATGCCATATGGATGTGAATAATTATTTTCATGTGTTTATAAGTGTAGCTTGGATGGTACTCCCACAACCCTTGGGGTATTGGGTTTGTGAGAATTTGATGCACAAAAATGTGTTTTGTGGGCTAAGTTCCCATGTGGTGGGCTTTGGACCCAAGAGAAAAATAATTGTTTATTTTATTGATTGCATGAGGGGAACCTTTGATGGGATAAGTGGCACCTAATGTTAGAAATATGTTGTCATTGATGGAAAAGGAAGAGAATATGACAACGAAGGCAGAGATGATTGCAAGTAGAATGATCAAAGAACATGATTAGCTCAAGTATGAAAAAGGAAAAGGTGGTCAAGGTACATATACTTTGAAGCCATTTTCAGTTTAGTAAATCAACTCAAGTGTACTTGGGACCCAGTCAGATAGATAGAGCTTGAAAATATCTTTCCAATGGTATATAGAAGTTTGCAAATATCCTCTTGGATAAAAGGTTATTGTAGGACAAAGATTAAGGCTTAAAAGAGGTGAAAAGAGTAAATAGTCAAGGTTCCAGGTCAACAAGGTTTTAAGTAAGGCCTTGATACGCTTTGACCCTCAACTTAGTCGGGCCTTCAGCCTAGTCAGAGGTCGTGCCTTTGGGAGTTGGTGCAAGTACGCAGTGGGGAAATTGCTACGACCCCCGACGCCCAACCTTGTGGGACCCAATCAGGATTCCAAGCGAGTCAATGACCAAGAGCTACTGAAGGTGTGCAGCTAGAGATATTCTTTGACCCCCAACCCCTAACTTCTTTTTGTCATTTTAGTTTATAAATAAATCTATGAAAAACAAAGTTCCAGGAACCGTCTTCAATCATACGAGTTGAGAACATGGACCAAGCATAGATGACACATGACATGAATTTATTGGGTGACATAGGTGATGTGGACGCATAGGTGGATCCATAGTGATAGATGACATTAGCATGATGTAAACATAGGTGACATGGCAGTATGGAATAGAGGACACATGGCATGTATTTTCGGCATTTTCAGGTGCTTAAGTGGGCCAATTCTGAGTGACACATGGACCACTAATAAGAGGACACATCACACAAATGACACTAGCATGATGTTAGCATCCAAGTAGGCAAGTCGATAGGTCGAATAGTACAACAACATGTGTAAATCTACAATCTCCGATGAGCCCTCTGACATGTTCATATTTGGCCACAACTCTAGGTCATATAGGGAAAGATCTAACATGCAGGTGCTCCAATAATCGGTGGAGTTTTTGGTAGACTTGGCATAACAACTAATTTTGGTGAGGCACCAAATTTAGAAAAAGCCATGCTAAATCTTGTAACTTTCCAAAATGGAGGAAAATGACAGTTTAACTCAGTTTTTATTATAGATACAAGTAATAAATACTTGAAGAATTATTGTGTAGATCAAGAGGACATTCGAGAAATAGAAAAACAAGAAGTTAATGATATCAAAACCTTAGTTAAGTAAAATTCAAGCGCAAGTTGACTAAAGCTCAAAGTTTCAAAAATATCAGTCCAAATTCCTTTATAAGTAGAATTTGAGCAACCAAATATGAGATATTGTTGGAGAAACAAGATGCATAATGTTAGTATGCATCAGGGGTGAATCAAAGATCAATTTTAGTTTCAGAATGGTGTTTGAGAAGGTAGAGAATGAATTGGTGAATGGTGTATTCAAAAAATATATTTTTATGGTGAAATTAACACATTGGTAAGGATTGTTGATGCTGATGTGCATGGTGGTTTAATTGGCGATCAATGATTTTTAAAGGTGTATTGGTGGTTGTGGTTTGTGTTTGTAGGAGATATTTATTTGTTCTATGAAAGTTAATGGCCTTCATGATTTGAGTTTGAAAATGGATGACAGATGAATCAGGGAGGTAAAACAAGTGGTAGCTTGAAGAGCAGGCACAACGCTCCCTTTTAATGAAAATTAATAAACGAGAAGAGGAAGTAATCCCTTTTAGTAGTAGCTAACCCAATGAGCAGAGTAAATAGTCCATTTCTATGAAAATTGATAAATGAGCAGGGGTAGTAGTCCCTTTTAATAGTAGTTGATAAATGAGTAGGGATGAAATTTCCTTTCAGTAGCAATTGATAAATGTACAAGTCGAATATTGTGGGCCAATAGAAAGTTGTAGCCTGTGTTTTATAAAGTACTAAAAGGAGGATTACTGTCTTATATATGTCTCACATGTGTATGAAAATCATTATGATGTTATGTTTTACATGATTGAGTTATGATATTGATTAAATGAGTGGTTTCTAAAGTGATTGAAAAGTGTATATTGTTAAGGGTTGTATAATTTGGTCACATTACTAATTCAACCCCCCTCTCAGTAGTGTCTTGGTTTCCATTGTTTCTAAAAATTGGTATCAAATCACCCAGGTTCCTTTAGGATCAATTCAAAAACTGGAAGGAAGATCAAGGATCATGAAGAACCAAGACTAGATTACCTGATATGGAGTTCCATTTTTGAATGGGTTAAATTATACAACTTGGAAAGTAAGACTGGGAATATACTTGCAAGGTATTTATTTGGATGTATGGATATTTGTGGAGAATGGATTAACAAATAATGAGGTTGATGATCAAGCCAAGGAGGAAATATTGAGAGGATTATCCAAGTCAAATATTGAGAAAGTAATATGTTGTGAGACTGCTAAGGAGATATGGGAAAAAATATAACCATCTATGAGAAAGACACTCTAGTTGTTAATGATTTCAAGAGGCTTTCCTTGGAGAATGGAATAGAAAATGGCTATCATATTGATCAACACTTGAAGGTTTAAGAGGTGATGCAATCTATAAGTAAGTTGTTGTTCTGCTGTTGTTGTAGAAAAATAGGCCGTTTATCTTCAAACTGCTCAATTGTAATTTTTGGTGAAAGAGAGATTTGCTCATCTAGTAGCAGTGAAGAAGGAACTATTTTGATAGAAATAAAAAATTTAGATACTTTTCAAGAAGATTATGGGTCCACCTTTGGTAGAGAGGAAGATAGAATATCTCATGTGTCAATAGAAGAATCCATAGATTCAGAAAAGGAATAAGTTCTTGAACAAGTTGTGAGTGAAATAGACACTTGTTGTGAATCTAGTAGCTCCTTCATTGAGTTGGAACATCTTGAAGAAAAAATTAATTTAATAATGCAACCCATGTCAAATTTTGAGGATATCAATAAGCTTAAAACCTCAAAGAAGAAGCTGGAAGTTGATATCATTATATTAAAAGAGTAGAAGTTGAAATGTTAGAAGCTGCAAATATTTCTGAAGTTTGGAGGAAATTCGAAGCATTCAAAACCCCCCAAAGGTTGAGACCATATTGGAAGGAAAAAGTGACTCAAAATCAACATTAATGGTACCCATCATCCTTGGAAGACGAAATAGCATGACATTCAACAAAATCTAGCACAACAACAAAAGAACAAATAAACTTCTAGAGATAAAGACAAAGGTGTGAAACCCTCATATGTTTTTGTTGTGGTAATGCAAGGAACTTTGCCTCCAACTGTCTAGAGAGGATAAATTAAATGCAACAACATAGGTGGAACACACTATTTCAACAACAATCACGAGTTTCTAAGTACAATTCAAATAACCATGTAAAGAGAGCCTTTTCCCCTCAAACACAAAATTATCAAAGGCCCAAAATCACCAAGAGAGTGAGTATTAGTCCAAGAAATTGGATGAGCATACAATTTGGTAAGAAATATAAATCCTATGCCCCTTTTCAACTTAATGATGAATGCTATAGGTCTGGAAATAATGGGCATAAAACAACTATATGCGAAATTGGAAATAATACACCTCCTTTCCATAACAAGAAAACAAAAGTATGGATCATGTGGAGAGACAACAAGGTTAATTACGTAGGATTTATTGCAACAGTAACAAGAGAAGAAGGTCATATGGTGAATGGAGGAAAAAAAGACCAGTTTTTGGCTTTAAATACTATCAATAGAGAATTAACATATCTGAGCCTAAAATTTTTGTGGTTGATCTCTCTTATATAAGCTACAACATGAAAATACTCCAATTAGTCAAAAGGAGTGTCATCTTTGCTAGTTGTTCATTGTAGAAATCAAGCACAAATAGTGAGAAAGAAGAATAATAGGTAATCATTGGAAGGGTATTTTTGTTACTTTTTGCCTGATAAACAAACACAATGGGTCAAGCGGTTACCTCTGGAAGGTTGGTGGTATAACACTTCCTTCCATACAACAACAAAAATGACCCCATTCATGGTGCTTTATCTATATCATCCACCATCCATCACATCATCTCAAAGAGAAAATTCTAAGGGTCAAGTAATGGAATATCACATTAAGCATCAACAACTTCTCAAAATCTTAAAGGATAACCTGAATTTGGCGCAAACTAGAGTGAAAAAGAAAACATATCAACATTGCAGTGAAAGAAGTTTTGATGTGTGTGATTATGTATTATTTTGGCTACAACCATACAAACAAATGTCCCTCAAGCAAGCTAAGAAGGATAATAAATTATCATCCAGGTACTATGATGCTTACAGGGTGTTGCAAAATATTTGTACAATGGCATACAAATTGGAGTTTCCTGCATCTTCGTGAGTACACCCAGTTTTCCATCTTTCATTCTTAAAGAAGGTTATAGGTGAAAAGATCCCAATTCAAACTATATTTCCATAACTTGATGAGGAAGGAAAAATTATATTGGAGCCTGAAGTAATCATGGAAACAAGAATCTGAAAAACAAAAAATCGATCAATTTCAGAGCATCTAATTAAGTGGAAGAACTTACCTGCCAAATATTCCACATGGGAGGATGAGTATGTTATACAAAAGAATCCAAAACTAAGTCAAGAATTGAGGACAACACTTTTTTTGAAGGAAAGGGGCATGTTAGGTCCCTATAATACTAGTGCATCCCCTATATTGTTATTGTGTGCCCCATAGATGCACACTATTGTTATTGTTGTGCCCTTACATTATTATTGTTATGTAGGACCTAATTATATTTTTACCCTTTAGACTCCTATATATACCAAGGAGGTCTTGTCATTTGAATCATCCAATAACTGTTCATTTATGTGATGTAAAGGGAGGTTCCCCCCTTGAAGTGGCTTATTATCTAGTCATTGATTTATCTTTTTTTATGTCTTTGTGCTATTTTCAATCTGGATACATAATAACATCAAGCCTTAGTTTTCCTTATATCAAGGCTAATTTTAAGGGCCATGATCCATGGTATAGGAGCCCTACGTTTTTTGTATTAAAATTTTAATATAAACAAGTTTTAGGTCTGCGAAAATATTGTGTACTTTGTTGATTCATTGTGTTACAATTTCACTATGAAAAGTACTTGGAGTTGTGGTATTTCAGTGTGTTTGTGATCGTGTTTTAGATATTTACCTAATTATTAAGTACCAAGGAAAAATAAACATCATGATGGAGATATTGAGGAGAAGATTTTTATGCAGTAGCCATGATGATATGCTAAGGATCCATCACTTGTTTGCAGATTGAAGAAATCCTTCTATGGCCTTAAACAAGCACTTTGTGCTTGCTCATTTGTTGTAAATTTGATCCAAAAATATGTATATGTGTGTGTGTGTGTGTGTGCGTTGAGACATTGATTCTCTCATGTTGATAGTATTATATGTAGCTGATTTACTAATTACAAGGAGTTCAATCTCATCCATCATTGTAGTAAAGTTTTCCTTGCCTAAAAGGTTTTCCATAATATATATGGGATTGGTACATTATTTTCTTGGTCTTTAAATTAGCTAATCTAATTTAGGAATCAATATGATTGAATGTAAGTATGCCAAATATCTACTTTATAGGTTTCAAATGATAGATTATAAGCTAGCTACATCACCCTTCCTATTTGGGATCCAACTAGAAGATGGAAGTGCTACAACTTTAGTTGATTGTACGAGGTATCAACAGTTGGTTGAGAGTTTTCTCTTCCTCACCCACTCTCAACCTAACATCTCCCTTGATATTGGAGCTCTTTTCAAGTACATGAAAGAGCTGCTTGAATTGCATCAGAAGGTTTCCAAGTGAAAGGTTTGGCATGCCAAAGGTACCACTAGCTTTAGAATACATTATGTAGTAAGGTGTATCCTAGATCTTGTTGCCTACATAGATTAAGATTAGATTGACGATAATATAGACCGAAAGTTAACCTCAAGTTATGTCTTCAACTTATGATTTGGCCATATTTGTTGGTCCAACAAAAAGCAATCCACTGTTGATTTGTCATCGACATTGGCCAAATATATAGGTGTGGTCAATGCTACAACTGAGGCCATTTCGCTACAACATTTCCTCATAGAGTTAGGTGTATATTTTCATTAACTTATTATTATTTAGTTTGATAGTTAGAGTACATTGAATTTTTGTAGAGATTTGATATAACGAAAAAGAACTGAACATATAGAGGTACACATATACGTCAGCTAAGGACATATCCATGATGGGGTCAATGGTTAGAAATATTACCCTTTTTCAACATTAGTTGCAGACATATTCACAAAGGCCTTCAAATAGAAGAAGTTTGCATCTTTGTGAGATCTCTTGGGATAAAGGACACAATACATCGTAGCTAAAATAGTTAACCTAATCTTTGAGAGGCAATTTTCTTCCCTCTATGTTTTCCCTTTTTACCTCATCTTTTCATTTTTGTAAGTTGTTTTGTACATGGGTGCCTAAAATGGCTACATATTTCCAAGGTCCATTTATTGTATACACCTCAATTGTGCTTCGGGGTGGGTATTGATGTACATGGATATTTACATAGTTCACATTTTCTTAGTTCATGGCTAGAGAGAACATCTAGTCTTATATATTCATCCTTGATGAGAATATTCTCTTGTTAAATAAATGTGCATTTATCCTTGAGTTATGCATCAATTATGCTTCAATTACTTTAGTGGAGTTTAATTCTACACGCATCACTAGTTTATCACTCGACTCATGCATGAATATCTAAAGTGGAGTATATATGCTTTTGCATGCACCACTAGCTCATCACTCCAATTTTGCATGGTTATGCATGCATGCACGTACAATTTCTATGCATCGATGTGTTCTCCACTTTTTTATGTCTATCTAATTGATATTTTTCATGCATACATGAATTTTCCACTTGTGCATGCGTAGTTAACTAAGGGTTTCCATGCATGCATGAGTTCTAAGTCCACTTCACTACTACATGGCCAAGTAACTGAAACTAAGGGTTTGTTTATTAGTGTTTAACTATGTGCATACTGATGAGCACCAAAAATGAATAATTATTTGGGCTCATTCAACCTCCTAATTCGACTTAATCCACCATTCTCATTAGTTTATTGCATGTTTTTGATTATATTTATGCTAATAGAGTGAATTGGGTTAGTCATTATGCCAACAAGTCTAATGTGTGCTTTGTGTAGCCTTTTTGGTCAATTTGGAGACAAAATCAATGGTTGAAATGAGCACTTGGCAGCCAAATTCGTGGAGAGTATTTTTAGGAAGGTGTTCCCCTCATTTATGGGCCCTTACCTCGAATTCTTCACCATCAGCTCAGAGTTCAAGGGCCACCAAATCAATTAGCACAAGGGCAGCCAAGCAAGTCAAGTAGGACTGCTGTTAACTACAAGTCTTGGGCTGCCGAGTCCCTAAAGTTTAGGAGGACTGTTGGGGTCCTCAATTTGTATAAATAAGAAGGCTTAGGGCCTCATTTGGGTTAGCTAGTGGTTAGTCATTTTTGTAGCCAATGGTTAGTCATTTTGTAGGCAGAAGTTAGCTAGTTTGTAGTTCGATTTTTATGCAGTAGATTAGCTTTGCTTTCAGCACATTTTCAAGTTTCCATTGTGGACAGTTTTGATGTAACTCTTCTTTTCTTGCTCAATAAAGATGAATCCAGCTTTGCACCAGCTCTAAATCTCTCTTAGGAGGCTATAGCTCTTGGGGTTGGGCCCATCTCAAGCGCCCAGTACCTCCTTTGATTATCTTTATGTGTTTTTGCTGCATTCTTAGAATAAAATCCGCTATTTAGATCTAAATCTTGTTTTGTTATTTAGTTTGTTTTTTGATGAGTAAAATAGATTTTCATGCTTAGATTTAGTTGATAGGTTGTTAACAGAAAAAGCTTCAAGAAAAGGGCCAACAAACATCTGTGGTTTCACCTCTCCCTCAGTGGGATCGTGAGTTGGGACAAAGGTGACCTTGCTGCCCACAAAAACGTTGTTTTGCTTCACCATGCAAGTATTAGTGTTGGATTCTTAGTTGTCAAACTTGATATCAGTTTTGACTGCATGCTTAGGGTTATGATTGCTTAGTTGCATAGTTAGTTCATCTGATTTTGTGCAAATAAACTTCTGTTCCATTTCTTTTGCTATTATCTAGGTCAGATTAGGTCAAGGTAATTAGGTTCTTGATTTTCCAAGTCTTCATTTGTTAAATTCGAAAAATAACTTGCAGAGCACCTGTTATCCTTCTCTATCTACCCATAATCCATCAGATAATCTGCTCCAACCCTTAGTCCATGATTCGTACCCTTCATTTGCCATACTTTCCCCACCTTGCCCTAATTCCTACATTCTTGTGCATCATCGCTTCCTCCATCCTTGAACAAATCCAATCGCTCCTTAGCCTCATCCACCAAGTCCTAGACCTCTTCACACCCATATTTCACCTCCATACTCATTCCTCCATCTTTTTCCCTCCATCCATGCTCCAAAATCCCATTTCGAAACATCCTGTAGAAGAATTACAGAACATCCTGTAGAAATCCTGAACATCCTGTAGAACCCCTGCAGACTTCCTGTAGAAGCTCATAAACATGGTTTCTTGGCAGCCAAACTTTGTGAGACTCTCTGGAAGGGTGTTAAGGATCCCTTAGACCCTCTCTGAACCTTCCCAACCTTTCCCAAGCATTTCTCCTCCTTGATCCACCTCTGCACAGTCAAAAATAGTTAAAAGCACATGCATGATAATTCCAACAACTTAATCAAAAATACAAAAAGATGTTTTCTTCAGATAGAGGTAGTCTAGACACATGTATTTTACCTTCATAGAAGTAATGGCATCTCTTTCAGTAGTTTGCATGCTCTCCTTTGCGTCAGTAGGACTAGCTGGTAGAATTAGGGTTTGCTAGGGTTTGCGTTTCTTTTTGGCTTTCAGTTTCTTTTTGCAATTAGATTAGCTTCCTTCGAGTTAGCTTTCATCCATCAATTAAAAAGATTCTTTTAAGAGCTCATAGAAGTTGGCTTAAGCTCCTAGTGGACTTGTGCCAGCTGACCAAGTGACAGCTGCGGCAAGAGCTAGTACTTGTGCATACAGCACCGTCGCTTCCAAGTTTGTTACGAACTACCAGGTTGATAAAATTAAAGAAGGGAGTTCCAGGAGTTGTAGCATTATTGCTACAATACTGGAGCCCACCACATACCTAATGCATATTACCTCTCTCATGGAGAGTATTCTATATGTGTAACTCATTCATTCAATTAAAAAAATCAAATTTTCTCATTCTTTCTTCATTCTTTTGGTTTCAAGCTTATAAATTGTTGTTTGTTCTTTTCAAATGGATTCTAGTGTGTAGATATCCAACAATTTTACAATTTTACATCCTTATAAATTTTGATCTTCAAGTTCCAGGTACATATTCAAATAGGAGAAAAATAAATATACAAAATTTCAAAACCCAAACCTATAAAGAATGGTTTATGTAAACCAGTTTGACCACACACATACGCATATATTAATTTTTTTTTTCAAGAAAGAAAAAACAGCAGGTCTATATTATATAAAAAACCAGTTGACACGTTCTAATGTTTTGAATATTCAATATGATTTGTTAGGTCCATAGTACAACATCAAATAAACATCATTGTGTTAGAAATGCCTATGGGAAATATATATTCTAGTGTACATCGACAATATGTAAGAAAAGACCCATGTGAACCAAAACACAAAAGACTACTGCACCTCTATATAAGGCCTGTAGTTCATAAAATGTAACAAAATTAACCACGTTGCAAAAAACTATAAATCCATGAACACCATATCCAAAATAGAGAAGATAATGTAACAATAATTTTTCCCATGCAAAGGGAAACTCTGCAACCAAAAACTTGATAGTTTATCTCAACCATCTTATATGATAAGCCCAACTTAGATTATGCATATGCTATAGAGTTCTACTCCCAGTGAATATGGGAAAAGGAGAGATCTTTGAAAATACCAATGAAAGTCTATTTGTGATGCAACTAGTTGGATAAAAGTAGAGGATCAAACTTGGACCTATGATTGACCCAATCAATATTGACTTTTGAGTCCCCAAAAACACACATAAACTCAGGAGTTAACCAGTGAGCATAGTAAATAAGACCCCAAAGTGTCGTGATCTTCGTCTTGGAATTGGTCCTAGTACCACTGTTCTAGCTGAATAGATAATAGTGTCCCAAAGGTAGAACAATATATGCACCACAACCACATACCATGTTTTGCGTAGCCCCAACGAAAAAACCAACTGGGTATTTCCTCCAATAATCAATTGGTTGTAAACCCTATTTTATCCCCTTTCTAGCCTTAGATTTATATTTCCTGAGGTATGAACATATTTTATTGCAAGTCCTGTCAATATAGAAGGGGATATTATCAAATATGAGAGTGTTCTTGCATTTCTAGATACCCCAAAAAATAAAAAAAGGGACTATCTTGTTAGCCTTATTTTTATAATACTAGTCCATAATGCACTCATTAGTTGATGCATATATCCAACCATCATCATTGTTCACACGATGTAAAACCCCAATCCAAATGGAAAAAAAATGGACATTGGAGGAATGCATTGATAATATCCTCAAAATATCTCTGACACATATGACATCTACCTGGACCGTGGAAACCCCTCTTTCCTAGGTTCTCCCAAGTGAGAATCTTATTATGTCCCACAAGGCATCCCAAGAATTTTAATTTTAGTGGCATATGCCAAGTATAGATTTTTCGATACCATCCAGTCATCGAGGACAATCTTTATGAAGGAGTAATAAGATAATAAATATCTTTTGTAGATATATTATCTACTGATGTCCTGCATTCCATAAGGGAGCATTGGCCCCATCCTTGAATGTGATGCCCACACCATAAAGGTTATCAAGATACGTGTCCCAAATATCCACCTTATATCCCACCAATCCGAGTGCTTTAGATCTAAACCATATTGGATATAGATCTGTTGGATCATCATTAGACCCAAATTAGTAAAGGTGGATGATCTCCAAGTCATGTAAGTGTTGGATGATCTCCATGGGAAATATGTGATTACCTTAAAAACCCCAAATTGGATCCAAACCAATTTCTACATCTTCACTTAAACCAATATCTCGTTGAAGATTTTGAAGTAGCCAATGTTTAACTTTCATGAAGTCATTCCAAATGTATGAGTAGTTTTTTGTGAATCCAACACCTTCTTTATCCAAGCATGTAGTGGTTTTTCCTTTAAATGTTTTCCCAAAATGATTTTCTACCACAAGAAAAACCCAAAAATAGCTTGCTAGAAGCTATTTATATTCAAAGCCCATCCAGATCTCTCCAAATATTTTAACGCCACCCTCCCTCATATTTCTGTTGACACAGAACCTCCAATCAGACCAGATGGATCTTGTCTTGTTCGTGAGCACCAAACCATATAAAATTTGATATATTGGAGTTGACTTTTTTATGACATGCTTGGGGAGTAGGTATAAGTGTATCTAGTATAAAAAGATGATCTATAAAACTGATTGAGAAAGATTCAATCTTCCATCGATTGAAAACCATCTGTGGGCCCATGACATCAGTCTAACTTCATACTTCTTTTTAACCATTGCCAGTCCATAATTTTATATCGATTCAGTTTCAAATTAAAATTGAGATGTTGGAAGCTGCAATCCAAGTCAAAAATATTAACAAAAAAAGAGGATGTAATCTGTGCATGGTCCTTCATGGCATGGATTATCATATACTTCTTCTTATTCTTGTACAACCCTGAAGCATCCCAAAAACTATTAATGACCACATTTAACTAGACTATGGTATGCAATTTGTACATGATTGCATAAAATATTCTTCAAATAGGGAAAATAATAAATATGTAAATTGTCAAAACCCAAACCTATAAAGAATAGTTTATGCAAACCAATTTGACCACATTTAACTAGACTACGTTATGCAATTTGTGCATGATTGCATAACATAGTCCTAAATCTTTAGGAGAAAGGAAAATGTGTAAAACCATTAATGAGAAATTCAATCATTATTTATTATTTATGAATATAACCTATTTTATTTAATAATTGAACGGGTATGGGTTATTTTATTGGTCATTATCATTGTTTTCAGGCATTTGATTATTATTAGTTTTTAAACAAAAATGATTATTTTGATATTAAGTCTACCCCCAATTGCAAGAAATACTCGGGGATTACATTTTCAATTTCAAAACTGACCAGAGATAAACAAGACCTTAAGCCCATTACATAGAGAGACATAGTAGACTAACTGAAGACCCAATTACATAAGATTTGCAAAACTACAAAAGGAGAAAAAAGACACATATAGTGAACAATCATGAGATTTAATCATCTTCCTTGGCTCGCTTGTTGAGATCAATATCCCACTTGTTTGGGTCTTCCTAGTGTTTTTCTTGTCCTATAGGGGCATCTCTGTTAAGTTTATAATCCATTATTATGATGATGATGATGATGGTTAACGTCCACTGAGACCAAATAATGATCTATCGGACCTAAAAAGACAAATTATTTATTTTGATTTAAGATTTTATTCCTATGCTCAAAAAGCTTGGAGAGAAGCCTCCCGAGATCACTATAATTTTGGCATTGTAAAAGGCTAGGAAGGTCAGTATTGTAACAAAGGTTGTGAAATTGAGATCTAATGTGGTTGTATGCAGGGCACTCTAAGAGGAAGTGGTTTTCATCCTCGATGCTCCCATTCTCACAAATATGGCAGATCCTTTCCATCCATGGCGTTTTAGGAACTACCCAGCGGCCAGTTTCGCTATGGAGCTCATGAGAATTCGTTCTAATCTTTGCTATATTAATTTTCTTTTTTGAGCTAGTTAGAATAGAGAGATACTTTTGATCTTCAAGGGTGGGGTTGATGACCTTCTTATAATAACTTAATTTTCTTTTAGACGCTAAATCTTTCTCACACCACAGTTTTTCTTTGAACTTAGAAGTAACAATATCTTTAATGTTATTTATGTTTTACAAAGCATCATTCTCATTGATCTCCCAATAGTTTAACCAGGCCCTTGTGTCCTTATGCCATCCTCGGTTAAGCCTTAGGTGATTTTGGCTGGAATTTAAAGCTAGCTTAGGAAGTCTATGATTGTCTATGTTATTGAGCTTGTGCTTGTACATCAGAAACCTGAGCATAGCTAGGCTCTCAATAGAAGAAATACCTGCTTCTATAAGGAGAATAGGATAGGGTGTATTACTTTTAATTTTCAGGTTATAAGTTATAAAACGCTTCTGGATTTGCTCAATCTTCCTCCATGATTCTCTGGAGATGCTGCAGCCCCAAACTTCACAGCCATATAAGATAACAGGAGTGACTAAAGTTTCAAAGAGGAACTTCTTTTTATCCCACATTACGAGGTTTGCTTTTTTACAATTATTTTCAAGACCAAAATAAGCTTTCCATCCCCCATTGATCCTTTTCTCAATGCTATGGTTCCAGTTGAGCTTGTGATGGATATCAATTCCTAGGTACTTGTAAGAATACACTTCCTCCAAGTTATTATTGTCATACGTAAAATTAGCGCAAGTGTCCTTCTTAGATTTGATAATCATAACTTTTGTTTTGTCTGTATTAACAGTCATACCCATGGTAGAGCAGAAATCCTTAAGAAGCTTGAGTTGCTTATCAAGATCAGAAGGGCACCTTGCCAGAAGAACAATATCGTCAGCATAGAGAAGAAGGATAATGACTATCCCAGCTAAGATTGTGCCACCACATCCTGCTTCTTCTAAATAACCTTCGAGCTTATCGATGTAAATGCCAAATAGGGTAGGGGAGAGGGGGCAACCTTGTTTAACTCCGATGTTACACTTAATATCTTTTGACCACCCCTCATTGTTCTTTAGCTTGGCAATTACATTCTTGTATAGCCTTATAGCAGCAGCTCTTAACTCAAGAGGAACCTTTAGCTCTTCTAACCTATTCCAAAGGTTGTATCTAGGAACCGTATCGAAAGCCTTTCTAAAGTCTACAAAGCAGCAGAATAAATTGGATTTATCATTACGACATTCCTCCGCAATGATCCTTAGCGCAACAAGGTGGTCTGTTGTTGAGTGATGCCTTCTGAAACCTGCTTGGCCTTTAGCCCGCTTACCTTCACTTTCAAACCATATGCTTAACTTTTTTTCCAGAATACTACCATATAATTTGGCTAAGAGAGGGCTGATCATAATTGTTCGATAATTAGAGGGGTTATTTGTATCTCCACTTTTAAAAATAGGGATAATGAGGCTCTCAGTCCAAGGTTTAGGGAACCCTTGCTTAACAGCTTGATTGAAAAGCTTGTGGATGTGGGGGATGAGGACAGGGCCTCCAATTTTTAAGATTTCTGCCTGGTAACCTTCAATGTCCTTAGCTTTCCCATTCGCGAGGCAATTAACCCCAAACTTAATGTCTTCTAAAGAGAAGACTTCTTTCGTTGTGAGCAGGGTTTCCAAATTATCCGTGACATTAGGAGATTCATAAAGCTTTTTAAGATAAGAATTCCAATCGTGAAGAGCAATTTTATTATTATCCTTAGTCTTCCTAGTCAGAATCTGCCTCCAAAATTTCTTAGGAGCAACCTTAGAGAGGTGTAAGAGATTCTCCTGTCTTTGACAAATGTACTGCCTCTTTTTCCTTTTAATTAGGGCTTTGTATATTCTTATCTTGTCCATTTTAAGAGAATCATCAACAGCTTCCTTAATTGCTCTCCTCGCATTTTTACAGTCTTTGTCATACCAAGGATTCGTTTTGCTATTTCTTTTATTATTAGAGACTTCAATTGAGAACTTTTTAATAAAATATGAGAGGGTTGTAGTAAAATTATGATATAGGTCTTCTATGTTATCTATACTAGATAAAGGAGGCAAATTAGTTTTTAATTCATTTAGAAAGAGGTCCTTTTTATTTTTATCAAATATTAAGTTCTTTTGGTTGTAAGTATTATTTTCTATGGGAACTCTATGCATGACAAAATTGAGGGTTATAAGTAAAGGCCTATGATCGGAGTCAGGCTCGTGGTCGTTTAAGATGTCAAAGTTTATCATTTCGTTGTATAAAGGAAGATCGGAAATAACGTAGTCTACCACGCTGCTACCAAGTCCATGGATGCAGGTCATCTTGCTGGAATTGGGCCACTTTTTTAGACCGTTGCAAATTATGAGATCCTGAGCACTACAGAGCTTGACAAGCTCTGACCCAAACAAATTTTCCCCGAGGTCTTCAGAGCTCCTTTTGTACCTACTAGCTAGGGTAGGGTCTTCGTCTAACCAAAGAGGATTAGGGTTGGAACGATTGCTTAAAATAATAGCTTGGTTGCTTGAAGTTCGGGCATTGAAGTCACCTATTAAAAGGATATTACCATCATTCCTTAGGCTAGAAATATCGTTCTCTAAACTATTGTAAGGGTTAGTTTTATCTAGATTCTTCTTCTTATAGAAGTTAGAATTAATGGGGGGGAAATAACATATTGCTATGTAGGACTTTTTATTATTAATGTCTCTGATCTCTATCCAACTAAATTGGTTGTAAGGGTCGTTTTTATAAAGCCTAACATAGGGGGAGATGTTCTTCTTAATGTAACAAGCTATTCCCCCAATGCCTCTACGGGAGGATCGCTTGTTCCATGTAGACCATAGCGTAAAGCCATCTATGTTAGGGACCTTAGATTCTTCGTGTTCCCAAGTTTCAACAAGCAAAATAATATCAACATCATTTGAAATCCAACTTAGCTTGGGGCCTTTGTTCCATGGGAAGCCCCGACAGTTCCAAGAAAGGATCCGGAGCATGTTTGATTGCTATTGATTACTATCTTTTTGGTTTTTGTCCCGAATAAAGGCTTTTCTATTTCTGATTATTGCCCATTTTCCTTCCTTTCTAGCTTCTTTTACCTTTTGTACCTCCTTTCTTAATTCTGCTTGATCTTCTGGAATGAGATCTTCATTTATGAATATTCCCGTTCCTTTTAGACTTGAGGTTTTACTAAGTATGTTGTGCTTATGATCAGTAGAGCTCACCTTTATGCGGATTAATCTTCCTTTATTTTCGGTTAATTTCCCCAACCTTGTTGCTTCTGTGAGACACACTGTTTCAATTTGTAATCTATTATGTAATTCTGTCTGGACTAAGGCTAAAGTATCCTCATCTTCTTCCTCTTTTAAACCGAAGATTATAAGGTTTAAGGTCCTTTTGTTACGTTCGTGGTCTAATTCTATTAATTTTTTCATTTCGTCTTTAATTGGTTTAATATCTAACTTATCTACCACACTATTTAGGGTGAGGCGGCTATTAACTTTTTCTTCTAATTCTTTAATCATGTCTTTCATTTTAAGACCCTCTAAGGTATCAGCGTCTCCTTGCTGGGATGGTTGGTTAGTATCTTGGTTTTGTTTTTCTATAACATGCAATCTAGTCTCCATTGCCTCCATTTTATTCTCCAGTAGTTCTATTTTATTTTCTATTTGTTTCTGGATAGTGTTTTCAAGAGATGCAAATTTGTTTTCCAGCACGGCTTCTAACTCTTTTTGTAACTTGGCTTCTCTTTCTTCTCTGCGTTTCTCTAAAGACTCTATATACTCATAGAGGCCTTGTAGAGTAACTGTGCTAGGTCTGCCCTTGGTATACTCCAGAGTGCATCTACTTCATCTGTTAAGTGAGAGATCTAATGTTGGAGAGACATTATCTTATCAGCGTGTTCCACTTGTGTGCGATATACTTGACAAAATTTGACTTGTAGATCACAAGCAACCCTATGGAGGGCTTCATGAGCTGATAGACAGTGTGACAAGGGGCTTGCTATAAAGGAGGATTCATAATTAGAGCCTGAATTCATGAGAGTGTGTTGAAATAAGCTACGGAATAGATATATATCATAAGGGTGAAACCGAAACTCCCCCTAGGTGTCTTCAGGAACAACCAGAAGAATTTGGAAACGGGGGAATTGCACTACAAATATTTCAAACCTTAAAATGATCGTCTCCTAAGCCCAGATAAAATGGTAATGGCCATATGGGATTTCAAACGGATTACCAGAGGAGGCTAAGGTTGGTTGTTAGTCAAGAAGTAAGAAATTACCACACCCCCTTGAATTGAAAACCTCCAAAGAATTCCTGAGAAGGAGGACCATGCTATAGTTGGGATGATGACCAACAAAACTGTAACCTTATTTAAAAAGTTCGAATTATGACCTGGAGAACCGTGAAAAGAGCCTACATCCTCGGAGTTTCCATCTAAGTTGAATATCTTGTAGAGAACCAAATTGAAAATAGGAAACCAAAAGTTGCCTTCCTGTTCTAGAGCCCGAACCAGCCTAAGGTCGACATAATTAGGGAGCCCAAATGTTGTTGGGGAGGCTTCAAAGCTAGAGAGATCCTCCCTCCAGTATTCCCAAGAGCTTAAGTGAGGAACCCATAATCTCACCACACAGAGGAGGAGCAACTGAAACATGAAGTGGAGCTCTTCACATTGCTGCCAGAAATTTGGATTCCTAGACGCCACAACTGATTCCAGAGAAAGAACCATGACCAAATTAATAGACCATAAGGGAGGTGGATTAATTGGATATGCGAACACAAACATGTATGGCACTAGAGCAAGGCACAACCTTGATTTATCACTCCTTCCATTGTCAATCCAAATGATTCTCATCATTAGACCATTAAATTTCATAGTACATATTCCTAAGAGAACCATCATGATTATGAGGGGAAGGAATTTCCAAGGCCAGGGCAGATAATCACGGTAATACCAATCATGCAAAATTAAGAGGAACACTGATGCATGGTGGTGACTCTCAAATATTGCCACGCCAAGGAAGGTTAAATCCCAAAATGAAACCATACCAATGAACCTTTGATATAACTATCAAAATTATGGAGGACGCCACAAAGAAGGGGAAGGGAAATGAGGAAATTAATAATGGAGGAGAGCAAGACCTAGATTAAATCCTAGGAAATCAATAGTCGAATAAGGGAGGGGCCAAGGGGAAAACCAAAGTATACGGGCCGTATAGCTTTTAGGGGATTGGGCAGAATGCATGCAAGTCATTAATTTTTAATTTTGTCTCTTCCATAGAGCAAGCCTTATTAGCTTGCAAATCGACATTCATATTATTGATTCTGAGGATATGATAGAACTCCTTGGTATGAAAGAATACCATCATTCTAATTCTTTGAAGCACTAAATCAAGGGAGTTATCTTTCAGACTGTTCTCATTAATGAGACACTGAATCATATGCAACGAGTCTCCAAGGGAAATAATATCTTTAATTTCTTTGTGTTTAGTAATGCATAAACCTTATAGGAGACCATACATATCTACTTGGTTATTGGTTTTCTTCCCTAGACCCCATGAAAATTTAACTTATATTATTCCATTAAGATTAAGTAAAATCCTTGCCAATCCAAACATTTAATTAATTATATATATATATATATATATATATATATATATATATATATATATATATATAAAATGAACCTATCCATATCGACGGATTTATTAAAGATTTTGTGCACAAATTTGAAAAAGTGTTCCTTTGATTTTCTTAAGAAAAATTCCCAAAAAATACATTACTCAATCTATATCACATAATTTTAAAACTAATTAAAATACTAAATGTTATTGTTAGATAACATGACCAAGGATTTCTTATGGAGTAAGATGAGGTCCACACGGTTTTAGTGGTACTCTAAAGTTCATATGAATTTACTAGTAAAAAACTCTTATTTAAATCTTATGGAGATTAATCCCCATAATCAATTGGACTTCATCTTAAGAAGATTCCATGATTTTATTTCCTTCATGAGAATGATTGTTGACTCGTCATCAAAATAAATAAGGGGTGGGGGAGGTTAAGAAGGTAGAAGTGGTTAATAAGGATGTCACTTTGTTCTATAATATGGCATTGAATGTTTATCAATGCTTTTTTCATAACTTGATTCGGTGTAACTATTTTGACTTTAAATATGTTGCAAAAATATCCTCAATGGAGGATGATTGTAAACGGTAGGTAGAATGCTTATTTAGAATGGATTTTATAAGGTGTTATCTTTATTATTATTATTTAGAATGGATTTTATAAGGTGTTACCTTTATTATTATTATTTAGAATGGATTTTATTATAGTTTGAGTTAAATATAAAATTTTATTAAAAATAATATTTACAATTGAATAAATATTATAAGAATTAAAAATATATAGGTGTGTGAATACTTTATTTTATATTTAAAATTTGTATTTGTATTAAAAATATCATTATTAATATTATTAATATATATTTCTCTCATATATATAATTAGTGTAGGTATATAAATTAAATGTTTGGTAAATATATTATATATATATTTTTTGTAACTAGGTTGAGTCTACACTATGGTTAGCCTATTTATTGGGTAGAAGAATGATCTACCCACAAGATACTTACATGTTATCAACATGATGGTCGAGCTTGGACATCCTTTGTTATAAGTTTAATTCCCCTGAAAGTTGCTTCCATCCTCAATACCTCCCCATGAGGTTTGAACCTAAGACCTAGTGGGGACTAAACCCCACTTAAAGCATCTCGTCTACACCTCATAATGTATTAAAAAAAAACATAAAATTAACTAAATTATAACTTCTATTATTATTATTCATTATAAAAGTAATTAATATATGAGTTAAACATATATACATTTAGAAAAGAATGTCACAAGAAAATAGTAAGAGTTCACTAACTCTCGGGGGCATACATTTCTTTTAATTAAATTGGAAAGGAAAAAGGGGATAACTGCCTTTGAGGTAAATCTCAACCCTTTATCCTAACTATTACTAAACATATTTCATGGAGCTTAAATCCTACCATCTAAGTAACAATTATTAATAATTAAATTAAAATTCTAAAAGTCTTTTCCAAAATAAGCATGCCTATCAACATAATACATGTAGTTAGTGGTTGTACTTATTAATGTGAATTAAAGTCTTTGGTTTAAAATAAAATACTTCTTTCCATGTAGAAATTGCGGTCATTAGATCTATTTCAGATCCAAAATGGGGAATGCACTGACAATAGAGAAACTTGGAACTTACCTAAAAAGAATAGATCCTTCACCTAATTGTAAGTTGCTATGTCATAGGTCCCATGGCTTTAATAAAACTTAGACGTAAAGAAAAAAGAAAAAAGAAAAAATAAACATAAAGAATGAAATAGGATAAGGAAATGAGAAATGAAAGAATAAAGCTTCGCTTTCCAAGATACCCTCATAGTAGGAATTAATAGGTCTAATACTATATAAAATGTCTTTCGAAGTCAAAAATAATAAATTTAAATCTAATACACTAATTGTCAAGGAAAACATTTGTGTACGTGACAAGATGATATCATTGTGTAAATTAGAAGGAAAAATGTATCCCATTTCATGAATATGATTATAAAGAGGATTTAATACGTTACACAATGGTATCAAAGAAACACTACACTATTAGCAAAGACCAGAAATTGTATGTACTTTTTCCACCACACAAATCAAAGATTTTATGTAAAAAATGATTATAAATTAAAGCTTATCCAAATAAAACATCTACATTGTTATTAAATGAAAATTTAATAATAATTCAATATTTTTCATATAAATTTTCATTTTAATATTATGTAAAATATTTTAATATTAATTTTTTATTTTATTTTTATACTTAAATTTCACCAAAAAAAAAAAAAATATAAAAAAAATGTTATACAAATGATAAAGACACTCTTCACAAAAAAACCAAGTGAAAATTATACTATATTCTCATACAATATAAAGCTAAAAATATATAAATATATAAGACACTCCTCACAAAAACCAAGTGAAAATTATACTATATTCTCATACAATATGGAGGTAAAAATATATAAATATAATATCATTCCTTATGTAGATAGAAAACATTCCTTATGTAGATAGAAAATACAGACAAAATAAAATAAAATATTTATAATAAATCAAAATAATTTACTAATAAAATAATAGTTAAACCTGACAAATCCTCCTCTATAAAATCATATTTATTTCTCCACAGAAGAATATCACTCGCACTTTCTCAATATATTGTAATGCATGACACTTGTGGTTTCTTGCTATTGAAACTCAACATTTTATTAAAAAAATTCATAGTTGAACTGCTATATCTAAGCTCAACTAGTCTCTTCCATATCAATTCAAATTTACCAACTAATTAACTATGCAGCATGATTTTTATGCTTCACTAAAATTGAAATCTGTCAACTAAGTAAACATATGAAAAGGAACCATATGCTTCTCTTCTTGCTCTAACGACCCGCAATATAGGTTGTTTTTAATCACCAGATAGAGAATGAATTTATTTTTTTCTTAGATCATAGACAATTATGAATTTTTCCTTAAAGGCTTCCATATCTTTTTCGATTGATTGTGAATTTTTGGATGGTAATGTGAATTATAATTCTAATATGTAGATCATGGTTAGAAATTTATTAAGTTTTAATGTCAATTTAGTGGTCTATTATTTTATTATAATTTAAAATTAGCAATTGCTTCTAAAGTTGTAAAGTTATATCGAAGAAATAGAGTGTGAATGGTTATTTATGTTAAAGAGAGGGTGTTGGATAAGTGTAGTTGTTAGGGTTTTGTATAAAGAAAAATAATTTCGAAAGGTATGCAAAATTTGGTCATATATTTAGAAATTGGGGTCAAAATTTTGAATATAGAAAATCAAAACTTAATTTGGTAAAACAAGCAGTGAATGGAAGCAACGTCATATACTTGTTTTGACTATAGTTTTCTATAATATAGAAATAATTTGAAGATATTTAAAAGTTAATTGAGCAAATCAGTAAGGTGAGGGTGTTATGTTTTTTCTTTTTCATTTTTATTGGTTCGATTAGAGTGCAGGAAATATGAGAAAATTTATTATGTTTTCTATGGATTGATATAAAAGGGCTTAACAATTTAAAAGTATAAATGTCATTTTACCAATGAAAGTTTGTTGCTAATAAAAATATGTTTGTCAAAAGAATATAAATGTTAAATGATAAAATTTTAGCAATAGAAATGTTATTTTAGTAATAAAATTTTGTAGGTAATAAAAGTTTGTTCGTTTCAGACTGTTTGTGAAAAGAAAGGGAATGTTAAATGATGAATTTTAAGATGAGTTAAATTATATAATGAATTTTCCCTAAAACACACAGATACGTAAGGAGATATATGATTAAATATGTTTTGTAAGAAGATATATGAGTAAATATATTTTATAATATATTGTTAGTTTATAAATAAATGTTAATGAAAGAAAGAAACTAAACCTATCAACATTATCAACCTTTTAACTTATATGTTTATGACATTATCTATTCATCGACACATTTGCATTAGATAATATCAACTCTATTGGTTCTCCCTACAATCCCTCATACTTTTAGCTGATAATAATTTCCTCTAAAACATATAAGTAAATGTTGTGGGGCACATGATTTTAATTTATTTCAAACACTCATAATGTTCAAATCATGAAATATTGCATTCTTTTTGTACATACATTATTTATTTCGAAGAAATGAAGTAATGCATCCAAACAGGGTTCTTGGCCTTATTTGCTACTCTACATTTTTTTCAAAATTGTTTAATGAATTCACTAACAGTCTCACATGGTTCACCGAATATGGAAACCTCTACATTCCTCCATTATATAAACAGAACATAAGGATTCCAAGGCTCCCAACTAAACGTAGCCACATCATTCATTCTTCACCATTGTTTTTGCGTTCGTTATGTTTATAGATCCCAACAATCCAGAGCCCAGAGGTTCGATACCTCCCAACCAAACGTACCCACATCATTCATTCTTCGCCATAGTTCTTGCATTTGTTCTACTTAGAGACACCAAGAAACCTGCTCACAATGGCTAGAATCCTCGCCATTGTTCTGAGCACTTTGTTAGCACTGACCATTAGTGGAATCTAAGGAAAGTTTAGTTGCAGCTGAATCAAGTAAGTACTTCGTTGTGACTAAATCTTGAGAGGGGGATTGTTCATGAAAGGCAATCATTCTGTCAAGAAAGAGGCACAGGTAGCCATGCTCTATCTTAATGACTACTTCCCACCTTCATTATTCTCTCTAATTCGTGTGAAGGGAATGAGATGGGTCTTTTAGATGTTTTGGCAGGGGAGGGTTATGGATATGAATAATATTAATGTGCGGGAGAGTGAAAAAGATCATGAACTTTATGTGAGGGCCAGGGATGCTACCGAGGAGGCCCAACGACAAGCGAATGAGAAAATTAGAGTGGCGATGGAAAAGCTCAAGTAAGCCAGGACTCCACAAAGATGCTTGATGCTATTGCGTTCATTTCTCTTGACATTTATGCTCTAGGGCTCGAAGAGGGATAATGGAAGAAATGTAGTGCGAATTCGAGTAAGGACTACGTCCCAGTTTCTTTCTTGATCATTTTCTGCATGTTGCTTCCCACTACAAGCTTATCTCAACATTGGCTTAGTGAGATGATACGTTTACTTTATTTTTTTTCCTAATTCAACGCACAACATTGTTGTGGATAGAAGATGACTCTGTTATCAGGAAAATTTACTTAATATAAAAATTCTCCCACTTTTTAAAGCAAAATGTGTATTTAAATTGGATTCTAATCCATCCAAAGATAAATAACTGAGAAGAAGTATGCAATGATTTATGCTCAACAATTCCAATTTTACTTATGATGTTAAGTTTACTTCATTGTCTATTTCAAAAATATTAATATTATTTTCTTTACCATTATTTTTTTCATGATAGTATACTTTTTGTGCCATTTTATAATGATGCACTTTTTTACCTCAAAATGTAGTTACGCTTTTTTGGTAGTTTTTAAATTCATACAAAATTTAACATCATACTTTTTTGTGCCTAGGTAATTGTTTGTTTTTAAATTGAAAATTTGGTGGTTTTTATGCAAGAGGAGTAGGCAATTTGAAATTCAGATGAGTTCAAATTGTATATTTTTTGCATTGCAAATAATTGTTAGTTTGTGTGACTCTTGGTTTTGAACTCAGAAGTGATGAACTAGGTGTGGTGGTGCCTGTGGGTTTGTGGTTTCCTTTCTTGCCTGGTCCATGACGCCACAAATTTGATCGATGCTCAGGTGATGACTGAAATGGTGAAGACTTTGAAGGTCAATATCTCTTGGATGTGAAACGATCCGTGCAACGGGTGGATGGGCATTTCCTGCTTCGACAACAAAGTGACAGTGATTGACATTGAGGGGAAGAATTTGAAAGGGACACTTCCGATGGATTTCAAAAAGCTAAGCTTCCTGATCTCGATTAGAATGTAGATGAATTCATTGTCAAGGTTGTTTCTCAGTTTCAGCGGATTATCGAATCTCCAATCAATGTTTCTTGGGAGCAATGCGTTTGATTTCATACCGCGATATTTCTTCGACGGGCTTACAAATCTTCAAAGGTTCTTGATCGACGATAATAGACTACTGGTGTTGCTGTCGATCCCAACAAGGATTTCAAACATTGTAGTTCTCATGTCGTTTACTGCCAACGATGTCGGTATAGTTGGTGTGCTACCAAAGTTTTTGGACGATGGGACAATAGCAGGGTTGCACACATTACAACTGGCTTACAATAGTTTGAATGGGTCCATTCCAACATTGTTCAATGGCTCGTTGAGATTGCGGGTACTGTGGCTGAATAGATAGAATGAAAAACTACTCTGTGGATTCATTGCAACCATTGGCGCCGTGAGTCATCTCACCCAGGTTTGGTTACATGTGAATAATTTCACATGACTGATGCCCGACTTCAAGTTCATGGCTCTGTTTGACTTGGAGCTCGGAGACAACATGCTTACAGGACCAATGCCTAACTCGTTCCTGTTGAAAAATGTGCAACAATAAATGTTAAATTTAGAATGTGCTAAAAATAGACCTGCTAAAAATAACATGTCTAAAACTAGCAGTTTGGCCAGTGAGGTCAATGGCCACATTGGGTGAGAGGTGAAACTATTAAAAATAGAAAGTTCTAAAAATAGCATTTATGGGTCCCTTCCTATTTATAGCAGTCCCTAGTCTATCTATAGGAAGTAAAATTAATTTTGGTCTTAACAGCAGTTGGAAATATTAATTAATTAATTCAGTTGAGTTAATTAGTTGAGGAAATTCGAATTTGAAGTCTTTGTGAGCATGCACATGAGTTGTCCCACTGATTGAGGAATTTATCCTTAATTTCCTCCACTGATTGATGAATAAGTATGAGTTCTATAATGAGAGAATCAGTTGACTTAGTTCTAACTAGTCAAGTCCAGTTAGATTATTTTAACAAGTTGTTAAAATAATAAAATATAGTTTGTTAATGCTTGCATGCATGTGACAACTATTATTTTAGATAACTGAGGATTCACTCGTGGATAACTGTTGCATGTCAGTTCTGTCAGAGACCCAGTTGAGATTAGATGTGGGACAATGTACTAGTAGATGCTTGGATATTTCTAGTAAGTATTCCTAGCATGGAGAAGGATCTATTATAGGATATTGGAGGACTTGTGGCCTATATATTGACGCCTAAGTAGTCCATGATTTTCATCTTCTGATTGAAGATCATCAGAGTATAGAGAGAGCAGGATAGCTTGAGAGCTGATTCTTTTTGTATGTTGAAGAGGATTTCCACTTGATTGATAATACAGTGTTGGGGTTTTATGCTGGTGCTTTCCCCAGTGATATATTATGTGTTATGTGTGATTGATTTCTCTTGATCAGTTATGCATGTTTCTACTTGATGTTGCTCATGAATTTGATTATTCTTCCGCTTAATGTTTTGTAGAAGTAGAACAAGTATTATGCTTTAGGACATTGCATATATCGGTCTGTTCTACAGGTGAAATTTCTACAGTTCCTATCCCTAATCTCTTTAAATATGATAATGGAAAAGTCCTTTTTGCATGCCATGATATTTGTGGAGTTATGGGGGCCCCAATCGAACAAGCGTTATAGTCGGTAGCAGCGTACACACAGACATATGTCATGGGTGTAAACATCGGGACATATGTCATATGAAGATGAAAATGGTAGACAATGCTTAGCCTGACAAATTTCAAAAAGAGACACCTTTGGTGTAATTAAGATTCTATCTCTAAATTAAAGCTCATCTCTTCCTTACCAATTAGAATTTTCCAACTAATTGGTTGTGCTTGAAATCTTTCTCAACTTGATTGAAGCTTGAATTTGTGAATTAGATATATATGTAAAATGAAAAATACACTTATTTACTTTCTCCAACAACCCACAAGTTGTGACTTCTTGTAATCACTAAATAGAGAATGAATTCACCCTTGCTGTGGTCACAAATAAACTATTAATTTTCCCTTTCTCAGCTCCTTTGAATCACAATTTTGTTTAAAGGTAATGTAGATCATAATTCTACTCTATAGATGATTATTATCAAGGTAATGTAAATTATAACTCTACTATGTAAATCAGAGTTGGATCATTATCATAAATGTGGTTACCTATATGATTACATGCTTAATGTTTGATCATAAGTGTCATTTATTGTCCACCATTTCATTTTACCCACTCAATTAATGAAATAGGCCCAAACCAACAACCCATGCTACCATGTTATAGTATAGAGTTTAGATTATAAAGTAATTATAATATAAACAACTACGAAGAATTATCATAGGTTACTTAAACAACTAAAAGTCAAATCAAAATTTTGATGGTTTCCATCCCTATAATTTCTGATATGTTAAATTTGAAGTCAAGGGTCAAATAAATCTTCAATTAAAAAAAAACATAGATATATTTTTAAAATCCAAACCTACAAAGAGTGGTTTAGGAAAATGAATTTCACCATGTTTAGCTAGACTATGTTATGAAAATTGTACAACATTATCTAGCATATTCCTAAATTTTTGCAGGGAAGGAAAATGTGCAAAAGCATGAAAGTGGATTTCAATTATTATTATAAATATCACATTTTGAATATCATGCAAATAACATATTTTGTTTAATAGTTTAAAGGGTTAGTTTAATGGGTTGTTACCAACCAATATTAGAAAACTTTTTGATGATTTAATTCCAAGATGTGTTTGGTTCAAATTCCATGAATGAAATGCACATATATACCAAGGGACTTACTACAGATTCCATCCACGAATGTGAGGAATTAGATCCCTTTGATTTTCTTAATAAATTTTACTTGAAAAAACACTCTACTTAACCTATGTGAAATAACATTTGGACTAGTTAAAAACTAAATGTTATTTTACACAAATCAATTTATTTTAGAGTTGGATGACGATCAACTAGTCAAGAGATGTTTTATGGAGCAAGATGCGGTTCTCAAGGTTTTAGTAGTGCTTGTGATATTGTTACTTATTACACTCTCAATAAGTGGGATCCAATAATTATATTGAGTTCATGATTATGAGTCTATTGCTAAAATGCACTCTAGAAAGGAACTTATATCATTCAAATATTTTGGAAATTAATCTCGAGTAATTAACTGGATGGGAGGAATATCACAATTGCACAATTTTTCCCTTTAAGATGGTTAGTGACCATATTAAGGGAATAGTGGATTCCTTTATTTTTGTTAGTTTCATAAATATATACATGGAATTGAACATGCTCATTTATTCATTATTAAGAGAACCACATATACTAATTAAAGGTTCTATGGTGGTGGAGGAAGTTAAGAAGGGAGCCACCTTTACCTTCTTAATAAATTCCTAGATGTCATAACTATTAGAAAATTATATATTACGGAGCAATGGAACACATAAAATATTGCAGAAATATAAACGCAGAAAACACATAAAACAAGAGAGACACATATATATGTGGTTCACCCAGTTTGGGCTATGTCCACGGAGAAACAACCAGTCCTTCATTTTATATTATCCAACAAACTAAAGAGATACATCCTACAACAGATCCGCTGTAACACCCTCTTCGCTCTCAATCTCCTCTCTCTTTCTCACTCTGAATACAGATCTACATAGACGTAATACAATTCCCTCATATATAGTGAGGGTTTGCCTTCTAGGGAAAAAAACCCTAAATTAAGCATAACTTCTATCGTCAGATCTCTGCCTAATGAACGACCCAGATTCACTAGAAATTACTATACTTTTACAAGGAAATTTTACATCTATTCTTAGCTTCGGGGGCGCTGCCCCTGAAACCCCCTGCTAAGGGGGGGCTCCCCAAAGGTTGTAGCCGCCCCCCCTGGACCCCCCCTGTAGCGAATATTTTTTGGGCGGCGTTGCCGCCCCATTTCGAATTGGGGTCCAATGTGGCGAAATCTTTGAATACAGAAGATAATCAGGCTCCACACCCAACAATCTCCCACCTGGAGACTGATTATAGCAACTCCACCGCTGCTTCATTTGCTGGATAGTGACTCCTCTTTGGACCTGGCTATTTCTCATCTTCTTCATCATACTTTAAGACCAATTGAAACTGAGCATATTCTCAGTTTCTCCCTGATTAAAACTTTTGTTATCATATCTGCAGGATTCTGGCTAGTGTGTATCTTTTCCAGCCTCAATTCTCCATCTTCCAACACTAATCGTATGAAATGGTACTTGAGTTGTATGTGTTTAGTCCTAGAATGAAATTATATGTTCTTTGCAAGATGAATGGCACTTTGGCTATCACTGTATAACGTGCCCATATCATGCTTCTTACCCAATTCACCCATAAACCTTTGTAACCAAATCATTTCTTTACTAGCCTCTGTAGTAGCAACATACTCTACTTCTGTTGTTGAAAGTGCAACAACACTTTGGATTTTTGAAACCCAATTGACAGCTGTTCCACCTACAGTAAATACATATCCTGTAGTGCTCCTCCTGTTATCTCTGTCACCTGCCATATCTACATCAACATATCCCTATAGAGAAATGTTTGAAACACCAAAGCATAATGCTTGATTTGTGGTACCTTTCAAATATCTGAGAATCCATTTCATTGCCATCCAATGTTCCTTTCCTAGATTGTTCATGTACCTGCTTATAACTCCCACTGCATGTGCAATATCAGGCCTTGTGCAGACCATTACATACATTAAGCTTCCAACTGCTGATGCATATGGAACTTTAGACATATAATCCATGTCTTCTTTGGGTCTTTGGGCACATTTCCTTACTAAGTTTAAAATGGATAGCAAAAGGTGTACTAACTGGTTTTGAATTGTGCATATCAAATCTTTTCAACACCTTTTGTATGTACTCATTCTGAGACAATGTTAGTTTGCGATTTTTCCTGTCTCTAGTTATTCTCATACCAAGGATTTGTTTTTCAGCTCCCAAATCCTTCATTGCAAATGAATTTGCCAATTTTCTTTTGAGCACATTTATTTCCTGCATGTTAGAACCTGCAACAAGCATGTCATCTACATACAATAACAATATAATATGGCTGCCATCATTTTGCTTTTTCAGATAGACACAATGATCAGAGTGACATCTAGTATAACCTTGTTCAGACATAAACTTGTCAAATTTTAGATACCACTGCCTGGGAGCCTGTTTTAAGACATACAAGCTCTTCTTCAACCTGCACACTAGTTTCTCCTTCCATTTTACCTCATATCCTTGTGGTTGCTGCATATATATCTCTTCCTCCAAATCCCCATGGAGAAAGGCTGTCTTTACATCTAACTGCTCAAGATGCAAATATTCAGCTGCTACTAGACTTAGAATAGTTCTGATTGAAGTCATTTTAACAACGGGAGAAAATATTTCATCAAAATCAATACATTTCTTCTGTGCAAACCCCTTCACCACAAGTCTAGCTTTGTACCTCTGTTTTCCTCCATCTTCTTCCTTCAACCTGTAAACCCATTTATTCTGCAATGTAGTTTTACCTGCAGGCAACCTGACTAAGTCCCAAGTCTGGTTATGCATTAAGGAGTCCATCTCTTCTTCCATGGCTAGCTCCCACTTCTTCCTACTTTCAACCTACATTGCTTCTTCATAACATTTGGGTTCACCAGAATCAGTCAACAATAAATAATATAATGAAGGAGAGTATCGTTCAGGGGGTCTACTTATCCTGGTAGATCTTCTAACACCACTTTCAGGTGTTTGGGGTGTCTGTTGCTGTTGTGGTGGTTGCTGTTGTTGTGGTTGTTGATTATTATTATTTTCAGGAACCTTTACTTTTTCAGTGATCTCATCAAGAACTGTGTATTCCTTGTTTTCTTTTTCCTGTTTCTTTTCCTGCAACTGATTCTTATACAAGACCTTTTCATTGAATATTACGTCTCTGCTCCTAATGATTTTGTGATTTTCATAATCATATAAGCGATAACCAAAATCATTAACACCATATCCAATAAAGGTACATTTCTTTGATTTTGCCTCAAGCTTTGTTCTATTTTCTTTATTAATATGGACAAAGGCCTCACAACCAAAAGGCTTTAAAAAAGAGTAGTTTACCTTTTTACCTGTCCATGCTTCCTCTTGAACACCACCATCCAGGGAACTTGAAGGCCCTCTGTTTATTAGACAGTATCTACAACATCTGCCCAAAATTGTAAAGGCAATCCTGCATGCAATTTCATGCACCTTGCACGCTCCATGATTGTTCTGTTCATCCTTTCTGACACACCATTTTCTTGTGGTGTTCTTGGAACTATCTTATCTCTACGAATTACATGCTCTAAACAGTACCTATCAAACTCGTTGTTCCAATATTCACCTCCATTTTCTGATCTGAGACACTTCAATTTCTTTCCTGTCTCAATCTCAACCAAAGCTTTCCATTTCTTGAAAGTATCAAATACAATAGATTTATTCTTAATACAATAAATCAAAGTTTTTCTAGTTGCATCATCAATAAAAGTAACATAATAACGAGAGCCACCAAGAGATGATATACCTAAGCAGGTCCCCATACATCTATATGCACAAGCTCTAATTTTTCACTCTTCTTTTCTTTCCCAACTCTGAGAAATCTGACTCTCTTTTGTTTTCCATAAATGCAATTCTCCCAGAAGTCCAAATCAACATTCTTCAAACCCGGCAACAAAATCCTTGAGTGAAGGATCTTCATCCCCTTCTCACTCATGTGTCCGAGCCTATGATGCCATAATATTGCATCTGCTCCTTTGGAAGTTAAAGCATTAACAGAGTTAGAAATACCATTGCATAAATACAATGTACCAACCTTTTCACCTTTTTCTATTACCAGGGCTCCTTTGGTGACCTTCCAAGCCTTATCTGTGAAAGTTGTCACACAACCTTCACCGCATAACTGCCCTGTTGAAATCAGATTTTTCTTCAGATCTGGGACATGCCTTACCTCCTTTAGTAGCCATTGGTTTCCATTCTGCTGTTTTACAAGAACCTTACCCATTCCAACAATTTTACGGGGTTTATCATCACCCAAACGAACCTGTCCAAAATCTCCTTGAACATAGTCATGAAAGTATTTCTTATCAGGTGTGGCATGGAATGAGGCCCCTAAATCTACCACCCAGGAATCAGTAATATTTTCGAAAGAAAGAATCAAAGCATCTTGTAACACGTCACCTGTCACATTTGCTTCATTATTGTTTTCTTGCTGTGCATCTCCTTCTTTTCCCTTCCGAGATCTACAATATTTCTTTAGGTGTCCTTTCTTTCCGCATTTCTAGCAGACTATCCCCGATCTGGACTTGGATCTACCTTTCCTTGATTTACTGCGATATCTTGAGCTCTTTCCTCTTTCCAATTTTCTTCCCCTAGACTCTGCACTCAAAGCATTACCCGATGTCTCACCAGAGCTTTTCCGTCGAATTTCCTCGCTAAGGATAGCACCGACAACATCATAAAACTTTAAAGTACTAGATCCAGAAACAGAGTTACTAATGGCCATTACTAAACCATTCCAACTTTCTAGCAATGAGCACAAGAATAACAGAGCTCTAACTTCATCATCAAAGTTTACCCCTACAGAACTTAACTGACTTGCAATAGTATTAAAATCATTTAAATGGTTTGCAACAGATCCACCTTCCGACATCTTCATATTAAATAAACGCTTCATAAGAAATACCTTGTTTGAGGCCGAGGGTTTTTCATATAGTTTTGCCAATGCCTTAATCAAACCCTCTGTCATTGTTTCCTTCGAAATGTTGAAGGCGACAAATGCTGCGAGGTAAAACCACACTGTTTCGAGTGCCTTTCTATTGAGAAGGTTCCATTCTTCATCTTTCATACCCGTTGGCATCTTTTTTTTTTCCGCCCAATAATAGGTACAGATCTTTCTGATACAGATAATCTTCCATCTGCATCTTCCACAGCGAGAAGTTTTGACCATTAAATTTCTCGACCCTCAACTTACCATCTTCTGTCGTTGATCCCACTCGAACCGGGAATTCTTCTTGCCTGCGAGTTTGTCAACCAAAAAAAAGACCTTCGGCTCTAATACCAGTTGTTAGAAAATTATATATTACGGAGCAATGGAACACATAAAATATTGCAGAAATATAAACACAAAAAACGCATAAAACAAGAGAGACACAAATATACGTGGTTCAACCAGTTTAGGCTACGTCCATGGAGAAACAACCAGTCCTTCCTTTTATATTATCCAACAAATTGAAGAGATACAACCTACAACAGATTCGCTATAACACCCTCTTCGCTCTCAATCTCCTCTCTCTTTCTCACTCAGAATACAGATCTACATAGACGCAATACAATTGCCTCATATATAGTGAGGGATTGCCTTCTAGGGCAAAAAACCCTAAATTAAACATAACTTCTATTGTCAGATCTCTGCCTAATGAACGGCCCAGATTGACTAGAAATTACTATACTTTTACAAGGCAATTTTACATCTATTCTTAACTTTGGGGGCGCTGCCCTTGGGGGGGCTCCCCAAAGGTTGTAGCCACCCCCCCCTAGACCCCCCCCTGCAGCGAATATTTTTTGGGCGGTGAACTGGCGTCCAATGTGGCGATACCTTTGAATACAGAAGATAATCAGGCTCCAAACCCAACAATGACTCATCTTAGATTGAGTTTTTATTTGGTTTTATTCTATAATATGAATGGTGTTTATAGAAATTAAACTTATGACTAGGATTTGAGTCAAAACAAAGTGAAAAAGAGAGAAAGCATAGAATAATAATATAAAATCATATGAGTGATCATCATTACAAAATATCAGAAAGAAAACAAGGGCACACATGTCATTTATTCAATGGGAGAAGATCTCGTGTGAAGAGTCTTCTCATTCCTCAAGCCTTGTTCCTCAATATTTCTTGCAAACCTAGACACAAAAAAGAACGAGCCACAAGTGAAAGTAATCTAATGATAAACCCTAGCCATTCTAAATATTTGGAATCAAACATAAAAATGTGACCATTTCAATATAATTTAATAGGTAAGAATATAACATAACAATCAAATTGGGATAGGGACAAAGTGAGTTCTCTAATATATATAAAAAACGAATACATGAAAAAGTATCACCCAATTCGTTATTGTCGGCAATGTGTATAACCATGTTCTAGATTTCCCTATCTTGGGACATTGAATCTCAACTCCATCGATCTTCACTTCTCCATGTAAAGAAAATAAAAGAGAAAGGAACTCTTTCTAATGCAAGAAGATGAATGAGTCTAAATCTCAAAACAAGGGTTTTATATTGTGATGGGGAAGTTAAAAAATTAGGAATATAGATCAGAATCACAGAAAGGAATTCATCAAAGTAAGGGTACTATGATTTTTTCCACCTCCTCCTCCACCACAACCTTGTTTATATACTGCTCAAGTTGGTTAAGATCGTTAGGAACATGTTATAAGATGTGAATCCTTGCTAAAACTCATAAATCCCACCTAAAAATGCATTATTATGTGCACAATTAATTTTTTTGGTGCATTTTGTAGATATATGTGAGTTTCTTGAGAAGAAATTATGTATGTATGTGTTTTTTCCAGAGGAACATCATATGTATGCACTTTGTTATTAGATGAAGCACGTTTATGAACTTAAAAATATATCTTTTAGGATGTATGTTTGTAAAAGTCATGAAATGGTAGATTAGGCCATAGGATGTGCATGGGTGAAAACTATAACAATTACATGGTCTATTGATTTTCTTTTCATAATTTTGTTGTCATGTAATTCTTATTTTAATTATGTTTCAAAAATATTCTATAGGAGGAATATTGTATGATGCACTTTTTTGATATAAAAAATCCCAAATGCTTATATTGACTTAGATATATCTTATTTTCGAACCTATCAAGCACTAAAAGGGAGGTGCAAATCATTTTTGAGTGCTAAATTTGAGCAAAGACATGCATCTAGAGAGATATGATCCCTCTTATCACTTGATAAATACATGGGTGTGATGACTCTATGATAATTTATATTAAACTACATATTGTTATAATGTTCTTTCAATGTTGAACAATTAATATATGTTTTCTTTTATTTTTCTTAAATTACAACTATGTAATAAATATATAATAATATTGTAGTACTTTATTCTTGAAATTCCATTTACTACTTTTAATTGTAATAAATAGAATGCCATACAGATCAAATATATTTTAACTTTCTATTTTTCATCTACTTAACCTCAAATCCCACAAGTATGACAAATACATTCTTGAAGATGTATTTCTTAGGCATATCTATAATTCAATATTTTCATTGTTTTTTTTTGTAAGTTCTAATTGTTTAGAGTACCTTGGAAAAAACTTGGGTGCGATGGGCGCCAAAAAGGAAAGTTTATGCACTGTTTTTTCATGGAAAGAGAGGAACTTTAGTTGCTCGACCCCCGGGAGAGGACCGGAGGGACGGAGTCACTCACTATTCCGATGGTGAGGGGCTCGACTGATAAGGAGAGGAAAGGCCGCTCGACCATGGCAAACAAGCCGGATTGGGATGGGCTTCATCTACACCGGTCAAATCAAAGTGTATTCTGGATCCTCCAATAGCTCCAGACGCAGAAAGGGCGGAGAACACTTTGAAACCTGAATCAGGATCCTAATTCTTCTCTTGTTTGTTTTTCAGAGATTCATTGGATCAAGATGGTTGTTACATGGCGTGAACGCGAGCATGAAGAAGAGGACATGGTTGCTTTACATGATCCGGGTACGGTGACTGCTTTGCGGAACTGTGGTTTGCTCAAATTCTTCTGCATATCCAGCATGAGGCAACAAATCAATTTGTTGCAATATTTTCTCGATGCATGGGATCATACCAACCAAGTGTTCTAGATTCGAGGTAAATATATCCCTTTGACAGTTGAGGATATCTACTTCTTGATCGCTTTATCGAGGCATGGTGCCCCTCTCTCACTATCAGGATCCGCCCGTGGAGGTGAATCCGTGAAGGATTATATTCGTCGATTCTGTAGAGATGGATCTCAGCTGAGCAGGGATGACAAGATTAGTATTCGAGATGTCACTGACCGGTCCTTGAGGACTATCTTATTCACCTTTGCTAGATTGGCTGGTAGTGCGGCTCTTCTTTTGGCCAACAGGTCTTATATGCAGTATGCTCTGGAATGCATTGAACCAAAGGTATTCAACTGGTGTGATGCAGTACTTCCGGTTATAAAAGAACAACTTACCAAGGTGAAGAATGGTAGATCTAAGAACTTTGGTTATGGTTCTATTATGACCGCTTTCACCTTGGAGAAAGATTGCTCTTGGAATGATATCTACTAATATTATAGCATCATTAGTTTCTTAATCTTTGAAAATCCCTATCCCTGCAATGTATAAGCTAGAAATAAACTCTAAAAGAATATATCTATCTATCTATCTATATATATATATATATATATATATATATATATATATGTTGTAAATGTGAGATAAGTACTTGGAGGGAAAGGGTTATTCAACCACTTTCCTAGTTGCAGAGAATAAAATAGTTCATAGTAAGGAAATAAACACAACAATAATTAATATGTAGATGTAAAATACATACTCAACTATGTGTGCGTGAGAGAGCAAGCGAGTGATAATCCTCAATAATCAACAACTTACTTCCATTTCATGAATTCACTTCAGTAATCCCCAAGCTTTGTTTGGAAGCTTTCTACATTATCAAATATGAGAAAATATTCCCCATAAAATCATACTCTACCAAATAAATTAGATTAATATATATGAACATGAACCCACTTATATTTTTATTAATAAACCAACTTTATTTTTTATTATTTTTAATATAATATTACCTAATGCTAGTGCTAATTTGAAAACATCTCTTTCCTAGAAAGCACCTCATTATAATTTAAAAAAATTATAATATTTATGCATTAAAAATTTATAATAAAATTTAATTAAAATTTTACTAAAATAATGTTATTATTTAAACAAAGTTTTTCGGTAGAAATTACATGAGAGAATTTTTTGGCCGACGCGTTTCGAACCAACAAGTGTGGTTCATCATTAGGACTAGATGAAGAGGCAAACTAGTTTGCCTCTGCCTCTTCATCTGGTCCTGATGATGAACCACACTTGTTGGTTCGAAACGCGTCGGCCAAAAAATTCTCTCATGTGATTTCTACAGAAAAACTTTGTTTAATTAATTATGAATCACAAAAACTTAAATACAAAAATATTATTATTATTATTTTAAATCATGAATAACATATAAAACTAAATACAAATTATAAAAAAATAAAAAAAATAAAAACACCTCACTAAACTTATTTCACACCAAAACATTATTTCACATCAACACGTTAGCAACATTATATTAACAAGTACAACCACTAACAATAATAATTATATATATAAATAATTAAGTAATATTGTTGTGTAAAACTAAATACAAATATAATGTCTAAACAGAAAAAACAACTAAACTTATTTTACACCAAAGCTTTAATTCACATCAACACGTCAAACCACTAACAACATTATATAACAATTTATTCTATACACAAAACATTACTTCAATACCCAAAACCTTAAGTCATATGAACAAGTACAACCACTAACAATAATAATTATATATATAACTAATTAAGTAATATTGCTGGTGGTTATACTTGTTGATGTGCATTAAAGTTTTTTTAAAATTAATTTATAAAACCATTCAATATATATAAATGCTTATGCAATTAGTGGTTGTACTTATATAAGAACAAATCACGGTGTACAATTTATTTATTAAAATTAAGTGATTAGTAGCACATTATTTTCATTAACAATGTATCTTCTATGCTGAATGTGAATTATAAATTTGAGTGTGTATTTTTTTTTTTAATATGTGTGAGTTTGAAATTTGATTATGTACTTTAACTATATTAAATTTATATATGATTGGAGAGTTTTATTATATAGTTTATGGTGAAGATTTATTTACAAGAATGTGGTAAATAAAAAAAGGATTGAGGCATTTAAGGTAGTGTCTTATTGGTACAAGTTATAAAGGAGCACCTAATGGGAGTGGGTACAATAATATAGATTCTAGAGTTAAATATTAGGAAAAGTTGCACATGAAGTATGTGGGGGTAGATGTTGTGAGATAACGACAAGTATTGCCCTCCTATTGTGTAGGTCATAAACTTGTACCTTGGAGAGAGAAGGTCATTATGGGTAACAGAGATCTTGGACCATTTATTGATTTCCAACGGTGGGGATAAGATTACTGTGGAAGTGCTCGAGGGATAGCCATAACAAAGGATTTAAGGAAGAGATAATGAGTGCACTGTGGTTGGTATAGAATTTTGGGATTCATAGTGAATTCTGAACATTCAATGGTTAAGAGTGATGATGGAGGAATGACCCTTTGGCATAACGGTTTAAGTCATAATGTTAGGTTTGTTTTTTTAGTTTATATATATATTTTGCTAATTAGACTAGAGCATAGATATATTATATATATTATATTATTTTTTGTTTAGATAATTAAGTTTTTAAAAAATAATATTATTAATTTAACAAGAATTTTATTGAGTTTTTGTTTTTTTCTGTCAAATCAAATCATGATTTTCATGTTAATTTTGAAAAGTGGTGATGTAACATCACTTCTTTTTCATTTAAATGTTAAAAATCCAACATTTTTCAACCATGGTATTAAAAACCAAATATTATGGAAAGACATGAAAAATCACAATAAAATTAAAAAGCGATGATGCAACACTACATCTTTTTTTTTTTTTATAATTAATTTAGGTTTAAAATTCAAACATTTTTCAATTACTTCATTAAAGACGAAATATTATGATTACTCAAAACATGAAAAGTCACAGTGAAATGTAAAAGTGGCGATGCAACATCACCATTTTTTTTCTTTAAGGATTAAAATTCAATCATATTTTCAATCACGTCATGAAAGACCAAAGATCATGACTATGAAAGGCATGATACAACACATTGAAATGCAAATGTGATGCAACATCACCTCCATTTTCGGGTTAAAAATTCAATCATTTTTTGACCATGGCATTAAAGACCAAATATCATGACTACAAAAAACACAAAAACTTAGCACTTAAAGTTTGTCTACATTCTATTTTTTTAAGTGTTTTTCAAAGTTGTCTAACTTTTATATTATTTTATTTTATTTTTGGGGTTAAAAATACCAATTAATTGACATTCCAACCTTGAACCTTGGTACTATAAAAAAGAAAACAAAGTTGGATCTAAAAGTGACATTACATAATTTTTGTTAATTATCATTTTTTTAACAATTTACATTTAAGAAATTTGTGGTTTTTTTTTTTTTTTTTTTTTTTTATAAATGGATAATATTTTTAAAGAGGTAAAATCGATTTCAAAAAAAAAAAAATGTCCTTTTTTTTTAAATGAAGAGGAAAAACAAAATTTTAAAGAAGAAAAACAATTTTTTAAAGAGAAAAAAAACGCAAAAAAAAGAAAAAAAGAAAAAAAATGATAAAACATAAAAAATAGCAATAAAACATTTAAAAGGATAAAAATAAAATAAAAGAAATAAATAAATTATTTAAAAATATTTAAAAAAAATTACAAAATAAAAATTTAAAATAGAAATTACAAAATAAAGATTTAAATACAAAAATAAAAAATAAAATTATAATTTACCATTTAAAAAATGAAAATAAACAAAAATAATTTTAATACATTTTAATTAAAAAATTAAAAGAAAATAAAAAATAAAAAATTAAAGGAAAAAAGCAAAAAAAGTGTGAAGGGGCATCACCCCTCCTAGAATATATTTTTTAAAAATGTGTGTTTATTTATTTATTATTATTATTTTAAATTATGCTATTAGTTTTTTTAATTGTATTACTCCAAAATTTCATCATACACTAGCTTAAATATCACTGCTCATGCAATGTCCTGTGTCAATATGCCTCTAGGGAAATTAGATATGTTGACCAGAGTTTAGATAATTCAAAATAAAAGCATCTAACATTGATAAACTATTGACATCTATTATAGACTGAACTATATAAAGTAAAAAACAACTGTTGAGAGGCAAAGCATATCATCAAGAGTATGAAGAAGTGAATGGGGGCTAGGTATTAAGTGCTTAGTCCAGCTGGAGTAGGAGGTTTTAGATCACAATGAATATGGATTTCATGGTGAGCAAGCTAGACATCCAAACTAGTAAGATAGAAGCACTGATAGCATTACACCCACTTGATTTCATTAAGAGGATATTATATCATTGTAGGCTTCATGTTGCTCCTTCAAGACCCTTTCCATAAGTGTTTTCATCTTCCAATTGAAGGTGATGGAGTTTAGATACTACCTTCGTCTTCCCTTGGTATGTCTAAGATCAGGAACTCAATTAGCTTCCTCTGCTTGGATTTTTGAATCAGAATAAGCTTGTCAGTCGCTGGTGGTTAAAGCTCCAAGTTGGCAAATTCACTTGCAAGTTTCAGGGGGGGCGGGGGGGGGTGCAGAATGGAAGATAGTTGTAGCATCCTGCGCTTGAGCTTGGGCATGTGGCCTACCCTGAGGGCCCCTGCTCCCAACCCCTAACAACAGTGCATTCACTACCTAGGCATTATGAGCTAAATAAGAAATAAATAGACCAGATTTCTTGCCCATAACACCTAGAGATCAAAATGATTGATACCGAGAAAACCAGATAAAGGAAAAGCCTAGGGGATTTTGGGTTTCCAGATCAATCTAAGATAACTATGAAAGGAAGACAAGTGAAATGGAATGATGGATGAAAAACTCCCAGCAAGATCTAATATCCATCGGGAGATGTTATAATTCAAGCAGCCACCCAACCTGGTTGAGCTCAAAATAAAACAAGCTAACATCCACCATCTAAAATCGAAACCAAAGAATGATATGGATAAACCTGAAAAATCGATATATAGAACATTACCCTGTGTTGACCAACCCTCCAAACCTAAACCAATGAGGTCATTCTAGTTGGATAAAGATTGACACCTCTTGCTCTTACAATTTTGGGCTCCAAGGTTGTTGTCAACGTCCTTAGAGGTGTGCTCCCTTGTGTACCCTAGGCCTATCTCTTTGCCATTGCTTAATGGCTAGTGCTTGAGCCAACCCAATCTCCAAATCCCGAATCCAAGTTTCCTAGAATGCAGGTGCATGTAAATTCATGACAAGAACATAAAGCCAATGTCCGAGCTTAAGAGAAATCCCACCAGTTGCACCATGCTTTGCGAATTTTCCATCGAACACAATCCTTCTACTACTGAAAGCCCAAGGGAATTGTCTCACTTGAGGTGGGGGCTAAGCCCTAACATACCGAAAAGGTAAAGAGCGAGGTCTCTCATCTCAGAGTGGTTGAGCGTAGTAATGATTAACATTTGAATGAAGAGTGGCATATGTTTTTTGCATGTGCATTGCATGGGGAAGGTTGTCCATCCACCCCCACTCTTAAATGTGACAAGAGGCGACGAGGTGGTGGGCTTCCCCCTGTCCTCTAATGTCCCGAATTCAAAACCCCGATCGAGGGTATTTTAAATTGTGTTTTAATTTTGTAATTTTTTTCTATGTTTGGCTAGTTAGACCTGTCCGGGGGATTGAACTTTTGATGACTCAAATACATAAGGTCTTGCCAATATGCTTTTTTCCAATTGTGCTACCACCCATAAATGTTTTAATTTTGTAATTAAATTTTATTTATCTTTTCATATATATATATATATATATATATATTTTTTTTTTTTTTAATAATAAGAAAATTTTAATATATTTTAGGTTTTTTGTTATATATATTTTAATTTTGTTTTCACATGGGTGCACAAACATATTCCACTTACAAAAATTATTTTTATGTTTGTTCATAGATATATACACACACCCACTTTATTGTGTTGTTAGTTTTTTATTATAGATTTTTTAATAATGTTTTTTTAATTATATATATATATATATATATATATATTATATATATATATATATATATATAATTTTTAATTTTAATTTTTGTTTAAACATATTTAATTTATAATTTTTTTTTTTTTTTGGAAAATACAATTTTGTTTACTTTTTTTGTCAAAATTTTCATAATTTTAATTAAAATTTTATTATTTTTTGGGTCACATATTTATTATTATTATTATTTAAAAGGTGTTTTTCATGATTTTGTGTACATTGATGATGATTTTATAAGTCATATTTAAAAAATATTACAATTTTAATGCTCCATTGAAAATTGGTCAAGTTGTGTGCAGCTGAGATCTCGAAAGTGCTATAACTTTAACCTTTAAGAAAAACAATTCTTAGAAGAATTACTCATTGATTTAGGTGTTGATTTTAAAGGTTTTTTTAGCTCATGATATTTCGTTTATAACGCCATGTTTGAAAAAAGTTGAAATTTTTAGTTTTTTGTACCGTGATATTTGGTTTTAATTCCATGGTTGAAAAATGTCAGAATTTTAAGGTTTTTCAAAGTCATGTTATTTGATCTTTAATGCCATGGTTAAAAATTGTTGGAATTTTAAGGTTTTCCATGATCATGATTTTGGTTTTTAATTCCATGACTTAAAAATGTTGGAATTTTAACCCTAAAAAAGGGAGGGGGGTGATGCAACATCACCACTTTCGATTTCCAGGTGTTTTTTCATTTTTTTGTGCAAAAATAGGGGTTGTTTTAGTTACGACTATTGTTTTGAGGTTATAATTCGCAGTAAGTTGCTCACATTGTTCAAAGTGAAAAATTAAAATAAAATCCATAAGTTTAATATTTCTACAAATAAAATCCATAAGTTTAATATTGTTTGAACTTTTGTTGCCTATCTTATATCTATGATTAGGTTGATTAGCAAATTCATTACTACTTAAAAAAGAAAATGAATTCTTATCATGTTACCCTAAGGGCGAGTCCACCTATGCTGCCATTGGATTCTCTTGTTCTTCATCAAAATTAGGGATTTCTAAGTTGGATACCTTCTTTGCTAGCTGGAAGGCCTTGTTGTTGATTTTTTTCACTTTGAGCTAGAGAGGATCTATGCATAGTAATATTTCATGTCGGGCCTCACTCCTTTCTATTAACACTTTTCCCATGATAATTTTCACCTTCCAAAAAAGCTAAATTGTTTGAATATGCCCATTTTATCTTCCTCTATTGGTGCCAGTGTCAGGCGTTAAGTGATCAAATTCTCTTCAATTTCTTCATTATAAATGAATTTCCTTTTTACTCTTATTGTAGTTTCCATAATGTTAGTTTCATTTCATACTTCTTGAGGCATATCCTCCTAGTATATCGCCACTAGGATTTCAACATTCATTTATGCATGGGTTTAGGGATGACCCCCACTAGTCTTGTTAGCACCAATATGAGGCATTATGGTTAGTATACACACGGTGGTGGTAGGGAGGTATGTAAACAAAGGAAAAAGAGCCTGAAGAGAGTTTAGAGTGAGAATAAGATGCATCAGAGCACAGAAAAAAGTAAGTAGAAAAATCCACCAAAAACACATTATTATGAGACTAAATGAAAAGGAGGATGCCAAGGAGGTAGAATCACTCTCGGATAGTGGATATGGTTGCAGAAATAAGACCCTCTGGTATGAATCCCACTGAGTTGGAAATTGATTGAACATAGTAAACTTGGCAAGAGAAGAAGTCAACTAAGGGAGGAGAAGGATTAGGATGAGACTGGCTCTACGAAACATGAAATCAAGGATGTGAAAAGAGAAAAACAACGATAAAAAGGATGAACTAAGATACATAAATGGAATTTATTACCTTGAATAAAGAAAGTAGTAAACATAGTACCTAAAGAACTCTGTGTTTCAAACTACATGATCCATTCTTTAACTCATGCTTCATAGTAGGAGGGAATGGTGATATCAGTAGCTTATACTCATCATTTAGATGGGGAGTAAATAACCTACATGGAGGTGAGAAGTCCAATAACATCTTCATTAAACCTAGATTAGGTTGCATGCATGGAATATTGTACTCAATTGCCAACTTTTCAACTACAAAGGGAGAAGAAAAGGTGGATGGTGGTTGCTTACCATATTTTCTTAGGTGAGAAAGGTGGCACCCTATCCAAGAAATGTAGTCTATTTGGGAGATAACAAAGCATTTTATTTTTGAGTATTCTAAACATCAAAGCACTGGCGAATGTCTAGATGGACAAGATCATAATTTATACCTCCATTATCTAGATAGCTTAATATTTTATTCCTAGATCTTTAATTATGCAGGGGAATTATGATGGGAATTTGGGAGCTAAGGTGATATATTCTACATAAATTGCTTTGAGGCACCAACTATAAGAGATTTTGGAAGGAGAGGATTCATGCTGAAGTATTTTGAGAAATCTAATAATTAGTTGAGAGTCTCCTTCCACCTATAGATGGTTGTAGCTATTAGTAATTGGTACTGGTAGGAAAAATTCTAAGACAAAGAGGAAAATCGTTCCTTTCAATTATAATAACTACCACAAAAATGTCAAGGATACTACCACTATGGTTTTTGAATTCCCTCCAAAATTAGTTGGAACTTAGACCTAACCTTTCCCTTGGAAGCCCCATTAAAGTTGAGCTTAATGAAGGGGGTTGGAGGAGGTTCCCAATAGTCATAAGGTAAAGAAATAGTGGTATTTGGCGGGCTAGTGAAGAGAGAAGAAGAGAGATGAAGGCCTACAGAGTGCATGATTTTAGCTTCTTGGTTGTTCCCCTTCTATTCTTGATGAAACCAAAGGAAATGAGGATCATTCCTCTAATATTTCTCTTAATTGTGCTCCAAACCTCAATCCTTTCTTGGGATATATTTTTAAAAATGTGTTGATTCCTTTCTTTCCAAAATTTCCATAGAAGAAATCTTGGGAAAAGTTGTCATGTTATGTTGATTATGGGTTGATTGAAGGTTAATAATCACAATTGTTCTATGGAATTGATAAGACTTTCCTTGATCCCATTTGATTGTCTGAAAAAGGTGGATCCTTCATTCCAAAGGGCTAAAGAAAAAGTATATGAATTGAAGAGATGTTCTATGGTTTCCTCTCTTTGTAAGAAAAGCTAGGAAATTGAGGGCCCCTAGAAGTCTTTGCATTGAAACTTGTCCCAATTTATATTTTTTGATGACTTAGTAAACAAAAGAGTAGAGAGAATTTTGGCCAAATATTTTTCTTCCATATTTTGATCCAAACTTCTAATGAGGTTTGATTAGCGATTCTTGGCCAATATATAAGATTCTCTTGAATTATATTTCCCTTCAATTTTGTAACCCTGTCATTGTTTATCCTCTCCCTTTTGGACTCTAATGTTCCTTTTTTTGTTTCTTTGTCTTTTGTTTTTGTTTTGTTTTGTTTTTTATTGTTTTGTTTTATTTTTTTTTGTTTTGTTTTGTTTTTTTGTTTTGTTTTTTTTTTTGTTTTGTTTTGTTTTGTTTTGTTTTTTGTTTTTGTTTTTTTGTTTTATTTTGTTTTTTCTTTATTGTTTGTTTGTTTGTTTTTGTTTTGTTTTGTTTTTTATTTTCTTGTTTTTTTTTATTTTTTGTTTTGTTTTTTCTTTATGAAAGAGGTCCCAACTAAATCCTTTTAGTATTTCCCCTTCATTTCTAGTTCTCTAGGATCACCATTTTGGATTCAAATTATGTCGCCCAATATTGAATGACCATTATTTTTCATTGTACAATTAGTCGATCTTGATAGGGTTGAAGACATGCTCTATATATTATTTTAGGTAGTTGTTGCTAGGAATCATCTTAGAAACATACGACTTATCCTTTTTGAATTTCATAGAAGTAATGATCCTAAATAAAGTGTCCATTTTTCCAAGTAACATTCCATATCTATGATCCATCCATTTAGATTAGCTCTTTTTCATTAGTATTTCTAGCATATTTCAACTTGCGTATTTGACCCCATAGATCCTTAGTGTTGTAGCCCTAGGCTTTCATTAGAAGTTTGAATTACTTCCAAAAAATGCATTCAAGGTCTTTTTCTAAATTGTGATTTTTTTTATAAATGGATAATATCTTTGAAGAGGCAAAATTGATTTCAAAAAATGAAAAAAATGTCTCTTTTTTTCCTATGAAATAATGAAAACAATTTTTTTTAAATCAAGAGGAAAAACAATTTTTTACATAGAAAAAAGCGCAAAAAAAACACTTTTAAAAATTCAAAAAATCAACAAAGAAAACATAAAAAAATAGTAATAAAACATTTAAAAGGATAAAAATAAAATAAAACAAATAGAAAAATAATTTAAAAAATTATTAATATTTAAAAAAAATTACAAAATAAAAATTTAAAATAGAAATTATAAATAAAGATTTAAATATAAAAATAAAAAATAAAATTATAATTTACCATTTAAAAAATGAAAATAAATAAAAATAATTTTAATACATTTTAATTAAAAAATCAAAAGAAAAATAAAAAATAAAAAATTAAAGGAAAAAAACAAAAAAATGGGTGAAGGGGCATCACCCCTCCTAGAACACATTTTAAAAAAATGTGTGTTTATTTATTTATTTTAAATTATGTTATTAGTTTTTTTAATTGTATTACTTCAAAATGTCATCATACACTAGCTTAAATATCACTACTCATGCAATGTCCTGTCTCAATATGCTTTTAGGGAAATTAGATATGTTGACCAGAGTTTAGATAATTCAAAATAAAAGCATCTAACACTGGTAAACTATTGACATCTATCATAGATTAAACTATATAAAGTAAAAAACAACTGCTGAGAGGCAAAGCATATCATCAAGAGTATGAAGAAGTGATTGGGGCTAGGTATTAAGTGCTTACTCTAGCTGGAGTAGGAGGTTTTAGATCAAAATGAATATGGATTTCATGGTGAGCAAGCTAGACATCCAAACTAGCAAGATAGGAGCACTGATAGCATTACACCCACTTGATTTCATTAAGAGGAGATTATATCATTGTAGGCTTCATGTTGCTCCTTCAAGACCCTTCCCATAAGTGTTTTAATCTTCCAATTGAAGGTGATGGAGTTTAGGTACTACCTTCGTCTTCCCTTGGTATGTCTAGGACCAGGAACTCAATTAGCTTCCTCTACTTGGATTTTTGAATAAGAATAAACTTGTCAGTCGCTGGTGGTTAAAGCTCCAAGTTGGCAAATTTCCTTGCAAGTTTCGGGGGGGGGGGCAGTGTAGAATGGAAGATAGTTGCAGCATCCTGGGCTTGATCTTGGGCATGTGGCCTACCCTGAGGGCCCCTGCCCCAACCCCTAACAACAGTGCATTCACTACCGAGGCATTCTGAACTAAATAAGAAATAAATAGACTAGATTTCTTGCCCACAACACTTAGAGATCGAAATGATTGATATTGAGAAAACCAAATAAAGGAAAAGCCTAGGGGATTTTGGGTTTCCAAATCAATCTAAGATAACTATGAAAGGAAGACAAATGAAATGGAATGACGGGTGAAAAACTCCTAGCAAGGTCTAATATCCATAGGGAGACATTATAATTCAAGCAGCCACCCAATCCAGTTGAGCTCAAAATAAAACAAGCTAACATCCACCATCTAAAAGCGAAACCAAAGAATGATATGGCTAAACCTAAAGAAATCGATATATAGAACATTACCCTGTGTTGACCAGCCCTCCAAACCTAAACCAACGAGGTCATTCCAGTTGGATAAAGACTGACATCTCCTACTCTTACAACGTTGGGCTCCAAGGTTGTTGTCAACGTCCCTAGAGGTGTGTCCCCTTATGTACCCTAGGCCTATCTCTTTGCCATTGCTTAATAGCTAGTGCTTGAGCCAACTCAATCTCCAAACCCTGAATCCAAGTTTCCTAGAATGCAGGTGCATGTCAATTCATGACAAGAACATAAAGCTAATGTCCAAGCTTAAGAGAAAGGCCACCAGTTGTGCCATGCTCTGTGAAATTTCCATCAAACACAATCCTTCTACTATTGAAAGCCCAAGGGAATTATCCCACTTGTGGTGGTGGCTAAGCCCTAACATACCGAAAAGGCAGACAACGAGGCCTCTCATCTCATAGTGGTTGAGCGTAGTAATGATTAACATTTGAATGAAGAGTGGCATATGTTTTTTGCATGTGCATTGTATGGAGAAGGGTGTCCATAACCCCCCACTCTTAAATGCGACAGGAGGCGACGGGGTTGTGGGCTTCCCCTTGTCCTCTAATGTCCTGACTTCCAACACCTTGATCGAGGGTATTTTAAATTGTGTTTTAATTTTGTAATTTTGTTTCTATGTTTGGCTGATGAGACATGTCCGAGGGATTGAACTTTTGATGACTCAAATACATAAGGGTTTGCCAACATGCTTTTTGCCAATTGTGCTACCACCCATAAACATTTTAATTTTGTAATTCAATTTTATTTATCTTTTAATATTTCTTTTATAAGTTTTGTTTTTGTTATTTATATTAAATTAATAATAACATATTTTTAATATATTTTAGGTTTTTTTGTTATATATATTTTAATTTTGTTTTCACATGGGTGCCCACAAACATATTCCACTTACAAAAATGATTTTAATGTTTTTCATAGATATACACACACACCCACTTTATTTTTTGTGTTATTAGTTTTTTATTATAGATTTTTAATAATGTTTTTTTTAATAAATAATTTTTTATTTTTGTTTAATCATATTTAATTTATAATTTTTATTTTTTTTGGAAAACACAATTTTGTTAATTTTTTTTGTCAAAATTTTCAAAATTTTAATTAAAAATTTATTATTTTTTTGGGTCACATATATTATTATTATTATTATTTAAAGGTGTTTTTCATGATTTTGTGTACATTAATGATGATTTTATAAGCCATATTTAAAAAATATTATAATTTTAATGCTCCATTGAAAATTGGTCAAGTTGTGTGCGGCTGAGATCTTGAAAGTGCTATAACTTTAGCCTTTAATAAAAATAATTCTTAGAAGAATTACTCATTGATTTAGGTGTTGATTTTAAAGGTTTTTTTAGCTCATGATATTTGGTTTATAATGCCATGGTTGAAAAATGTTGAAATTTTAAGGTTTTTGTACTTGTGATATTTGGTTTTAATTCTATGGTTGAAAAATGTCAGAATTTTAAGGTTTTTCAAAGTCATGTTATTTGATATTTAATGACATAGTTAAAAATGGTTGGAATTTTAAGGTTTTCCATGTTCATGATTTTGGTTTTTAATTCCATGACTTAAAAATGTTGGAATTTTAACCCTAAAAAATGGAGGGGAGTGATGCAAAATCACCACTTTCGGTTTCCAGGTCTTTTTTCATTTTTTTGTGCAAAAATAGGGGTTGTTTTGGTTACGACTCTCGTTTTGAGGTTATAATTCGCAGTAGGTTTCTAACATTGTTCAAAGTGAAAAATTAAAATAAAATCCATAAGTTTAATATTGTTTGAACTTTTATTGCCTATCTTATATCTATGATTAGGTTGATTAGCAAATTCACTACTACTTAAAAAAGAAAATGAATTCTTATCATGTTACCCTAAGGGCGAGTCCAATTGTGCTGCCATTGGATTCTCTTATTCTTCATCAAAATTAGGGATTTATAGGTTGACTACCTTCTTTACTAGCTGGAAGACCTTGTTGTCGAGTTTTTTCACTTTGAGCTAGAGAGGATCTATGCATAGTAATATTTCATGTTGGGCCTCACTCCTTTCCACTAACACTTCTCCCATGATAATTTTCACCTTCCAAAAAAGCTAAATTGTTTGAATATGCCCATTGTATCTTCCTACACTGGTGCTAGTGTTAGGAGTCAAGTGACCAAATTCTCTTCAATTTCTTCATTATAAACGAATTTCCTTTTTACTCTGATTGTAGTTTCCATAATGTTAATTTCATTTCATACTTCTTGAGGCGTATCCTCCTAGTATATCGCTACTGGGATTTCAACATTCATTTATGCATGGGTTTAGGGATGATCCCCGCTAGTCTTGTTAGCACCAATATGAGGCATTATGGTTAGTATACACATGGTGGTGGTAGGGAGGCATGTAAACAAGGGAAAAAGAGCCTGAAGAGAGTTTAGAGTGAGAATAAGATGCATCAGAGGGCGGAAAAAAGTAAGTAGAAAAATCCACCAAAAACACATTATTATGAGACTAAATGAAAGGGAGGATGCCAAGGATGTAGAATCACTCTCCCATAGTGGATATGGTTGCAGGGATAAGACCCTCTAGTATGAATCCCACTGAGTTGGAAGTTGATTGAACATAGTAAACCTACCAAGAGAAGTCCACTAAGGGAGGAGAGGGATTAGGATGAGACTGGCTCTACGAACCATGAAATCAAGGATGTGAAAAGAGAAAAACAACGATAAAAAGGATGAACTAAGATACATAAATGGAATTTCTTGCCTTGAATAAAGAAAGTATTAAACATAGTACCTAAAGAACTTTGTGTTTCAAACTACATGATCCATTCTTTAACTCATGCTTCATAGTAGGAGGGAATGGTGATAATAGTAGCTTATACTCATCATTTAGATGGCAAGGAAATAAGCTACATGAGGTGAGAAGTCCAATAACATCTTCATTACACCTGGATTAGGTTGCATGCATGTAATATTGTACCCAACTGCCAACTTTTCTAGCTACAAAGGGAGAAGCAAAGGTGGATGGTGGTCGCTTATCATATTTTCTTAGGTGAGAAAGGTGGCACCCTATCCAAGAAATGTAGTATACTTGGGAGATATCAGAGCATTTTTATTTTCGAGTATTCTAAACATAAAATCGCTGGTGAATGTCTAGATGGACAAGATCATAATTTATACCTCCATTAGCTAGATAGCTTAATAATCTATTCCTAGATCTTCAATTATGTAGGGGAATTATGATGGGAATTAGGGAGCCAAGGTGATATATTCTACACAAATTTCTTTGAGGCACCAACTATAAGAGATTTTGGAAGGAGAGGATTCATGCTAAAGTATTTTGAGAAATGTAATAATCAGTTGAGAGTCTCCTTCCACCTATAGATGGTTGTAGCTATTAGTAATTGGTATTGGTATGAAAAATTCTAAGACAAAGAGCTTTACAAATTCGTTCCTTTCAATTATAATAACTACCACAAAAATGTCAAGGATACTACCACTATGGTTTTTGAAGCCACTCCAAAATTAGTTGGAACTTAGACCTAACCTTTCCCTTGGAAGCCCCATTAAAGTTGAGCTTAATGAAGGGGGTTGGAGGAGGTTCCCAACAGTCATAAGGTAAAGAAATAGTGGTATTTTGGGGGCAAGTCAAGAGAGAAGAAGAGAGATGAAGGCCTATGGAGTGCATGATTTTATTTTCTTGGTTGTTCCCCTTCTATTCTTGATGAAACCAAAGGAAATGAGGATCATTCCTCTAATATTTCTTTTAATTGTGCTCCAAACCTCAAACCTTTCTTGGGATATATTTTTACAAATGTGTCGATTCCTTTCTTTCCAAAATTTCCATAGAAGAAATCTAGGGAAAAGTTGTTATGTTATGTTGATTATGGGTTGATTGAAGGTTAATAATCACAACTGTTCTATGGAATTGATAAGACTTTCCTTGATCCCATTTGATTGTATGAAAAAGGTGGATCCTTCATTCTAAAGGGCTAAAGAAAAAGTATATGAATTGAAGAGATGTTCTATGTTTTCCTCTCTTTGAAAGAAAAGCTATGAAATTGAGGGCCCTAGAAGTCTTTGCATTGAAACTTGTCCCAATTTATATTTTTCCATCACTTAGTAAACAAAAGAGTAGAGAGAATTTTTGCCAAGTATTTTTCTTCCATATTTTGATCCAAACTTCTAATGAGGTTTGATTAGCGATTCTTGGCCATTATATAAGATTCTCTTGAAATATATTTCCCTTCAATTTTGTAACTCCGTCATAGTTTATCCTCTCTCTTTTGGACTCTAACGTTCCTTTTTGTTTTGTTTTTTTCTTCTTTTTGTTTTGTTTTGTTTTGGTTTGTTTTTGTTTTGTTTTTTTTTTTTTTTGTTTTGTTTTGTTTTGTTTTGTTTTGTTTTTTGTTTTTTTTTTTTGTTTTGTTTTTTTGTTTTGTTTTTTGTTTTTTGTTTTTTGTTTTTTGTTTTTTGTTTTTTGTTTTTTGTTTTTTGTTTTTTGTTTTTTGTTTTTTGTTTTTTGTTTTGCTTTTGTTTTTTGTTTTGTTTGTTTGTTTGTTTTTGTTTTGTTTTGTTTTGTTTTTTGTTTTGTTTTGTTTTTTTGTTTTTTGTTTTTTGTTTTTGTTTTTTTGTTTTTGTTTTTGTATTTTGTTTTTTCTTTTCTGAAAGAGGTCCCGACTAAATCCTTTTAGTATTTCCCCTTCATTTCTAGTGCTCTAGGATCACCATTTTGGATTCAAATTATGTCTTCCATTATTGGATGACCATTATTTTTGATTCTACAATTAGTCGATCTTGATAGGGTTGAAGACATGCTCTATATATTATTGTAGGTAGTTGTTTCTAGGAATCATCCTAGAAAAATACGACTTATCCTTTGCGAATTACCTAGAAGTAATGATCCTAAATAAAGTGTCGATTTTTCCAAGTAGCATTCCATATCTATGATCCATCCATTTAGACTAGCTCTTTTTCATTAGTATTTCTAGCATATTTCAACTTGCGTATTTTACCCCATAGATCCTTGGTTTTGTAGCCCTAGGATTTCACTAGGAGTTTGAATTACTTCCCAAAAATGGATTCAAGGTCCTTTTCATCCCAAGTTACATCCATGGTTTTCAGATTGAGATCTCATAACTCCATATCTTCCTCTTCATTAGAGTTCATAGGGTTTCTTCTCCTTATATCATTTCAGTGTCTTCTTGATCTCCTCTATAGATATTTCTTCTCTTGATAAGTTCAACCTCAGTTTCCTATGTTTCTTGTGGTTTGGTATCTTGTTGTTACACCGCAAAATACATCTTCATTAGCTCATAGGAGAAGACCAATTTGGATTGGAATAAAACCCTAATTTGCAAGCCTATTTGCCATAGTAATGCACCCTAGAAGCTGACAAGAAGTGTGCTAACGCTGGCTAGTAACTAGCAATTTGTGTTACCCTATCTGTGCATGCTTCGTGTCCTCTATAAAAGCACGTTACTTGACTTTCAAGGGTTCACGAGACAAAATAACGAGTTAACTCATTGTCACTCCATCATTCACGCAAAATTGACTCTAAAAAAGTTGGAAAGGATTGCCTCAAACCTATCTATAGATGTTGCCTATCTTGACATAGACATTTAAGAAGGGAGAAAGCAATAAAGCAATGAAAAATCCTCCAACCTTTTGGATTTTTCCCAATCGGAACTGGTGAAGAAATTGAAAAAATCATAGCTTTCTATTGCCTATATATGGGAGGATATGCCTTTGTATTCGAGATAAAAATGCGTTGTTATGCTACTAAGCTATTGTCTGGGAGAGATATTGAGGAGCTAGGAGTTGGAGGAAGGGTTATTGCAACATTTCATGGTTGTAATATTTCTTCACTGATTTAATAATATAGATCTACTGATGTTTCGTATACATCATGGTATAATGCTCACATTTTACATGTTATACTTCTATGTTTTATACTAATGCTTTGATATTGATGCATTCAATTTTTATATGTTGTTATATGTTAGTATGTTAAATTATTAAGGTTTATATATACTGTGAAGATCACTTTTTGTCCACTTTGTGTGCAGGTCTCACTCTTGGATTTGGATGAGGGTTCCTTCTCTACCATATTGACTACTCCAACAAAATTGTGCAAAGGATAAACATGTCTCCACTCATCCTACTTTGTCAACCCTTATCTAACATTGGTATGATTGAATGTTTCTTGATCAAACAACTTTAGATCCCATGATCTGTCTACCTTAGGTTCCAGGATAACTGAGAGGGTTTCTTTTCCATCTACTCGTGCATTAATCCCTACAAGAAAATTGGTGACTCCTCTAGGGATCGTTCTTTGATTCCCAGTTCATATCTTCTAGATCCCGAATCTCTGGTCCTATTTGGTCTTGTCTGTTTCTTCTCAACCTGGATTCAATTCATTTTTCCTACTTGTTGCTAGTATTTATGCTTTTATCCTTTTCTTTGGCCTGGATCTCCTTCGTTTTTCAAGTGAAACTTCAATAACACACCCTCCTAGTGCTTTGCAGAGCATTATAACACACTTCTCTTTGTAACATAGAGAGCTACCTTGGCTGATAACACCTTATGTATCCTTAAGACTTGCATTATAGAATCAAAACTTTGTTGTCCACTGAGTTTTGTGGATTACACTGTTTGAAAGTTTTACTGCTTGGCTGATCCTTGTATATACTTTGCTTGGATTTATTTATGCTAGTTGCATGCATGTTTTTATTTTATTTTGAAAAATTAGCTTAATTCCATTAGTTTGATTTTTTTTTTTTACTTTCTGTCATTTTAGCTGGTTTGTTGAAGTTTACTTTGGGTTTGTTATCTGAGCATTGTATGTCTGCATTTATTTTCCTTGTGTTAGAGCTGCATTAAGACTGCTTGGTTTTGGAAAAGATGTTTAGTTACTCTCTCCTTGTAGAAATTCTTCTTCATCGAATTGAAACTGAAAAGCATATTTTCTACATGGTTTGAGTCAGGTCTCACAAATTCCATACGTCAACACCCCTCCAAAGACATTAACCAAGTACATTTAAAATAAATCTCGTAATAAAATTAATCAACAATTTTTTTTTTTTTGGATACACATATATTAGTTTAGGCTAGAGTCTTGTGGTAGGTTGTGTGAGTCAACTCTACAAGACCACAAAAATTAAACTATTGTCATTAAAGAGCAAAAATCCTATTTTACTCACATCAACTAAGACCACTCCTGTAACAAAGGAGTTAAGTGTGAGGAAACATCATAGTGTGAGAGAAGGTAACCCACCTTAGATTACATTTTGGTGGGCATTCTGCGTATTGGCGATTCTTTCAGGGATATTGGAGCCGAGTCGGGGACTTAGGTATCCTGCCCACACAATGTACTTCCTATGACCATGAGCCCCCTAGTGGTGTCTGTGATTGAGGTGAACTTAGTGGCCATACTTATAGGGATGGACAAAAGGTGACCGGATGGGATGACTTGGTACCTCAATAGATGAATATATTCCATCTTTGGTTTTTTGGGAGGGTACTCATCTTCACGAGAGTGCTTGGCCCCTTCTTATTGAGGTTTGGGTGAAGCTCAGGAGTAGTCGTAGATTTTACATTAGACCAACTCTCTCTTATATCCCTTCAATATTGGGTTTCATCTCCAACTAGTTGTGGTTATCACACAAAGTTTTTCTTGGCTGCTTGCTAATCTCTTTTAGAGTTGTTTTGATTTTTTATGTGTGTTCTATTTGCTACTGAGACTAATAAATATATCAATCTTAATTTAAAATTTCGTTAAAATATATCATTCATTGTGGCTACCTTGGGCCCTCATCATCTATCTTAGTGATAACAAGGTCTTCCTCCATTGACGATGGAGGAAATTTCAAGTGAATCAAATTCCCTCGCTACACAAGGTAATTAGTATCTAGTGTCAAATACTGAATCATACAGTACTTCCCAAGCGTATCTTTTACTAGAGGACTTCTTTAATGAAGGTGTCTTGCCTCATTTTAATCCTCCATGCACTGACCCTCTTGGGCTTGTTTTGGTTCAGGTTACACCCTTTCCTATTATGTCCTGATCAGTTTCCACTACCAATGTCTTAATGAATATTAGCGAGTTGTGGTCCTTTGTGGATAACTTTGCACCACTGCCACTTCCCTCGCCTACAACCAGTTCAACACAATTGATTAGTTATCCTACTATTTAGAGTATTCCTAGTCCAGGCATGCCAACTACACCTGCTAGGGGTGGAGCTCAACACCTTTGTGTCTCTACCCCTTTTGTGTCAGTCTTGGACCTTAGGCTATCACCCCCATAGGTGTTGTTAGTACGAATACCTTCAACAATCCATTTTGTTGAAACCCTTTGATAAGTTCTAACCCTCAGACAGTTACAACTTGGGGAAATGTTTCAAACATGCATATACCCATTTAGGGCATGACAATCCCTATACATTCTATGGTACAATCTAGTCTTTCTCTGATTGATCTTTTTCCTTTTGGTTGTCATATTGCCGATGGTGGTCCTTCACCCATTGTGCCTTATGTGGCTAGCAGTATCCCTCACCATAGTCCTGTTGCATCTGTTTGGGGCCTCCCTGCTCAACAACCATTGAATCAAGGGGGAAACTCCTATCCCTGGGATAACCCATTCTATGGTAATACCCCTCAATATGGGAGTGTTCCTTATGGTCCATCACTTTATACAACACCACCTACACCACTGGGAAAATACTATTTATTTCAACTTGCGTACCCTACTAGAAACCAGTTGATGGGGGTGATTTCTGGTCCCTTAAGTCATCTTGCTTTGCCTTGGTTTGATTCAGAGGAACCTACACCTTTTTCCCTCTTGGATACTTTATACAAGTTAATGAATTCCCCCATCAACCATAACTTTCTTTGGTCTCTAATCCCGCATAAAATTCTTGCAGACATTTTGAAGTTTGAAGGAAAACATGTAGATGACCCAGAGACACCCATCACAACTTACTACCTTTGGTGTGTATCAAACTCCATAACTGATAATAGTATCTGTTTCAGACTCTTCCCCCACACCTTGACTAGAAATGAAACCAAATGGTATATTGAGATACCACAAGCTTTAGTGAATAATTTCAACACCCTTGTCATGGAATTCCTAAAGCACTTTGAGTTACCTATCTATTATGAAACCATAATGGAACTACTAACTACATTGCACCAAGAAACCTCCACTCACATCTATGATCATATCCATGAATGGAGACATCAAAGGAGGCTAGTCAAGGGCACAATTCTGGATTACCTCTTAGCAGAATGGTTCTGCAAGTTTATTCTACCTCCCATCTCAAAGTACGTTTCCATGTCTAGCGTGGTTACTGAAGATCAATCTATTCGACATGCCCAATTTTTAGATCTGATTTATTCACATCAGGCACACTTTATGATTTGAACCCTAATGCCCCTAGAACTTCCAATGCTCCCGCTACTTAGCAGCCTGCTACTCATGTTGATGGTATCATCGACACTACCACTAGATTTGTTGTAAAATAATTGAGCTGGAAAGTTGCCCAATTCTCTATTACTGTCAATCTTATTTGTACTACCCAATCTTCTTCTCCTATAACCACTGCGATCAACTTTGTGCAGTCTACAAAAAAACCTAGTGGTAAGAACAAGAAGAATAAGAAAACTACCTCTCCCTCTGAGGAGTTACAGATGACCCAGAACAACCCAAATCAGAAATCCCTCGCTAATGCTAAATCTAAGAAAGGAGAGGAGAAATATGTCAAGTTCCCTTGCAAGATATGCACTGAGGACCATTTAATCTATAAATGTCCTCATATCCAAGAGTGCACAAACTTCCTTGTGAAAAAGGACACTGGTCGGACCCCTGTAGTCCTCAATAACCCTTTTCCAGATCAAAAATAGTAGCAACATCTTGTATCAAGCCCACCAGGACCTCCGCAAGGGGAAAATGACATTTCACATCCCCCTCCTTTTGGATAAGGATATTCAACTATTTACACCTTTGAAACAGTTGGTTAGAAAACACGAACCAAAAACTACGGAAATCATGCCCCAAACGCTTTGTAAACTTCCTCGACTTCCAATCCACTACTTCCCAACGATCTACATGTCAAAAGGCCTGTTGCTGACCTCGTGATTCTTCCTAAAAGAGCGACACTTCTGCATATGACAAATAATCCATCTTCTCGTGCTTCCTAAAACTACAATATTGTAGAGGAGAAAAGTAAACCTCACCTCTTCCATCAACTTTCATTCCAGGTGAAATTTATGACAAAAGGAAAAGCCATTCACCACACCATGATTGATGATGGTGCGTCCACCTATGTCATGGCTACTTCCTGTTGGTTCGCTATTATAGACATATTTGGGCACTTCAACCCTAAGCTTATATGTCAATAAACTAGGGCTCTTTAACCCTTAGAAGTGTTGTTTCATACCCTAAAGGATCATGGTCAACTGATTACATCATTCCCCAAAAAGTTCCACCTAAAAAACCATCCAGATTGGTCAAAATTGGACCACACTGACTGCTACACTGTCAGGGTGCGATGCATATTGACTTCTACACTAGCTAGGTGTGATGCATACTGAAGAGGCCTTCTGTAGGGTGTGATGAGCGAGAATGGACAAATGTCTGAGGCAGTTTGCTAAGTGGATTCTCATGGAATCTTCTAGAAACTTCTCCTATGACACTTGCCTCTCTGAATTGGCCCAGGGATGAGTAAGAGATCCAAGAAATCTCCAAGTGGAACCAAGAACAACAATGGAATGACACTAATAAAAAACCCAGAGATGACTCACACCCTTGCAGACATCTATAAATGGATCCCTCATTTGAGAGATCTGGAGGCTGGAATTTTGTAATTTGTAAGGAAGTGCTGATAGTTTATATCTGAGAAAGAGCATTGTATTGTTGGGTGATCTTGCTTTTCATGAGGTGAAGATGGCTTTGATGCTGGGAGGATGATGCTAGATCAAAAAGCTGGGTTGTAATTCTCCCTTCATATTTAATAAAGTTCTTTGAGTTTTCCTCCATACAATCATGTATTTGTGAATGTTGTTTGTGAATGCCATTGTATGTTCAATGTATTTTTGATTCTGCATTGTTTATGATATAATAGATCAAGATGCTTTGACGGTGTTTTGTTACTTTGTTTTTACAAGTATTATATAAGCAAGATAAGTAGGAGAGGAGTTGCAAGCTCTATCATGGGGGAGATAAATCAAGCAAGGAGTCAAGCAGAAGAACCAGGTTGGTTCCTTTACTTCTCCCTTATCTATCATACATAGAGGAAATCACAAATTGCTTTAAACTGTTTGTTTCTAGGATAGCTGCCAATCCTAGAGGGCTAATCGATCGAAAAGACATTAGTTTTACCCGAAACAAAATGGCGACACCACTGGGGATCAAATAGATGTTTGTTTGTTGTTGTTGTTTGTTTTATAAACTATAGACGAAGCCTGAAGTTAGCCAGATAGCCTTCGAACTGCTCTTGCTCTGCAATTGCATAGTAGATGAATGCTGCTTCAGTCAATATCTGGTTTAGTTTATGAATTAAACATTTGACTTACGAGCATTCTAGATGCCCTTTTGGTAGCTTAGTAACCTCTCAAGATCATACCTTTGTACTTTTCTCTTTACTGTCCATCATAGCTCAGCTTAAATCATTGAAATCAGCTGCAAATTTGAGCCAAAACCCACTTCAGTTGCTCTCCCTAGACCATTGCACTGTCTCCCACTATGAGTCAGTATGCATAGCACCTCCCGAGTGCAGTAAGTGTGATGAATATTATATTTTGTGAAGCCTAGGTGCGATGACTGAGTGAACTCTTTTTCCATGCTAGAAATTGAGGGTTTTGACCTTGTTTTCAGTTCTGTTTAGTTGATTTGCTGCTTATGAACAATGTCTCATTACTGAAGCTTGCTTGCATTACATAGATCAGATTCCATTGATTAGGATTAGTAAATGTTTTTATGTATTTTTTTATCATTTACAATCTTTTGTCGAAAATTTGCTTAAATCGATCTATCGTTTTGGTACAAAAAGTGTCGTAACTGTCGTTTTGTGCCAAAAAGAGAAGTGTCATGAAGTCTTCCTTCTTTGGATAGTCGATTGAACTTTTTGTCATGTATTTGATTTGATTTGTTGATATTTGAAGTGTTGAAAGCATTTTTAATTCGAAATTGAAAAGTGTTGTTTAGTCTTCCTTTCTATTTTGAAAGAGAAATTGTCGAAATGTCTCTTTGAGTAAAAATATTTCAGATCTTTGTTCTACTTAGTTTTCCTTTTTGGCATTTTTCACATTAAGGGGAACAAAAAACAAATACATGCATTTGCATTTTCATTTCGTTTGTGTGCGAAAAACGATTTAGGAAGGTGCATTAATGTGTGCTCTTTGCTCTTTGTTTGAAAGAATCGAAATTTCTTTCCCTAGTAGCTAGGATTTTCATTGCTCAAAATAAACAACGATTGTTTATCATTGTATATTGCATTTTTAGGAATTTCAAATCAACATCACGTGGTGAACCATTGAAAGGAAAACTTCTAAACAAGATCAACTCTAAAATAAATTTCAATGAACTTAACAAAGCTTTGGAACCTAACGCAACACATCTAGAGGTCTAGGCTAGAGACGTGTTCTGGCGTCGTAAAAACTAGTAACTATCGTTTTCATTGAAGGTTGGGTGATTCCTCCTCCTTGATACGACAAGTGCTAGCACAGACTTGTGCTCCCCGTACCGTCAAGTATATATTGGGAGACCACAATAGGCTTATATCCTTTATCTATAGGAAGCCATGTTTGCTGCCCTATCGATCGCAATGCACTGAACACAACATTTGGGAAGATTGACTGCTGTACATAAGTCCTTGGTAATTTCTCTTTAATTTATCACCAAGGTGTATATTGCAGCTTTGCGATTGGTTTGGTAATCCCTCTATCTAGATTTCCAGAGTAGTCACTTTTGTTGCTTTTCGACTCTTTAAAAGAAAAGGTCCATCTAAACACTTGTCACTTCAGGCTCATTAAAAATCGAAGGGGACTAGAGTCATCTTTATCTTTTTCTCGACTCTTAAAAATTGAAAAAGCAAAGTTGTGTCAAAATGTCATTAAAATTTATTAAATTCGAATAACATCCCTATTCCTTCGTTGATCTTAGGTTGAGATAATGGAGTCCACCAATCAAGGAATCCATTTCGAAGGGAATCCTAGTCCATTTTCTTCTTGGGGAAATATTTGTGCTTTGCATATGGCTACATTGTCCCTTCTGGGAATCACAATTACCCTGCCAGTATGGCTATTCTCAACCTCTGTCATTCAAAATACCGTAATTCCTCAGAAATCGAATCAACAAGCAGTTGATACTGAAGTTGACCCTTCGCCTTCTTCTTCGTTTGTTTCTCCCTCCCCTTATTCCTCTTCTCTTGGTGAAAATAGTGATCCTAGTAACCAGGTGACTGAGAAGAAGAAGAAAGGGAAGGAGAAGGAGAAGAAGCCAGTTAAGCAAGGGGGCAACCATGCAACATCTGGTGAAAATCCGCACACTAAGCTTTTCAAACCTAGATATCCATGCATAATTTGTAGAGGAGACCATTTACATCGAGAATGTCCATGCATTCCTTGGATCTTGAGAGAATGTTCCCCCCGTTCGCACCAAACGGTGTCATCAACCTCTGGTGATAAAGTTGACAACACACTATCAACTAGTAATAATGGGTAGAGAAGAAAGGTCCAAATTCCATGTAAGTTATGTGAAGGGGGCCATACCCTTCCCCATTGTCCCTTTTTGGATGAAGCCAAAGGAGTCTTGCATAACCGTCTTGCTTCACCACAACAACTTCCATCTGGATATAGGAAACTTTCCCCAAATCCTTTACTAGTTGAAAATCTGATTGACATAACTCAATCGTCGGTCGAAACACCTATCACTAAAAGTGAATCTTATGAGTCCATACCAGACCAAAGTCAACAAGTCAAGATGGCAGTCGACCCAGTTTTACCTTTAGAAGATCATATCCTTCCCGAAGAGAGTGAGAACAATACCGTCCAAATTCTTTTTGTTACTTCAGAGTCTGATGAGCTTGGGGGCAATCCACCCATTCCTTCACAACAGGAAGAGAATCCCCCAATTCTCGCTACTCAAGAGTTTAATTCTACCATTTATTTAGTACCCCATCCAAGTAGTCTAGTCACTTCCTTTGATTGGAATCAACTAGCAAGATCCCGCCTTCCTTCTAATGTACCATTCTGGATCATAGTACATGTTTACAAAATGATCGTGTCTGGCACTATCATAGATGAAGGGGCTTCAGTGAGTATCCTTTCCTCAACTGCTTGGAAAGCGCTTGGTTTTCCATCGCTTATGCCTGTTACACAGAATTTGTCAGGCTTTAACAAAGGAACCAGTCGACTGTTAGGGATCCTTCCTAAGTTACCGATAACTTTGGGAAGGAAAACCGTTCACTTGAACGTGATGATAGTCCAAGGGTTGTTATATTACAATCTACTCCTCGGGCGTGACTATGTTTACAACATGGAGGCTATTGTTTCAACACTCTTTCGAGTGATGTGTTTCCCACATGAAGGCAAAATTGTCACTATTGACTAGCTTTCATTTCCCGGTTCGAGCATAGCTCCAAGCCAATCATCCCTAAATGGTCCTTGTACATTAGCAGTGTCTCTCGAACCTTCATTCCATCCACCTAATTACCGCAAGTAGTCTGGTGAATGTAACGAAGCTTAGGGGGCATGCACCCTTGTCTATTTTGAGACGAACCTAGCTGAAAAGATAAGTTTCCTTGTAGGTTATGTGATTGGTCTGAAACACCATTCACCTTTGTCCACTATGTGGACGAAGCCAAGGAAGTTTTTTGTTATTGTGCTTTCCAAGGAAGTGTTTTGTCTAATCGCTGACAAAAAACCATCCTGCTTAACCACAGTGATTTCCATATGGTTACTAAGAGACTCTCCCTTTCATCATGCTGGGGGCATGCAACTTTTTTTTAAATTTCATTTTCCAGCCTTTTAGCTTTTTAGCTTTTTAGCTTTTTTAACTCCTTAGGTTAGGTGATTGGTTCAACACACCATTCACCTTCGTCTACTTTGCGGATGAAGCAAAGGAAGTTTTTGTCTAATCCCTGATGAAACTATCCTACCTAACCTCAGTAGTTCCTTAGCTTTTTAGTTTTTCTAACTTCTTAGGTTTGTTTTTTCTAGCTTTTTAGTTATGTCGTTTTCTAGCTTGCATAAAAAGAAAAACTAAAACCGACCAATGTTATCGCATGGTTCAAGCTCGTTAAAAAATAAACCTACCACTGAGCATAGTTCCCCACGGTTCAAGCTTGTTAAAAAATGAACCCGCCTTTGGTAAATAACCTTTGTGATTGCCCTGCTATCAGGCTTTTGAGCCTTGGTTGTGTTCCTACCATCACCTCCATCCTTTTGGCCGATCATACACTTCCACTTGATTTTTTACCTTTTTGAGGAACAATTGCGACAAGTGGTCCTGTCAACCACCCTCTTATCATCACCATGTTTTTAGAAGTTCCAAGCTTACCTGGATCAGTTGCTACCCTAAACGCTACTCATTCCTAAAAAACGAGTCTCCTTTAAACTCTTTTTAGACTTGTTAAATATGAAAAGATTGTCGAGCTATTGGCCTTTCCAGCTCGTTAAAGTAAGGGGAAGTGCCATCCCTCCTATATATTTTAATCTTTTTCGGACCTAAGGGATTATCTCATGAAAAAGTTTGAGCGCTTGTCTTTTCGGCTCGCTAAAGTGATCGAAAAGTCATCCCTTTCATATTATTTTATCCTTTTTCGGACTTAAGGGATTATGCTACGAAAAAGAACTATTGGAGTTTCCTTTTCGTCCCTTTTCAAACTCTCTAAACATGAAAAGGACCGAGTTATCTTTGTCGTTAAACTCATTAAAACAATAGCGACAAACTTGTCCACCCAGACAAGAACGAGTTTCATTGTCGTTAGGCTCACTAAAACATAGCGACAGGTTTGCTCGAAGGGAAAATTATAGAACAAGCATATGTTATCCTCCTCAAGCTTGAAAAAAATAAAGAGGTACTGGTCAACAATGACTGGGGAAAAAGGGAAGAAAACTTGAAGAATTTTATGGTAGTAGGTCACTCTTGAACATGACACTTTCACTCCATCACCATGATTGAGTCGGGTTGGGTTATTCCGTTCACCAGTCATATCACCATTGGTCCTCCATACCATCCATCTTTTGGGGTTAACGCTACCAATCCATCTCAGTGTCGCCGATATGTTCAAGAGAAGTCATTCAGTCGAGAATTTACCATCTAGTTACTACCTCATCCACAACAATACCTCACCTTTCATTTTTCATGGTCGCCATTCCTGAACCTTGTGTTGTCAGATCATTTTTTACCTCCAGAAAATCATTTGATTCGTTTTGTGTCATTGAAGTGGGATGCATTAAGACCCTCCTACAATGGGTCACTTCTTGTCGACATCAGCTCATTATCCAAGAAGTTGACTTAGAAACAACCCTTTCAGTACTTTGAAGCTTGCATGTCTCAATGGCAAGTTTCTCACTTCCGGCGACAGGATTACATCAATGGCCTTCGACCAAAAGATTTTGTGTGGTGTTCGACATCAGATCATATATTCACACCACGTGAATTGTATTGTAGTACCTTGAGGTTCATTATCATTATCGATGATTCCTCTCGTGTCTGTTAACAACTCACATTATTGGCTGGTAATTAGGCGATGTCTTTCCATGTTCGACTTCAGAAAATCTTTTCACATGGATCGACTTGTACATCGGGTGAAGATTGAACGAGTTTGAAGACCCCGGATCTAGTTCCATCCATCCGGGCTGCGATATATTCAGGAATATAAAGACATCAAATGTACACAGAAGCTGCACAGATGGTCATCCAAACCAGGGATGATGACTCTACATATGACAAATCACCAGTCTGCAACTGCAGACGATTATTTGTTCTATGTACATGAAATGAATTTATAAAGCTGAGCATGGGAATGCCTGCCTTAGCTATATCATGAACAATTATATGATGATGATGTATTGTATTGTATCTTATACAGGTCACCTTCCAGTTCGAATACCTCAGATCCTCATGATAAAGCATTTCACCGGACATCAAAAGATTTACGACTTCATGCTTTAGGGGGCAACTGTTATAGACATATTTGGGCACTTAAACCTCAAACTTATATGTCGATAAAATAGGGCTCCTTAACCCCTAAAAGTGTTGTTTCATACCCTAAAGGATCATGGTCAACTGATTACATCATTCCCCAAAAAGTTCCACCTAAAAAACCATCCAGAACTGGCCAAAACTGGACCATACTGACTGCTCCACTGTCAGGGTGCGATGCATATTGACTTCTACACTAGCCAGGTGTGATGCATACTGAAGAGGCCTTATATAGGGTGCAATGAGCGAGAATAAACAAATGTCTGAGATAGTTTGCTAAGTGGATGCTCATGGAATCTTCTAGAAACTTCTCCTATGAGACTTGCCTCTCTGAATTCGCCCAGGGATGAGTAAGAGATCCAAGAAATATCCAAGTGGAACCAAGAATAACAAGTGGAATGACACTAATAAAAAACCCAGAGATGACTCACACGCTTGCAGACATCTATAAATGGATCCCTCATCTAAGAGATCTGGAGGCTGGAATTTTGTAATTTGTAAGGAATTGCTGATAGTTTATATTTGAGAAAGAGCATTGTATTGTTGGGTGATCTTGCTTTTCATGATGTGAAGAGGACTTTGATGCTGGGAGGATGATGCTGGATCAAAAAGCTGGGTTGTAATTCTCCCTTCATATTTAATAAAGTTCTTTGAGTTTTCCTCCATACAATCGTGTATTTGTGAATGTTGTTTGTGAATGCCATTGTATGTTCAATGTATTTCTGATTCTGCATTGTTTATGATATAATAGATTAATATGCTTTGATGGTGTTTTGTTACTTTGTTTCTACAAGTATTCTCTAAGCGGGATAAGTAGGAGAGGAGTTGCAATCTCTATCAAGGGGGAGAGAAATCAAGCAAGGAGTCAAGCGGAAGATCCAAGTTGGTTCCTTTGCTTCTCTCTTATCTATCATACATAGAGGAAATCACAAATTGCTTTAAACTGTTTGTTTCTAGGATAACTCCCAATCCTAAAGGGCTAGTCGATTGAAAACACACTAGTTTTACCTGAAACATTCGCCTTGGGTTCACCCACTCTTTCACCACTGTCAATTTCCCTTAAATATTTTCATGGCCATACTTTCATGCCAAAGGGATATCTTGCTAGCTACCCAATCACTCTTGTTAGGAAAACTATAACGGTGGACATCGAAGTTGTATATCACCATATTGACTACAATATTCTTTTGGGGCATATTTGGACCTATGCTATGACTACCATTGTTTCAATAGTCTTCGCTCATCCTTTTTCCTTTAGATGGGGAAATTGTAACTAAGGATCAATTGTCACTATGTACCCCTGATTTTCACCCATTACCCAACGACAATGTTCCTTTAGTGGGTGGAATACCTGACTCTTATGTCAATTTTGGTACCAATCTTCTAAAGGGTTCCTCGCTCTTAGGTTATTTTCCTCTCCCTCCGCCCGAGGTTCCACTGACCTTATCAATGGTCTCTACTATTTTGAATGGCCCAACAGATCCTTGGATCCTACTAACCCCTTCTGCCATTAATTCATATGGAGAATAGATGTTGCTGTCACCAGAGAAACTTGCTTATGAGGCTATTCAGTATGCATCTGACTCTCTGTCTTCTTTGGATATGACCAACAATACCTCTAGTCATCCCATCGCTTCTTCCTCTTCTGATTTCCTCAATGAAGTCTTACCTTCAAATGTAGCTATCATGGAGATCATGTCTTTATATGAGTGGCCATGGGATGATTTTCATCACCACATAGTCTCCTACCCATCTATCTTGAACATAGTGTTGGCTTGTTGGGGCCTGACCTAGGTTCATAGGTGATTTAGCCAAACAAATCCTGGTACTACTGGCCCTTTCGGTAAGAGTTCGTGGAGCGTGGAATGAGGTCTCACCTGAAGTAGTATGGGAGGGTGTAAGAACCATGTTTGCGCACCCTGGAGATGTCTGATGAGTTCAAGTGGTTCGCGGTTCGCCCCTACGCGCACGTCACTACGCACACTTACCTGTACCTCACAGCCTGAGATGCTGCCTTCTTGTAGCCCTTCTCGGGGGCCGAACTCTATTACCCAAGCCCTTACTAGTATTCCATTGTTAGTTGATTTAACTTAGCCTACCTGTATGCGTTAAGTTATACTTAGCAATATAAATCATCCATACAGGTGCACACAGTAGATAAACAATATATTTTCAATTGATATCAAACATGTAATAACTCAAGAACAGATACAGAATTTGGATAAAACTTCTCTTTATTATTCTCTTCTTTGGTTACAGACTCGACTCCGCCCTGCGCACTCAGCTGCGGACTTCTAGGCTTCTGCGCACTCAGCTACAGAGCCTTCTCCTACTCTATGACCCAAGACACACTTTACACTTGCGACTCATTCACTTTAGACTTTTCTATTCTTCTATGCCATTCTATTCTCCATTCGTTGTCTTTTACATTTAGAGCCTCGCTCTATTTATACAATCCCATGGTCCGTGGACCATGGGTAGGCCAACATTACATCCAAAACTAGGGCAGACAACCCTATGACTCTAACATACTTCCGTGCTTGCAATTCGTAGGGCTTTACAACATTATTTGGTCAAAACATGGTCTTTGAGCCCAAAAACATGCCTCGGGGGGGATTCCATGCCCAACAAGCCCCTAACACAAACATCATGACTCACCCTCGAGTCACTCTGTTGGCGCGACGATATTGGCATGAAGTTCCTCCAACTGTCCTCGCATTGTGCTAATGTCGGCAGTGCATTGAGCCGCTACTTGTTGAATCTGTTGCATCCTCTGTTATGAGACCTCTGTGTCTAGCGTGCTTCTCTACATTAACATATGCATCCCCTATATATGCGCAAGCTTTCCTTCGATGTTTTCCATGATAGCGAAAGCCTCGTCGATCCACGGCTGGATGCGTGCTTTGAGAACTACCTCTTTGTGTCGCGCCGCGTCCACCTGCTCCTTCAGTGCCTTCGCTTGTTGCATCCTCGCAAGCCACTGAGTGAGGACTATTGTTTGCGTAGTTCCTTGGACACTTTCTTATTGCTGCTGGAGTTCTCGCGCCTTTGTCTCCAAGCACTGGATGTTGGTTTCCTCCTACAGAGTTGTGAGGACCTCAAGTGCTTGCTCCAATAATGTAGTACAATCCTTCATTGCACCCCGATTTCTTCCAGTCTCGCTGCAATAGCACTAGCGCACTGTTCTCTAACTTCCGGGGGAGTCGAAGGCTGTGCCTTTAACCGCAACTCGACGATCTGAAGATTCAGCTCCACCTGTACCTTGGTCGTTTCCTCCCTAGCCTCGTGGACTCTAGTTTCCAACATGTGGATCCGCACCTATACTGGTAGATCTGCCAGGATGGCCAGCTTAGGGACATGTCTACAAGCGTTGCTGACCACATGCTCCAATTGTTGATTCTGCGACACCAATTCATCGCGCTGTAAGTTGAGTTGTTCTATGTTTATCTTTCTTGGGCCTCAGCATTCGCGGTGATTTGGGGAATTTTGCCACAACCCCGACGCCTTCTGGAACATCCTCCACCATTGGGGTCTACGCGGCCTCGTCGACGGTTACCTCTTCAATTCCAAAACCATCCTTAGTTAGGTTTGTTTGCATCTATATATATATATATATATATATATATATATATATATATAGATATATATTGTGATAATTAGATTACTAGCATAGATATATTATATTGTATTTGTTTAGATAATCAAGTTTCCAAAAAATAATATTATTAATTTAATGAGAATTTTATTGAGTTTTTGTTTTTTTTGGTCAAATCAAATCATGATTTTCATGTTAATTTTGAAAAGTGGTGATGCAACATTACTTCTTTTTCATTTAAAGGTTAAAATTCCAACATTTTTCAACCATGGTATTAAAAACCAAATATTATGGAAAGACATGAAAAATCACAATGAAATTAAAAAGCGATGATGCAACACAACATCTTTTTTTTTTTTTTTTAAATTAATTTAGGTTTAAAATTCAAACATTTTTCAATTACTTCATTAAAGACGAAATATTATGATTACTAAAAACATGAAAAATCATAGTGAAATGCAAAAGTGGCGATGCAACATCACCATTTTTTTCCTTCCAAGGTTAACATTCAATCATTTTTTCAATCACGTCATGAAACAACAAAGATCATGACTATGAAAGACATGATAAAATACATTGAAATGCAAATGTGATGCAACATCACCTCCTTTTTTGGGTTAAAAATTCAATCATTTTTCGACCATGGCATTAAAGACCAAATATCGTGACTAAAAAAACACGAAAACTTAGCAATTAAAGTTTGTCTACGTTCTATTTTTTTAAAGTGTTTTTCAAAGTTGTCTAATTTTTATTTTATTTTATTTAATTTTTGGGGTTAAAAGTACCAATTAACTGACATTCCAACCTCGACCCTTGGTACTATAAAAAAGAAAACAAAGTCAGATATAAAAGTGACATTACACAATTTTTGTTAATTATCATTTTTTTTAACAATTTACATTTAAAAAAATTGTGATTTTTTTTTATAAATGGATAATATCTTTGAAGAGGAAAAATTGATTTCAAAAAATAAAAAAATTTGTCCTTTTTTTTTCCTATGAAATAATGAAAACAATTTTTTTTTTTAAATCAAGAGGAAAAACAATTTTTTATAAAAAAGCGCAAAAATTCAAAAGATCAACAAAGAAAACATAAAAAAAAATAGTAATAAAACATTTAAAAGGATAAAAATAAAACAAAACAAATAGAAAATAATTTAAAAAATTATTAATATTTAAAAAATTACAAAATAAAAATTAAAATAGAAATTATAATAAAGATTTAAATACAAAAATAAAAAATAAAATTATAATTTACTATTTAAAAAATGAAAATAATAAAAATAATTTTAATACATTTTAATTAAAAAATTAAAAGAAAATAAAAAATAAAAAATTAAAGGAAAAAAACAAAAAAAATGGGTGAAGGGGCATCACCCCTCCTAGAACTCCTAGAACACATTTTTTAAAATGTGTGTTTATTTATTATTATTATTATTATTTTAAATTATGCTATTAGTTTTTTTTAATTGTATTACTTCAAAATGTCATTATACACTAGCTTAAATATCACTGCTCATGCAATGTCCTGTCTCAATATGTCTCTATGGAAATTAGATATGTTGACCAGAGTTTAGATAATTCAAAATAAAAGCATCTAACACTGATAAACTATTGACATCTATCATAGACTGAACTATATAAAGTAAAAAACAACTGTTGAGAGGCAAAGCATATCATCAAGAGTATGAAGAAGTGTTTGGGGCTAGGTATTAAGTGCTTATTCCAGTTGGAGTAGGAGGTTTTAGATCACAATGAATATGGATTTCATGGTGAGCAAGCTAGACATCCAAACTAGCAAGATAGGAGCACTGATAGCATTGCACCCACTTGATTTCATTAAGAGGAGATTATATCATTGTAGGCTTCATGTTGCTCCTTCAACACCCTTGCCATAAGTGTTTTCATCTTCCAATTGAAGGTGATGGAGTTTAGGTACTAACTTCGTCTTCCCTTGGTATGTCTAGGATTAGGAACTCAATTAGCTTCCTTTGCTTGGATTTTTGAATTAGAATAAGCTCGTTAGTCGCTAGTGGTTAAAGCTCCAAGTTTGCAAATTTCCTTGCAAGTTTCAAGGGGGGGAGGGGTGCAGAATGGAAGATAGTTGCAGCATCCTGGGCTTGATCTTGGGCATGTGGCCTACCCTGAGGGCCCTTGCCCCCAACCCCTAATAGTAGAGGCATTCTGAACTGAATAAGAAATAAATAGACTAGATTTCTTGCCCACAACACCTAGAGATCGAAATGATTGATACTGAGAAAACTAGATAAAGGAAAAGCCTAGGGGATTTTGGGTTTCCAGATCAATCTAAGATAACTATGAAAGGAAGACAAATGAAATGGAATGACGGGTGAAAAACTCCTAGCAAGGTCTAATATCCATCGGGAGACATTATAATTCAAGCAGCCACCCAACCCAGTGGAGCTCAAAATAAGACAAGCTAACATCCACCATCTAAAATCAAACCAAAGAATGATATGGCTAAACCTGAAGAAATCGATATATAGAACATTACCCTGTGTTGACCAGCCCTCCAAACCTAAACCAACGAGGTCATTCCAGTTGGATAAAGACTGACACCTCCTGCTCTTACAAGGTTGGGCTCCAAGGTTGTTGTCAACGTACCTAGAGGTGCACCCCCTTATGTACCCTAGGCCTATCTCTTTGCGATTGCTTAATAGCTAGTGCTTGATCCAACTCATTCTCCAAACCCCGAATCCAAGTTTCCTAGAATGCAGGTGCATGTCAATTCATGACAAGAACATAAAGCCAATGTCCGAGCTTAAGAGAAATGCCACCAGTTGCGCCATGCTCTGTGAATTTTCCATCGAACACAATCCTTCTACTATTGAAAGCCCAAGGGAATTGTCCCACTTGCGGTGGTGGCTAAGCCCTAACATATCGAAAAGGCAGATAGTGAGGTCTCTCATCTCAGATTGGTTGAGCGTAGTAATGATTAACATTGAATGAAGAGTAGCATATGTTTTTTGCACGTGCATTGCATGGGGAAGGTTTTCCATCAACCACCCACTCTTAAATGCGACAGGAGGCAATGGGGTGGTGGGCTTCCCCCTGTCCTCTAATGTCCCGACTTCCAACACCCCGATCGAGGGTATTTTAAATTGTGTTTTAATTTTTTAATTTTGTTTCTATGTTTGGCTGGTGAGACATGTCCAGGGGATTGAACTTTTGATGACTCAAATACATAAGGGCTTGCCAACATGCTTTTTGCCGATTGTGCTACCACCCATAAACATTTTAATTTTGTAATTAAAATTTATTTATCTTTTAATATTTCTTTTATAAGTTTTGTTTGTTTTTTATATTAAATTAATAATAACATATTTTTAACATATTTTAGGTTTTTTTGTTATATATATTTTAATTTTGTTTTCACATGGGCGGGCACAAACATATCCCACTTACAAAAATGATTTTGATGTTTGTTCATAGATATATACACATACCCACTTTATTTTTTGTGTTATTAGTTTTTTATTATAGATTTTTAATAATGTTTTTTTTCATAAATAATTTTTTATTTTATTTTATTTTTATTTTTATTTTTTATTTTTGTTTAATCATATTTAATTTATAATTTTTTTTTTTGGAAAACACAATTTTGTTAATTTGTTTTTGTCAAAATTTTCATAATTTTAATTAAAAATGTATTATTTTTTTGGGTCACATATATTATTATTATTTAAAAGGTGTTTTTCATGATTTTGTGTACATGAATGATGATTTTATAAGCCATAGTTAAAAAATATTACAATTTTAATGCTCCATTGAAAATTGGTCAAGTTGTGTGCGACTGAGATCTTGAAAGTGCTATAACTTTAGCCTTTAATAAAAATAATTCTTAGAAGAATTACTCATTGATTTTAAAGGTTTTTTTAGCTCATGATATTTCATTTATAACTCCATGGTTGAAAATGTTGAAATTTTAAGGTTTTTGTACCTATGATATTTGGTTTTAATTCCATGGTTGAAAAATGTCAGAATTTTAAGGTTTTTTAAAGTCATGTTATTTGATCTTTAATGACATGGTTAAAAATGGTTGGAACTTTAAGGTTTTCCATGTTCATGATTTTGGTTTTTTTATTTCCATGACTTAAAAATGTTGGAATTTTAACCCAGGTGTTTTTTCATTTTTTTTGTGCAAAAATAGGGGTTGTTTTGGTTACGACTCGCGTTTTGAGGTTATAATTCACAGTAGGTTGCTAACATTGTTCAAAGTGAAAAATTAAAATAAAATCCATAAGTTTAATATTGTTTGAGCTTTTATTGCCTATCTTATATCTATGATTAGGTTGATTAGCAAATTCACTACTACTTAAAAAAGAAAATGAATTCTTATCATGTTACCCTAAGGGTGAGTCCACTTGTGCTGCCATTGGATTGTCTTGTTCTTCATCTAAATTATGGATTTATAGGTTGGCTACCTTCTTTACTACCTGGAAGACCTTGTTGTCGAGTTTTTTCACTTGGAGCTAGAGAGGATCTATGCATAGTAATATTTCATGCCGGGCCTCACTCCTTTCCACTAACACTTTTCCCATGATAATTTTCACCTTCCAAAAAAGCTAAATTGTTTGAATATGCCCATTGTATCTTCCTCTACTGGTGCCATTGTCAGGCCTCAAGTGACCAAATTCTCTTCAATTTCTTCATTATAAATGAATTTCCTTTTTACTCTAATTGTAGTTTCCATAATGTTAATTTCATTTCATACTTCTTGAGGAATATCCTCCTAGTATATCTCTACTAGGATTTCAACATTCATTTATGCATGGGTTTAGGGATGACCCCCACTAGTCTTGTTAGCACCAATATGAGGCATTATGGTTAGTATACACATGGTGGTGGTAGGGAGGCATGTAAACAAGGGAACAAGAGCCTGAAGAGAGTTTAGAGTGAGAATAAGATGCATCAAAGGGTGGAAAAAAGTAAGTAGAAAAATCCACCAAAAACACATTATTATGAGACTAAATGAAAGGGAGAATGCCAAGGAGGTAGAATAAATCTCCCATAGTGGATATGGTTGTAGAGATAAGACCCTCTGGTATGAATCCCATTGAGTTGGAAGTTGATTGAACATAGTAAACCTGCCAAGAGAAGAAGTCCACTAAGGGAGGAGAGGGATTAGGATGAGACTGGCTCTACGAATCATGAAATCAAGGATGTGAAAAGAGAAAAACAACGATAAAAAGGATGAAATAAGATACATAAATGGAATTGCTTACCTTGAATAAAGAAAGTAGTAAACATAGTACCTAAAGAACTCTGTGTTTCAAACTACATGATCCATTCTTTAACTCATGCTTCATAGTAGGAGGGAATGGTGATAATAGTAGCTTATACTCATC